>CAOKZL010000619.1:0-572590 GCA_948472985.1 Iguana delicatissima
TTTAGCCTTTTAATAGGATATCAGGCGTATTGATTCAGACTCCTCCCCTTTGATATAAGTACAGTACTAGGGGTATTCACCAAATGCTTGTCAGCAGTGGCAGCTTACTTGCAATGGAAAGGTATCATCCTGTTTCCGTATATTGATAATTAGCTCATCATATCATTATCTGAAAAGTAAATTTAATAATAATAATAATAATAAGGTAACATAAAATAAAATAATTGGTTTGCACTACTTTTGCAAATGTCCAAAGGTTGGCATGCAATGCTTCCCTACAGACCAGACCTACTGAGTATCCACTTTGATACTGTCCTCCATCCTGACAGAAGTCTGTGTGGCTTCTGAAGGGAAGATCATGGATGCCTCACCTATCCTTTCTGTAGGATCCATAACATGGGGCTGAGAGTCAAGATCCCCTGAGGTTCGACAGTCAAGATCCCAACAACATGAGTTTGTGGAACTAACTTCAACGAGGTGTCGGTGAAGGACACCACCCTTGCCTCTGAGGTCTCATGGCAGGTGCTCACGTTCTGGTACGAGGTCACCTCAACTTTCAAGAAAAAACCAAAACAAAACCAAATGCTTTTGGCTGTTCACAAACCTCCCACATCTAAATGGTTTGCCTACAATGGAGAAGTTTTGTTCCTACTTAAAGGATCCATTTCCAATTATGCAGTACTGTGCATATATTGTTTTTTGCAGAAGATCTATCTTGTTGATAGGTAAAGTGTTATTTGTCATCATTTTTGTAGTATCTTCAGCAACAAGGAAAACTTTCTAGTTTTATGGACCCTACAGTTAAGAGTTTTCCTCCAGGTTATAAACATTTATACCTCCCAGTACGACTACCAGTACCGGGGTGGGTTTTTGAATGTAGTACTGTTACAACTTACACATAAATCCTTTAAATCACTGACAAACTGTGATTTCCGATTGTTCTCTTTGGAGATTTTATTTTTCTAGTGGCAAAATCTATGCTAAGAGAGCCAGCAAATTATGTGCATTTAGAATGGATGCACCATACTTGTGTTTGCATAAAGGGAAGTTGTTTTTAAGGCCAGATATTACTTTTTGACCTAAAGTGGAGTCATAATTTCATTGAACCAGAACATTGTACTACCTGCATACATGAAAAACCCAGTAATTAATTTGGAGAAAAGATTGCATTGCCTTGATGTTAGACGTGCATTACTGCTTTTATGGAGAACATAACGCTTCCATTAGTAAACAAAAAGGTTGCTTGTTTTTTGTGTTCCAAAGCAGTGGGAATCTGGTTTGTCACATAAAGGAAATAAATAAATAATAAAAAAATTACTTTCCAGTTTCTGTAAGGGCCCATTCAACAAGCTCTATGGTTACATTAGTTGTTTTCTGTCCATGGTGTGGAAACATATGACATATGCAAAGCTGATAAGTGGTCACAACCAATGACATTTATTTCTCTTTATAGGGTAGATAACAGAGCAAGAAATTATGCAGTATTTGGGAGAACAGTTTTATTTTCTTCTGTGATGAAAAAAACATCAAAAATTGAAAATGAATGCAGAAATGAGTCCTTGGCATAAATAAATTTTAATTTATTGGCATGGTGAAGATACTGCTACAGTTTATTGAAATATATATCTATATATATAAAATAAAGGACAAAAAATAATTGAAAATGCAATTGTTGATATATATAATGATAGTAGAATTTTAAGCATGACATTCCTTCCTCCAAACAGGACAGCTTGCTAGTCTCCCATTTGTGTGATTCACAGAGACCACGAAGAAGGACAGGTTGCTTACCTGTAACTGTGTTTCTTTGAGTGGTCTTCTGTAAAGTCACACAACCCCACCCATCCTCCCCACATTGTGTCCTGCTGGATGATTGGTTCCCATGCTGCTACCCCAGCGGCGAAGGAACTGACCATTATACAGGGAGGGGCCTTATATTCTCTAGAAGGATGGGGGAGGGGTCAACTGCCAAAATGCCTACTCCTAGGTTTTGAAAAGGTTCCGAATGCTGTTTTGTGCAGGCGCATAAACCCATTTGTGTGACTTCACAGAAGACCACTTGAAGAAACACAGTTACAGGTAAGCAACCTGTCCGTAATGTGTTTGCATACATTATCAAATACAATGAATTGTAAATCTAAATACAATACTATGGATTTTTTTTAATTAATTTTATTGTGATTACATCATATAAAACAACATTTCTCATTGCACATTTTACTGAACTATTACCGCTATCTTCCACTTCTCTCTGGATTTCAATAATGTTATTTCATTGACATACCAACATTATGCATTGCATTGCATTTGTTAACTTACAAAATAGATCCTGCTCTTCAACCCTACTTTACATGTTCCATGATATTCCACTGATTTTTACTTCTAACTACTCATGCTACCATGAATTAAGAATTATTACCTGTCAACACCCAACCCATTTCCAGAACAATTTGCCATTCTTTGTTAATGTCATCATCTGATTTTCCTTTTAATCTCTGAGAGACTATATCTGCATTCCGATTTTCAATAAAAGTTGCCCACCATTGCTCTATTGTAGGTATCTGCTCAGTTTTCCATAGCCTTGCATGTTCAGTACGGGCTGTCGTAATCATATACAGCATTATTTGCCAATATTTCTTTGCAAGAGTTCCATCTAACACATGTGTCATATTTAATAAGTACAGATCAGGTTTCTTATCAATTTGAACCCTCAATATTTTACATATCATATTATGTATATAATTCCAATATTTTTTAGCCTTAGGACATGATCACCACATATGAAATAGTGTTCCAACATTCTCCTGACACTTCCAACACTGACCTGTTCCCATATTATATATCTTCTTTAATTTTTCTGGAGTCATGTACCATCTATGAAAAAGCTTGTAATAGTTCTCTTTTAGGTTCTGAGCTGCAGTAAATTTTTGTGTCCGTTGCCAGCTCTGTTCCCAGTGCTCTAATTGTATTGGATGTCCGAGATTTTGAGCCCACAGTGTCATTGCTGATTTGACTGTCTCATCTTCTCTTTCTTGATTTAAAATCTCCTGATATACATGTGATAATAAATGAGGCGGGTTTTCCCGCAGTAACTTCAGCATTCTTCCTTGTTCTTTTTGTTCTATTCCTTAAGTTTTCACATCCGTCTGGAATCTCTCAGTTAACTGTCTGTAAGGGAACCAGTTTAACTTTATTCCTTCTGATTCCAATTTTTCTCTTGATTTCATCTTAAAAAGATTCAGATTTGTCTTTTCTAATATGTCATCATAACACAGCCGCTTATCTGAATCAGACCATCTTCCAAAAGAGGCTTCTTGAGGGGAGACTCGTGTAGGTAGTTGCCTAATGTTCTTATTCTTGTAGTCAGTCCATATTTTAAGTAGTGATTTTCTTACAAAATGATGAACAAAATCTTTGTCAACTGCAGCTTTCCCATAGAACATATAGGCATGCCAACCCATCCTTAAATCAGCTCCCTCTAATGTCAACATTCTTGTATTTTGAAGATTCATCCAGTCTTTTATCCAAGTAAATGCCATTGCCTTGAAATATATCTGTAAATCCGGTAGACCCACCCCTCCTCTTCTTATTGAGTCTGTCATGATATTCCATTTTATTCTTGGTTTTTTCCCTTGCCATATAAATTTAAATTTCTTCCATTGTATAAAAGGCTTAGTATTTGTAATAATAGGGAGATTTTGGAAAAGGTAATTCATCTTTGGAAGTATGTTCATTTTTATAACTGCCACTCTTCCCATCAAAGATAGTCGCATTCTAGCCCATTTCTCCAAATCCTTGATTACCTCTTTCCATTTTTTTTCATAATTATTCTGAAATAGTTCATTATTTCTTTTTGTAATCCAGACACCCAGATATTTTGCTTTTTGACCTTTATTAAAACCTGTTAAATGCTCAAGTTCCTTCTCTTCTTTCTCCCTCATGTTTTTTGTTATAAGCACTGTTTTTTCCTTGTTTATCTTGAATCCAGAAAATTCTCCATCTTCTTGAACGATATCCATCAACCTTTGAATACTGCTGAGAGGATCATCCAGAAACAAAACCAAATCATCTGCAAATGCTTTAAGTTTATACTGATATTTCTTTATCTGAGGTCCTCTTATTGCTTTATCTTCCCTTATGGCATTATTAAGTATTTCCAGTGTCATGATAAATAACAATGGTAGGGGACAACCTTGTCTTGTTCCCCTATGCAATTCAATCTGTTTTGTTCTCTCTCCATTAATAATCAATCGTGCCTGTTGTTGACTATATATCGCTTCAATCCAAGAGATAAATTTGTCTCCAGCTTGAGCCTGTTTAATGACCGTCTTCAAGAATAATCAATTATATCAAAGGCCTTTTCTGCATCCACAAATATCACTGCCAATTTTCTTTCATTATGTTTCTCATAACACTCAATTATATTTAGCAGTGTCCTAATATTGTCTCGCATCATTCTCTTTGGTAAGAAGCCATTCTGGTCTTCATGTATATTTTCTTGAAGAACCTTTTTAAGTCAATACAATACTGTGAATTTGATTGGTAATGTTGAGGAGGATAACAATGGAGAATTGGAATGAAATAAGAGAATGGTGGAACACCAGAGAGATGAAGATGGGCCAGCATAAGGAAAGAAAGGAAGACTGGAGGTACATTCAGATGAGGAGGAGGATAGGAGAGTGGATAGGCATAAGAAGTGTATAAAGAAAACAAAACACGATATTCTGCAGTTGATGAAGAGGGTCAGGAGGAGACAATGCAGATAGAGTTGGAGGATACTGAGGATTCATCAGGAGAGGAAGAGGAAAGTAGATTGAATGGGAATAGGTTGTTTCAGATGGATAATTTCAGAAGTGTGTTAATGAGAGTATTGCATACATTAGGTTAGAATTAGATGTTGACAAAGGACAGAGTAAAGAGCAAAGGGAAAAAGATACCAAGGTGGCAGCAGTTATAAAAAAGAGGAAATCTCACCAGTGCCAGATAGGTTCAAGGAGTTAATTCAGGCTGAGTTGGAATCTTCCTTGAACATCATAGGATGTTGGGTTATAGAAATAAAAAAGAGTTAGAGTTCCTTAAAATCCCATTTGTAGATGGAGCAATAGCAGTGCTTATATTAGGGGCATTGTTTCCCCAAGAGGGGGACACAACTCTAAAAATAGTAGATAAGAGGAGAGAAGACTGTGCATTGAAGAAAGCCCAGGAAGATTCAGCTATAGCCATAAGGGCTATAGTTTTGTGGATGCAAGAGATTATGGAGTATGAGGAGATACAGTCTCAGTCTTTCTCTAGAGCATTACAGAGAGTAAAAAAAAGTTTTGGACTATTTGTTAGATGCTGGTGATGACGCAGTTGTCTTTATGGCTAGAAATGTAAGTGCAGAAGCAGAGGTGAGTAGGTCTTTGTGGCTGTGTCACTGGGACACTAACCAGAAGTCTAGAAACAGTTTGGCATTTGTACCATTTAAAGAGTAATTGCTCTTTGGGAACCAAGTTTTAGATAAGGTATTAGTAGAGAGCAGAGAATAAAAGCAAGTGATGGCAACCCTGCAGAAAAGGAAAGTAGGTAGGAAATCTTTGTGAGAGGGATATTACTCCTTTCAAGGGAGGAAATGGCAGGCAAGCTGACTTTAGATATGGTAGACAACAGTGGGTTAAACCAGAAGGACAGTTCAATATAACAGGTTCATTCAATAGGCAAGGAGGAGAAGGAGGATCTACCCAGCGAAGGGGTAGATCTCTGACAAAAGGCTGTTGAAGCTGGGGGAAGACTTCTGAGTTCCAGCACTTAGTGGAGTCAGGTGGTTACAAGAGGTTACAAAATATTGTTCAACAGAGTGCCAAAAAGTAGATATGTGTATTCTCAAGTATCAAAGAACTTGGAGAAAAAGAGGATAGTTTTACAGGAGATGCATCATCAAATCAAAATTGGAGCAGTGGAGGAGGTTCTGGAGAATCAGTGGTTGTCTGTACTGTATTCCACATTCTTCATGGTGCCCAAAAACAATGGGACTTCTCGTCCTGTTCTGAAACTCAGGTATCTCAATGAGTTTGTGAGGTACCTGAGGTTCAAGTTGGAGACACTCCAAACAATAAAAGAGAATCTACAAGTGGGCAATTGGATGGCCTTAATCAATTTGAAGAAGTATCTTCATGTGGCCATGATAGAGTCAAACAGGAAATACTTAAAATTCAAGTACATGAACAAGCACTTCTCATTCAGAGCTCTGGTTTTTGGTTTAGTGTCTAAATATCTGAGGATATTTACGAAAGTTTTGGTACCCTTGGTTGCATTGTTTGAGGCAGAAGGGGATACATCTTTATCTGTACCTAGACAATATTCCATTGAAGGCGAGTTCTCAGGTAAAATTGCTAAAGGATTTGAAGATGACCACTCAAATTTTGGAGGAGTTTGGATTTCTGATCAATTACGAGAAAAATAATTTGAAGCCAATAATGTTAGTTACACATCTGAGTGTTCAGATAGACATCAGGCTGGGATGCATTTATCCTTCAGAAGAAAGGAGAATGAAAGTCAAGCACTGTGTGATGATGCTGACAATTCTAAATTCAGCTGATTTGATGGTACTAGGTCGAGTAATGGGGATGCTAGTCTCAACAATTCAGTTGGTTCCTTGGGGAAGATATTCTTGGGGACTATAGAGACTTTTGATTCCTCACCAGTGGAACATTGGCAAGAAAAAGAATTGTTTGATGCTCTTGCCTCTCAGTTTGAGAAAGGAATGGAGCTGGTTGGAGAAGGATGCCAATTTGAACAAAGTTGTACCATTAACAGTGGGGTAGTATGTGAAAGTGATGACAGATGCAAGCTTGACTGGCTGTCAAGGTGTGTCAGCTAAAGGTATATAGACAGGGAATAGACAAGAAGTGCAACATAGAGTTGAAGGCGGTGTGTCTGGCACTTCCTGAGTTTGTGCAGCTGGTGAGAAGGCAGCATGTTTAAGTATGGACAGACGATATGACTGTAAGAGCTTACATTGTCAATCAAGGAGGTCTGAACTTGAAACTCCTGGTAGGGGAGTTAGGTTGTTCCATTGGGCAGAAAAGAATTGAAGGCAATAATAGTCTACCTGAAAGGGAAGTTGAACATCAGAGCAGACTATCTGAGTCAACACAGCTTGCATCCTGGAGAATGGACACTGAATTATGCAGTGTTTCAGAGCGATTAGGTCCTTTTCAAATAAACTTATTTGCCTCAGTCAGGAATACCACACTAAGAAGATTCTTTTCAATCAATGGGAGCACATGTGCAGAGGTGACAGATGCTCCAGTATCTTTGTGAGGGGGATATTATTCCTTTCAAGGTGGTAGAAGAAACGGCAGGCAAGCTGACTTTAGATATGGTAGACAACAATGGGTTAAACCAAAAAGACAGTTCAACAGAACAAGTTCATTCAAGTTTAAGTCACCATGGGCAGCTTTTGGCAAGACTATGTTGCAGTCAGTCTTGAAGAGTTAAGAACATTCCCACCCAGGGTGTGGCTTGGGTAAATCTCAGTCTCTGTGGATTATTCCTCCATGCCATCCTGAGGAAGAAAGATTGGATTTATCATGAAGGTTCACTCTGAGATGGCAAGAGGAGGAATCCACACCCACCCTAAATAAAAAGAGAGGGAGAGAAAGGGGGAAAAGAGGATGAAGAGAAACAGAGAGGAACAAGTCAAGTCAAAGAGAAACAGACTTGTACACAGATGAAAGGTGCAGACTTGGCTATGTACAGCTAGATAGCAAAACTGTCAGAGAAGGGAGGGGTCCTAATTCATAACTGAAAAAGAATGTGGACTATTGCCTATTCCATTTGGCACGTGGGGATTAACTCAATTGTTGTGGATTCTTCCTCCTGCTGTCTCAGAATGAACCTTCACAGTAAGTCCAATGTCTCCATTTTCTGCTAAATGGTATTTGAAAAGTCTCTTATTGTAAGGCAGGGGTAGAAACTGCATAGGGCTAGGGGGAGCCACATTGTCTCCCCACAGAATATTAAACAGCTGCACCCCAACAGTGTCCCCACCTTTTCATCTTTCAGCCTTTGGAGGAGGATTTTGCCATGTTTTGGGCCCAGGGGAAGCCTTTTTAAACCACAAAGTAAAATGGAAACCCACTTTCAATTTCCTTCTTGTCTGGGGGGAAAAAAAGCTTCTCCTGAGCCAAGGCTAAAGGCAGGACAAGACAGACAAGACAGACAGCAAGCAAGCAAGAGATAGATTAAAAAATCAACTATTTGAGAGTGTGGAGGGGCTATTTTTTAGCCTATATGCTGCCGAAGCGAGCACAGGAGTGTGGAGGGGCCATTAAGGGCCTCCAAAATGAGGGTAACATGCAACCTGCAGGTCCTATATTGCCCACCCTTGATCCAAGCAATGGCATGTTTTTATTTACAGATTTCATCTGATTCTCCCTCTTAATCCTTTTCAGGCTGTTCTGTGGGAACGTCGATATTTCCACTAAAAGATAAAGAAGCAGAAGCTTTAATTTGCCATCCTCAGATAACAGTTGTACAAGAAAATTCAAATGTGGATATTCTTAGTGACGCTAGGTGTAGTTCATACAGTGCCTTCAGTTTTCCAAATCATAAGCAGCCACAGAAGAGGAGTCCTGCCAATAAGCTGGAAGAGTGCATCCAGGTTTTGAGAACTGGTAGCATGAGAAAACAGACGTGACAGAAAATAGCGTGGTCATTATGAAAGCTAATTAGGATGAAAGAATGTATAAGGTAAAACATTTTCATGCTTGTACAGGAAATAGCACCTTGAGTCATATTATTTATACTTACAACCCATGTTTTCTTTTTTCCCTGTTTTTGATAGGCAGTATAAAAATCCAAGTGTAGTTTCTTTTTATCTGAATCACAAGAAGAATGCTTTGAATCTGGAAGTCTAACATCGATGTCAAAAGTGGACACTCTTAAACTGCAAGCACCATTTTCTGCCATATTTTGAAAGACTGGGAGGATAACTATTTTAAGTATATGTGCGGTTGCAGTTCATCTGAATAGCGTTTCTCCTTTAGCAATGTATTAATTTAAACTGGACACAGAAAAAGCAAACTAAGAAGCTTTCATATGTGAATGGCATAAGCATACAAGTACGTATTTCTCTGTAAGGGAAATGTTCTGCTCAGAGAAGAATCAGCCATTTTTAAATTTGATTATGTGAATACACACCTACTTAGTTCTGTTCTGAAAGGCCAAAAACTGTACATGAATTAAAAAATAAAACCTCTTGTGTCACAGTAGATGCTCTATGCATTTTTAAGCACAAGATATAGAAAGGACTAAGAAATCTAAATACTTCATTAAGGATGCTATTTTACCTAAAAGAAACCATCTCTCGAGCCCATAAAAATGTGCAGTGTGTTACATTTGAGCAGCATCCATTCCATGCCTTGCACTACTTAAAAATGTACAGAAAAATTAAGATTTATTTAAATGTCAATGTTACAACAAGCAGTATTTTAGATACCAAGAACAAACCAAGTTATTTTTATATTAATTTTGCAAACGCAGTGTTTAGAATGTTATCTGCATCCTCCAGGGATGTGGATTGCCAACTGTATTCAGTGGTGCCAATTTGATATTGCTGTGTCCTGCTGTGAAGAGGATAGCTCTTTTGTAAGGAACTATTTTAAAGCTTTTTAAAGAAGGCATCATTGTTAAGCATGCTTTTATTCAGTGTCCTATCCAAAACTATGCTATACAATGGGCAGGTGGCCCAATTTTAGTATCTCTTTCACCCCAATGGACTGGAAGTACGCTGGATATTGTAAAAATGTTCAGTTGCATTTCAACACTACAGCCTATGTTAGATTGTAGTTTATTGCAATTTTGTTTTAACTTTGAAAAAAATATTTTTGTTCAGTGAATTAAACTTGGATCTTGACTCTGATACAGCAATTTTGAATGCAAGTTTTTAAAATTAAAAGTTATTTCTGTCCATTACAGTGTGATGTTGATAGATTAAGATGCCTAGCAGAAAGCTGGACCATGTAAAATGTTGCCCTCTTGAGAGATTATGATAAAGTATCAGAGAGAGAGGAGTTCTGGAGAATGTGTTAGCAGATTGGTTTCATTCTTTTTATTACCAGTTGCAACCTATTAGATCCTATAATAGCCACATCCTTACCTTTTGGTCATGTGGTCTGGGGATGATGGGAGTTGAAATTCAACATTTCAAGGGCAGAAAATTCCTCTCCCTTGCAATCTACTATGCTTTCATAAACCTAATGTGTAATTCTACTAGCCAGCAGTACACTTGACTTTTCCTAATATCAGTATGTTTCTCACATTATTTTCTTCTGAGAATCTTTATAAAATTAGTATATTTAACAATCGGTCCAGAACTATGCTCTTCATCATTTGAAGAAAAGCATGTGTGTTTTAAGTAAAATTATTAGTTTCACCCTTAAAATAAAACTAGAGCTGATCAGCAACCATTGGTAAGATTTTACAGCTTTATTCAAAATTTTCAAAATTTCTGATCACCTTATTTCAGATTATAGTCATTTTAAAGACATGTTGCTACCCTTTTTAATTTTACTGTCAAATTAATTTCACTGGACTAATGCTTCTTGTATGTTTGGAGACTTCTGAAGTACATCCTTCCCCAATTTTTGGCCTAAAGATACCAACATACATCCCTGAAGTCTCCAGCGATAGCTGTTCTGCATTAAAGCCCAGGGCCTTTTCTGCCTTACCCTGTCACTTCTGTGTTTGTTGGCAAGGGCTAATATAGCCCACAGCAGGTTAATGACCTGGGACTTGGCCTCCAGAGCTTCTGCCACCCTGATCTACTTTCTCACAATGAAACCCACTACAAATCCAATACTTTACATATTGCTTGATGTATTGTAAAATACTAGATGCCATTCTTATATATTAGCTTCTGTCTACAGCTACTCTAGCTGTAAGGTAGGCCGTCTATTGCCTTCCTGATGGTTCTAACAACAGTTGCCAGTACCTAGCCATGGGAGGTGAAGTCACAAACTTGGAGGGCAACATGCTACCTGCTTCTTTTCTAAAGAATTATTCTGTACCTTTTCCTCAGTGTTTCAAACCTTACCCCTTTAGATTTACACTAGGAATAAGTAAAGAGGAGCACAGGGCCACATCTGCTAAAAAGCATCTTATCTGCAACAACTAGATATGATCAAGCGTACCATACATATACTCTTCTGCCTGCCCAGACTCTGGCAAAGGGCATTTTAATATACAACCCATAGAAACAGGTGCTGACTTGTGTTTATGTACTTCAGCTTGTAATTCTTTCAGCCATGTCAAGTCTTATGGGGTAAGAGGCAACTGAAGCCTAAGGGAAAACTTGTGAGGGAGTCAGTAAGAGTGGATCAACCCAATGCTACTTTTTCGTTTCAAATATGGTCATTTCTACAATACAGTTTTAGGAGGGCCTTAGCCTAGTGAAAGACAGTAGTCTCAAACTTGATGGAGGAGACATGCAAGTTTCATTGTATGGCAGACCTTTTATTTTCAATTAGCAGTTCTTTTAAGGTGGAAAATAACATATTTACCCATCTTGGGGAGGAAGAGGATGTTTTCCAGTCAAAAGGCACTCTAGATACATCAGCAGGAGATGACAAAATAGTACAATTTCTCCAGTTACTTGCATTATAAAAATTGTTCCTAAAATGGAATATCTATGAAATGTACATATTGGTTTATGATGCAATACTGCAATGTGTTTTTCCACAAAGCACCTGGCATTTAACAGCAAGCAGTATGAACCCCAAGGAGCAAATATCTGCTGTTAAAGGTGGGATCATTTTTTTTAAAAAAAAAATCCTGTTTTAATTTGTTCTTAATAAGATTTTCAAGTAGACTTCTTATCTCTTTACCTCCCTCTTCTTTTTATAGCTTCACATTTTTGGACCTTAAGACAGACTGAACCTAAAACTCATTCGTGAGATCGGTCATTATTAAAACTTCTCCCATCTTGTTTATTTCCAAGCATTTAAGATTGAGGAATGTACAATTTTATGTTGAATATAGAACCAAATACATTTGTCTTCCATGGTAACTATTACATAGAATCTTCAAGCAAGAGGTGTCCATATTTTGCATTACAAAGTTGCTCTCTCAAGCCAAGTGATTGTACTAGATAAATATAACTCCAAACTGGCAAGACAATCTTAACACGTTTTCTGTTTCCTTCATGGCAATGGAGGACTGAATCTTCAGTGCTGCTGTCTTGCTGATTCCATGATGGTTATCACACTCTTATCTATATGCTCCACTCTGAGTAGTAATCTAATTTCACCGGTCAAGAGAACGCTTTTGAGCAGCTTCACAACACACGTTCCTCAGCAGGTTAATCACCGCTCTGGGGTCATCGCTCTTCATTATAGCACTCCCAGATACAATCATATTTGCCCCTGCCTAAGAAAGAGAATAAAGTCTCTTACTGTATGAGAAAGACTGCTGTATGGTTGTATTAAAAATGAGATACAAGGTCACTATTCTAATGAGAAAACAGCAATGTCCCTGATCAGCTCCAACTACACTGTCCGATTTGCCCATTAGCAAAGAAAGAATGCAGCTGTACAGGTTTTGTTCAAATGACAAGAAGCAGTGGTGTTTAAAGCAGCAAATCAAAATGTGCTCTTGATCCTTGCCTCTCCTGGATTATTAAAAACAGCTAGAGGGGTACTGGCTTGAGTGGATAGAAGTATGGTTAATGCTCCTCTAAAACAAGGTAGAGTTTCAGCTTAGCTCATGGAAGCTGTTTATAAAACCATTACTAAAAAGTCATTCTGCTATTTTGGATAATTATTGGATAATTATGGAGTCTTAACACTCCATTTTTGCACAAGGTTCTGGACTGTGTGGCCGCCTCCCAGCTCCAGGGGTTTCTGGATGAAACGGATTGTCTAGATCCACTTCAGTCTGATTTCAGGTCTGGCTACAGGAGACTGCTTTGATTGCCCTGGTGGATGACCTACACCTGAACTAGAGAAGGGAAATGTGTCCCTGTTGGTTCTGCTGGACCTCTTGTTGGCTTTCAATACCATTGATCATGGTATCCTTCTGGGTCACCTTGGGATGGTACTTGGGGGCACTATATTACAGTGGCTTCATTTCCTCCTGGAGGGGTAAACCCAGAAAATGATGCTAGAGGCACCTGTTTAATCCCTTGGCCTTGGGTCCCTCAGAGCTCAATTCTGTCCCCCATGCTATTTTACAGAGACATAAAACCACTGGCAGAGGTCATCCAGAGTTATGGGGTTCAGTGCCACAGGTACACAGATCACACCCAACTTTATTTCTCCTTTTCACCACAAGTCAAGGAAGCTGTTTTGGTCCTAAACTAGTGCTTGTCATCAGTAATGGGCTGGATGAGGGTGAACAAACTGAAACCTAATCCAGACAAGACAGAGGTGCTCCTGGGCAGTCAAAAAGTGGATGAGAGAACAGAGATTCAGCCTGTGTTCAATAGGATTACATCTCCACCCCTGGAAAATGCAGCTTCACTGCCGGGGGTGCTCCTGGATTCAACTCTGAGCCTGGAGGCAGGGGTTTCAGCGGTAGCCAGGAGTGTATTTGCATAGTTAAGGCTTGCATGTCAGCTGCACCCTTTCCTTTAGACATCAGATCTGGCCACAGTGACTCATGCCTTGGTTGCTTCCCAGCTGGATTACTGGAACACATTCTATATGGTGCTGCCTCTGAAGTGTTCAGAAACTTCAACTGGTCCAAAGAGTTTCAGCCAGATTGTTAACTGGACCTGGCTACAGGGATCACACAACCCCTCTGCTGCAACAGTTTCAGTGGCTGCCCATTTGTTTCCAGGCACAATTCAAAGTGCTGACAATGACCTTTAAAGCCCTACAAGGCTCAAGTCCCGGTTATTTGAAGGACTGTATTCTCTCTTATGAACCAGCCCAGGCTTTGAGATCTGGTAGAGAGCCCTTCTTTGTCCCATCACCCTCACAGATGCCATGTGGTGGGTGGCCTTCTCACAGCATCTTCCCAGAGTCTGGAACTCCCTTCCCAGGGAAGTCAGACTCTTCCCATTTTCTTCCCACAGTCAAGAAGTTTTGACTCTGACAGATGTTCAATATGTGGCCTGTCTGATAGAACATGCTAGATGTTGTTGAACTGTATGGGTGTGAGAGTTTTTAATTACGTATTTTAACTTTAATTCTTTTTGATTGTTTAACTGCATTTTAACTTTTGTATTCTGTGGTCTTTAACTGTGTATTTTTAATTGTTACAAGAAACTTTGAGTCCTAATCTAGGAAAAAAACAGGATATACATAAAGATAAAACAGGGGGCAAGGGATTTTTCAATATTCAGACATTAGATTTTCTTTGCATACTATGAGCAATTAAAATGTGGAACAGCCAGACAGAACTAGGTAGTTCATGAAACTATTATAAGATATAAAATTACAGTTCCAAATCCTAATATAAAATAATTTTGATCTCACCTCTGCACATTTATGAATGGTGTCTGGCCCTACACCACCATCCACTTCAATATCCAAGGAAGGAAACTGTGTTCTCAACCAGTGGACCTAGTTATCAGACCAGAAAGAACAAATTTTTAATATATAATGTACGATTTACATAATCTGTAGTCTGTTTTCCTTCCATGTGCAAAACCAGAATATTTGTGTTTTAATATGGCAGCGTTACACATTGAAAACAGTTCCCATTATCCTTCTAAACAGCTGATATACCTCAAATAAGTAATGTCAAGTCTACCTTTGGCATCATATCTTCCATGAATTTCTGTCCACCAAATCCAGGTTCCACCGTCATAACTAAGGCCATATCTATCTGATTGGCCCATGGTGCTAAGTATTCTACTGTTGTTCCTGGTTTGATAGCCAAACCAACCTATGGAAGAGAACAGAATATTTTAAAATGTTATCTTTAAAGAAAAATCTGAATTAGCACTTATTTCAACAAGAGGAATAAAACATAAACTTTGAGATGATCCCATCAACTGACAACAGGAAATAATACTAATAGTAATATTAGTAAAAGTTTTCCCCACAACAGAGAAAAGGTGTACGGATATGGTACTTTTAAACTGGGTTTCTGCTGCAGAACTTGGATCCACTGTGACTTGGATGCTATAATTAACAAGGATATACAGTGGATGTAATTTTGGTTGCTGCTTCTCCAATGATACAATACTTTTCAATTAGTACATCCTAATGATTGGGACAGAATTCTTGGAGATATGAGAGCTACCACATGTCCTTCCTAGATTATTAAAAAAGACAGATGTGGACTGGCTGAATGCGTAGAAGGCATGGTTAAAATCTCACTAAAACAAGGCAGAGTTCCAGCATGCCAAAAGGAAGCAATTATAAAATCATTACCAAAAGAGCCCTCCCTGAATCTCACAATATTGGACAATTATCAGCCAGTTTCCAAATTCAATTTTTCAGCAAGGTGCTGAGCATGTGGTGGCCTCCCAGCACCAGGACTCTATGGATGAGACAGATTATCTAGATTCATTTCAATCTGGCTGCAGGCCTGGTTATGGGACAGTTTCCTTTTAAAATGTTTTATAATTTAATTACATTTTAAACTTTTGTATGTTGCAAATTACTCCTAAACTTGTTGCAATTACCCCTAAATTATAATAAGCGAGCCTGCGAATGTCTACTGTCCTGAAAAATAAGTAATTAAAAGTTAGCAGCTGAAAGTACCCAAAGAGAATGTGTGCTCCACAGCTCTCCCAAGATATTTTTTCAAATACAATGCACATGGAAGAGCAGGGGCAACTAAGAAAGATGTGGCTCCCAACTCCTATGTCATTTGGCTGTGGGACTGAGTCTTTTGCCATTTGTCAGCTAACCTGGATTCTGCCTGGGGCCCCGACACCACCTTCCAGTCACTTAGGCATCCAGCTCACAGTGGTAGTTAAAACCAGATAGGCAGAATTAGCATCTACACTCCATTTAAGCATTATTACATACCAGCATGTAGGAATATAAGAAAATGAGCAGGCTCTATAGTATTCATTTAAATATTCAGTATATGCAACCATACAAATACAGACACATCAATATCTGAGTACCTTGCTTCCATCACATTACACTGCATAATACATTGAATAATATGGCACCTTAAATTCACTGCAAGTTTCCAAGGGTTAATACACATGAGTACTATCCACTCCATAGCCATAAAATCCTTTTATCTATTTTATCATAGCCTAGTTGGGTCTCTCAGCAGCATGGGCACATCTGGGTTGGTTATCAAGCAGGAACAGCATCACTGGCTTGGAGGCCATGTCACAGCCTCTTTTTCATCTGCTTGGCAGTCTGACTGCCATCTCCTCTGTGCTTCTTTTATTTCCCTAGCCTTTACTCACCCTCTCATCAGCTGTTCCACCTGGTACAATGAGATAAGAGATCTCTTATTTACCCCATTTGTGTCAATAATCTTCCAGTCAGATTGTTAGAGATAATATAAATAAATGTTGCTGTTACATCTAGGCGTTACATCTATCCTGACTGTATCAGCCAAGTGACGGCATCATGGCTTTATTCTCAGTTATGTCTGGTAGATGTTCTCTTACTGTGTTCCCAACTGAGAAAACAGACATACATTCCCTAACACAAAAGGCTTTCTACTTTCTGTTTTAGACCTTATGTCTTCGCGGCTTAAATTTAACAAACTGTAACCCAAATTGGTGTCCAGCCGGTGTCACAGTTCATTCTGTCCCATACCTGCAGTATGTACGAATCAAACACTTAATTATGGCCAGTAGAGAAATAAACTAGGATTACTTGCTGTTTGATGGCTGACTATAGTGTCTGCTCAAAGGACTGCTCTGAGCTTTGCCTCACTTCAACCAGAAGAAATATATAGGTCAGTGACTGTGGTGTTCCTTTAAAGTAAGTCTGCTTTAACTCCATCTGTGTAGTACTTAGTGGGCTTAGGCTCCTGAGTTTGTCAGACTTTGTCTACAATGCTTTGCTGGAGTTGGTGAAGAAATAAAGCCTTGCTTCTGCTACCTTTGGAGCCTTGTCAGCTCATGAGTTTGCCCTATATTAACGGCAACAGCAGACATTACAATGACACACATGTAACAGAAGGGGCCAGGATCTAACAGTATATTAATGCTGCATTCTACTGCTTTCACCAACAGAATCAGTACCTTCTTCGTAATCTCCAAACTTCCTTGGTACCAAATTCCTGATCTGGTAGGGCTCTCTAGCCCATCAGAGCAGGATTTAGGATATACGGGGTGCTAGTGGTGGGAGGGGGGTAGAGAGAAATATACAGATGGTGGGCAAGAGTATGATTTCTGGGGGGGGGATAGTTCTTATCTAACATAAAAGTCAAAGTTTGTTTGTCTGCGTCAAGCGAAGACCTCATATGATTGGCTGCCTAAGAAGAATCTATGGAATCTTTTGGGGTTTGCAGTTTAGGGAGGGGCTTTTGGAATTCTCAGCTAGAGAGCTCTTGGGCCTCAGTCAACTGTGACCATCTTGAATAGGCCGGTTGCTATGGAGATGAAGCCTAGCAGGAAGGAGGAAGGCAGTGTATACCCTCAGGAACCCAACCTGTGTGTGTTAATAACTCTCATTACAAAGTGGATTGGGGAATATGGGGAAAAGTTACAGGTACTGTTGGGGGAATTAGAGACACAGGATCTCAAACCTTTCTAACAAGTATTACCTATCAGAAAATAAAATCCCAGGCAACGCTGGGTATATATGCTAGTTCTTTATACAAGTGAAGCATATACCTAATTTTGATCCAGGGAAAAAGTATGCCTTAGCTATCAGGGGATTTAAGAAACATGGTCATACAGAGTAGGAGACAGCAACTTTATTAAGTGGTGTAAAACAATAAAGATGATCTACAGATTATTTTCTTTCTATTTTATAAGTTTTCTTGTAGATTTTTTAGAAGCATGAGTCTGACAGTAATACTCAGAAGTTTCTAACTCATTTCCATAGCTCACCTTCATCCCATTTTCTCTTATGTCTTTAATAAGTGCCCCTGGATTATCCGTAGCTTCTATATGAAAGGTATATTGATTTGCACCTGCCACAGCCATGGGTTTCACCCACTGTTCTGGTTTAGCAACCATCATGTGCATATCTAGAAAGAACAAAAGAGATAAGAAAAATAAATTATCTGAGGTACATTTCCTAAATCACTAGCTAAAGTAGGCATTCATAATTTATATAACAAACTCCTGGGAAAACACTCTGTACCTGATTATTATTTGAAGAGTGGAGCAGTGTTTAGCTAGGTATTAAATGCAGAGTGATGTTATGTCAATTCCTATTTACTTCTGATAGTTGGAAGCATAAGAAACCATATTTTCTCTTGATAACTCATGGTCTTTTCCAGAACTTGTGTGAGTGTTGTAGAAAAAAGACTACTTTCACTGTTCCATGCAGAGCAATGTTTATGCTCATGGAATATTTGTGTATTCACACACTGTTTATTAGGTCATGGGAAGTGCTGCTATGTGTATGTATGTAAACAGATGAACAAAACTTCATCCCTCCATGCCCAAATCTTAATGTTTTGCTTAAAAGCCTAATAACAAGGAATAAGCATTTCTGTCTAGGATCTTTCACTCTAAGAAAGGATTTCTCATCCTTGTGAGTGTAACACCAAACTAAATAACAACAGGGTAAAGTAACTATAAACGTGTTTACTACTGAACTAAAACTCAGAAGTTAAATCAATATAAGAACATCACAAAATAGCTGGCAATAATAAAAGACAAGATTTCAAACAGAACAACCACACAAGTTATCTTCAGCAGTTGTCTGCTCTCACACCAACATCCAAGACACCATATAAACAATTATTGTGAACATTTTCATAGACAGCTCAACTTTGATGTAGTACTACTAATTTTTAACATATGCTATATACCAAAATGGCTAGTCAATCCACCATACACTGAAACCCTGTACAACTGAGTTGCAACTACAAATTCTGCAGAGCTAAAAAGATACAAAGGAATCCTGCAGCACCTTTGAGACTAACTGAGAAAAAGAAATTACTACCATAAGCTTTCTTGCAGCTTAGTCCACTTCATCGGCAGAGGCAGCTGTTACTTGAATCTTAATGACAAGCGCCCTGTGCCCTATGCCTTTGCATCAATCATTAATGGAGTACACTGTATATTCACTGTATATTCATAGTCTGAAACTGTATAATGTTCTTGCTATTACAGACATTAATTTCTGAATCTTAATTTTGTTATGTGTTTATAGTAATGGTGTATGTGTACTTCTTACCTTCAGAATGTATTTACATTCTGAAGGTAAGAAACACAGAACACAAGACCAACAGAAAGTACAACAGTCTTCTCCAAATTTCATTACTTCTAAAGCTCATTGAGCTTGGAAGAGAATTTGAGCCCTTTCTTGGGTTCTGTGTTAGCAGCTCAGAAAAGTATGGCCATCAGTAGTGATTCAACATCCATCATGGGTATGCAAATGATATTAAATTAGAAAAATATGTAATTCACAAGAGACAATTTAGTTCAGGACCTCTCCAGTACATGCTTAATAGCATGAGCTCACTCATAGTTGCTCAATAGCATTTTGGGATGATACTTAATTCTCACAGAATTTATTAAATCCTAACAGCACATCCTTGTTGCTCAAAACAATACTCAAGCAAGGAGGAGATAGAAGAAGGACCCTGACTTCTAGTACTAGTACAAAAGAATCTATGTGTACCCATAACAAAATATATCTATTAATTAAATTTTAATTGCTTACCAAAGAAGGGCTCCTGACCCAGCTGCTTCCGAAGACTCTCTACAACAGGATGGCCAAAAGTGATATTTGGGACAAAATGCCTATGCAAAAGAAAGAGAAACATCTAAATATATTACAATTCTTAAAATAGTCATGAAAAGATGTGATTCTATACTTTTGTAAGTATGTTCAGTTCCAGAACAGATACCGTTTTGGGTTGTGCATTTCTTTTATTATGCTGCTAAGAAATCTCAAAGCCTCAAAGTTCATTAGCAAAATGCCTCAGATGATAGAAAGAGAAGATGGCCTGTGTACTGCTCAGTGCAATGAATCCACAGTTAGATATAGGTGTTCGTAATATTTTAGAATTCTATTAAGTGCTATTGATTGTATCCTAAATTTAAATTAAGGAAGTTCAGTGGGGAAAAAAATCTGCCCTCTCGTCTTCCCCAAAATGCTTTCTGAACAATGTGGGTTGGGGAATGCAGATGATAGTGGTGGTGAGGCGGGGGGATCTTCCAAAACCAATCTTTGTTCCTAAAATAAAAAGCCTGACGAATCTTACAGACATGTATTTCTCTATTTTCTCCTCTTTTCAGCAGCCTATGATATCATATCCTATTTTATCTAAGAGTTTTATCTACGGTTTCAGTTCAACATACCATCCTGCTGCTCTGAAATGAATTAACTTCAGTAGGATTTATACAGAACTGTAGTGTGCAGCCTCAACATACACACATCCAAATGTTTCCATAACATGTGAAGGAGAAACCAGACTGTAGCCCTATGCTCTCCTAATCTGCTCACGCTCCGCAAGTGTCAACAGAGCACTATACAGTAATAGCTTTATCCAGAACCTCCTCCAGTCTTCAGGACACTGCACCACCTGCTTGCATGTAGAGCATTTTCCATTTGATGCATAGTCAGTGATAAGCCTGCAGAATTCAGAGAACTATTGTCACTGAAATGTGCATTATCTGACCACATGGAAAAGAAGGAGAAGAATAAGTCCTGCTTTGTAGAGTTTCATGCTTTGTCTCAAGTACATTCTGGAACAATACGTACATATATAGGAGTATTGTGGTTTAACCCCAGATAGCACCTTCTGCTGAAACAGGCTCCACCCAGCAGTACTTAGGCAACATTTTGCTGTTGTTGCAGAGCACACCTTATTAATAATTAGCCCAAGTACTTTACAGGATTAACTCCAAAACAGTTTATTGAAAAATAATGTAAGAACACAGGAAGTATCAGCAAACATTCTAAGATGTAACAGACAAATTTCAGTGAGGCCTGGACCCAGTGTAAGTACGTGGTCCTTTACTGAAAGGGCAGATCAAGTACCTGTATTGCTAAAGGCAAAACTGATGCTTTGATGTATATGTCAGAAAGCAGCTTCATCCAGAGCAGCTATGAAGGGGCAGGTATGGTGACACCACATCTGTTTCAACTGGAACAGCATTTTCATATCAAATTCAGCAAAAAGAAAAGTTTTTCTTTTCAAGGTAACAACAAAATCTTGCAACATCTTAAAAACTTGACGAATTTTAGTATGTCCAGCTGTTCGCACTTTAATGAACATATACGTAGGCTGCCAAGCAAGTATCTTTGCAATATACCTGGATTTCCAGTACATCCAGTCCATATATGCCTAATCCACAATAGATCTACATTTACTGAAGTTAGGGGCACAGGACCCTTGCAAAAATAGAAAAACTGCAAATATCAAAATGTGTGTGTCCCTGTGGGAAGGACGCTGAGGCATGGCAGGGAGAGTGCCCACTCAGGGTCTAAACCAGGTCAAGAAAAGGAGGGGGTGGATTGGCATAGCAGCCATATACTTCCTCTTTCTTGCCCATCTCCTTCCTCAGGTGTGGAGGAGTCCTGGAAGATGGGTTGTGGTACTGAGAAACTGGGCTGTGAGCTATTCTTAGCTTGCCAGGCAGCAGCTGGCTGAAGGAGGAGGATCAGAGGAGGATTTCTAAAGGGCTCCCCAGCATGAAGCCCTGAAGAGGGGAGGTTCCCTGAAAAAGAAGCAACAGATGTGGGGAGGGAGCAGGTGATGGCGAAACCCACAAATGATCAAATCTGTGAAAGTCAAACCCATGAATCTGGAAAGCCAACTATACTTTTATCGTACCGTAGGATAAACACAGGGAGCCAGCATGATGCAGTGGTCTGAACACTGGACTAGGACTCTGGAGATTTGCTTGGCCATGGGAGCCTCCCTGAGCCCCAGAGGGAGGCAAAGGCAAACTCCCTCTGAACAAATCTTGCCAAGAAAACCCTGTGATAATGTCACCTTATGTTGGAAACAAAGGCACACAACAAGAAAGATTAACATGTGACTTGATCCAAGTCTGTTTGATCTTGCAGTCACTACTGAATAGGCAGTACTACACTCAATGGGTGTGTCTTCTTCATCCAGGTGTATCTTGGCCATGGCACTCACCAGGTGACTGGGCCAGCCACGCCTTAAGGGCCTTTATGCACTCCACTGTTATAGTGCTATTATTCCACTTTCAACATCTCGTGGAATTCTGGGGTTTGTAGTTTTCTGAGGCCAAAGAACTTCCTGGCTGAGAATTCTAAACGCCCCTCCCTAAACTGCAAACCCCAGGATTCCAAGAGGATGTTGAAAGGGGAACAGTAGCACTCTAACAGCGTAGCGCGGAAAGGCTCTAAGGGTTGCCTAGTAAAACCCTCTGCCGATGGAGGACGTCCCAATGCACCTTTGAGGGGCGGGACTCCATCCCACCTCCGTTTAAAGACCTCCGACAAAGGAGAGTAAAGAAGGCAGTCCCTTCCACTGCAGAAGAGCTCTTAAGAGCAGCCCCTCACTCTGAGGCAGTCCATTCCACTCAGGAGACCGTCTCCCCACCAAGGTCTTCCTCACGTCTAGGGGACTCTCTCTTCCTGCAATCGGAATACACTGGTTAGTATTCCAGTCTCGAGAGCAGCAGGCAACAAGTTTGCTCCATCTTCCGCCTGACCATCCCTCACGGAGGGCGTTTCAAGATTCTTGCCAGGTCCTAACCTTTCAGGCTAGGAGGCTCAGCCTCCAAGCTAAAGGTACTCATCTCCCTCATGGGCCATTTCCACCCTAAGGTGTTAGAGTGCTCTTATTCCACTTTCAACCTCCTGTGGAATCCTGGGGTTTGTAGTTCACTGAGGCCAAAGCGCTCCCTGGCTGAGAATTGTAAGTGCCCCTCCCTAAACTGCAAACCCCAGGACTCCCTAGGAGGCTGAAAGTGGAATCATAGCGCCATAACAAGTGGCGGGCAGAAATGGCCTCAGTCTTCCCTGCCTCACAGGGTTGTTTTGAGGAACAAGGGAGGAGGGCAGCCTCATATATCACCACGGGCTCACTGGGGAGAAAGTGTAATAAAGGAAGCAGAGTCCTCCCCCGCCAAGTGGGGAGGGGATCCCCAGAGGGCGAGCAAGGAGCGACCTCTCATCCTGCCGGCCGAGGCGGGCCTGACGCAGGCGGCGGCGGCGGCGGCGGCGGGACCAACAGGGCAGAGCGGAACTACGCGGTAACTGCCCCCCGCCCCGCGCCGCAGGAGACACGCACACGCCTTCCGCGGCGGCGGCGGCGGCGGGAGGGGGAGAGGCTCGGTGGCGTTACCCGTCCATGACGTCCAGGTGCAGGTAGTCCGCCCCGCAGTCCATCATGCGGCTGCATTCGGCGCCCAGCGCCGCGAGGTCGCTGTTGAGGATGGACGGGCCTATCCGGCACCCAGAGGCCATGGCCCGCCGGCGAAGAGGCCCCGCGCCCGCCTCTCGGTCGCTCAGCCGCCTCTGAGTTACCCCCGCCTCTCTCCCCGGACTGAAGCAGCCCAGGCAGCGCGCTTGGCGGAGGAGGCGGGGGTCCGCGGAAGGCTACGTCGCCGGAGGAGAGCATGATGGGAAACGTAGTTCTCCAGCCCAGCGGCCCTGCCATACAGCGAACCATACAGGCGAGGCGCCGTGGGACAAGGCCTCGGTTTTCCTTACGAGTTCGTTTTCTTCCGTGAAGTTTGGCCGTGGAAGGCGGCCGAGAAATCGCTAACAATCTCCAGGAAAACGGGGAGGGGGGAGAGGGAGGCTGAAAGCCGAGACTGAGCACCGGAAGGACTGGACCAAGATGAGTTCCTGGCTCTTCTCAGGATTTTTATTTAAGGATTTGGCGGGGGGGGGGGAATGTCATTTAGAAATTGCATTAAAGTCAGCAGAGCCCCTTCAGTTCGGCCTGGGGTTGCTATTTGGGATTTTTTGCTACGCAAGCAGCCCTGGCACGCACCCGCCAGCCTGCCAAGGAGGAAAAGAAGGTTCGCAAATTCTCTTTTGGGCACAAAGATTCCCCACAGGGGACGACGACGACGACTGCTGTTACTACTACTACTTATTATTGTGGTTGTGGTTGTTATTTTGGTGGAGCGGTGTCTACGAAGTTCCTCTTGAGCCCTGAGTTAGGCAGCCCCCTCTGAGTGACTATTTTTAGTTTTGGCCAGGCCTCCTGCTGCCTGATTCTGTGAGGATTTCTTGTTATTTTTTTTTTTTTTAAAAGGCTGAAGATGCAAGAAATGATGGCGGCGCGGGGGGGGGGCCAAGGCGCCAGGCCCTCTCTCTTCCTCTTCGCTTCTCTTTCCTGTCGTGGGTGGAAACTACGCATCCCACAAGGCCGAGCAGCGAGGAAGGGGAAGGAAAAAGAGCCCCCGCTGGGCAGCCCCGCCGCCAAGCCTGCAACTCTTTTGAGGCGGGAGCTGCGGGGCTGGGAAGAAGCCCGCTGGCCGCGAACGCTCTGGTATCGCCTCATGTGCCCGGAACGGCTCGATTGGGCGGCTGCGGACAGCTGGTTTGGCTCCCAGCCAATCGTTCGCAGCCTCGTCCAGGCCCCGCCTCCTCTGTCTCTTTCGGCCACCCCGAGGGAACCTTGGCTTTGAGGCCTTTTCCGCACTAGCCTGTTATAGCGCAATGATTCCACTTTCAACATCCTCTGGAATCCTGGGGTTTGGCGTTCAGGGAGGAGCATTTTGGAATTCTCAGCCAGAGAGCTCTTTGTCCTCAGGAAACGACAAAACCCACAATTCCACAGGATGTTGAAAGGGGAATAATAGCACTGTAACAGTGTAGTGTGGAAACAGCCTTCCTGCCAGGGAGAGAAGGTGGTGGTGTAGTGGGTGCTGCGTGTTTGATCATCACCTCCAGGTGAAGTGTTAGAACATGTGGGTTTGGTTTTCCGGTGTTTAAAATACAGAAATATTTCACTGTGTGAGCCTGTCTCCCATTGGCCTCTTGTGCAAGTTTACCTCCCAGACTTTTCATTTACTACTAGCATATATAACCAGTGTTGCCCAGGATTTTATTTTCTGGTAGGTAATACTTGTTAGAAAGATTTGAGATCCTGTGTCTCTAATCCCCCAAACTGTCTTGTCCAGTACCTGTAACTTTTCCTCATATTCCCCAATCCAATCTGTATTCAGAGTTATTAACATGCAGAGGGTTGGGTTCCTGAGGATATACACTGCCCTCTTCCTTGCTGCTAGGCCTCATCTCCATAGCAACTGGCCTATTCAAGATAGACACCGCTGACTTAAGGCCCAAGAGCTCTCTGACTGAGAATCCTAAAGGCAACTCCCTAAACTGCAAACCCGAGGATTCCCTAGAATCTTCTTCGGCAGCCAATCTTGTGAGGTCATTGCCTGACACAGACAAATAAACTTTGACTTTTATATATTAGATAATTATACACCATCTTTCCTCCAGTGAACTCATGGTTCTTCCCACACTATGTTCCCCATCCTTTTGAGATACATTGACTTTGAAAATAAGCCACAAAACCAGAACTGCAATCCTCACACATACTTTAGACAAAACGTGTTCTAGCATGCGGATGGACTCGCTACCTGTTGGAAAT
The DNA here is from genome assembly GCA_948472985.1 of Iguana delicatissima. Taxonomy (NCBI): domain Eukaryota; kingdom Metazoa; phylum Chordata; class Lepidosauria; order Squamata; family Iguanidae; genus Iguana; species Iguana delicatissima. The sequence continues at coordinate 25,633 of CAOKZL010000619.1, forward strand.
AAATAACTGGAGACTACTGCTCCGTTTCCCTAGATTGTCTTGTAATCCAACTCGAGACAGAGGGGAGATTATAGAACCTCTCTGCTTCCACACAACCATGGCAAGAAGAAATGGTGCTTGAAGCACAGATGCACACAGAGCCAGCTAGTTTTTACATAGAATGCCTCTGGAACAAATACCAGACCATGTATTACTATCATGTCAAACCAGATGGAACCATAAAAATAATGGGATTACATACACAATTCTTCCTCCACAGTTCCAAAATTTTTATCTTAAAGCATGGAACCTTGTAAAACTATGTGATTTCTGTCAGAGATCTCATAACTGCCCTGATTTAGGGTGTCTCTAAAGTGAGCCTATCGTTTTCTTGGCCAGATTTGTTCAGAGTGACGTTGTCTTTGCCTTCCCCTGGAGGTAAGAAAGTGTGACCTGCCTAAGGTCACCCAGTGGGTTTCCACGGCTGAGTGGAGATTCGAACCCTGGTCTCCCAAACTGGGAAGGGGATTGCTTATATTCGTTGTATATTCTTTATGTACTAATTAATAAAAAGGCAGAATTTGGGAATCTAGACATGGGTACAGCACAAACTGCAATGGTTTATTTAATGAATATGGCAATTAAAAATTGGTTCTACTAATGAATGCATTTAAAGAGAGATCAAATAGTCCCATGATTAATGGAATTAAAAACAGTAAAGTTAATTAATTTATTCTCCTACAGCAGTCAACAATGGATTTAATCAATTTCACTCTATACTCTAATCATACAAATCAGAAAATACTTCCACAATTAATTTCAATAACTTTCTTAATTCTCTTTTTAATGAACATTAAAAAAAATTAAATAGCCCTATTATAAAATCATAACTTCTATTTTTGCAAAAAGATTAAATGTTTTTATTGAAAGTTGTATAGCCCTAGTTCAAACTGGCTTTATACACAGGAGATAAATTACAGATTCAATCCAAAGAACATTTAACGTCATCTACTTGTAAAAAAAAAATTCTGAAATACCAATTCCACTGTTGTCCCTTAATGTACTGCACTTGATGCTAATAATCGTCAACAAAAGCTAAAATTTAATTTTGGAGATAACTTTGTCTCCCTACTTCCTCTGCAAGTTAATCACTTCTACAGCTAAGACCTATAACTGGAAATGATCCCTTTGGTCACTTATCCCAGAAATTTCAGAAGCGTCAAGTCAAAGGTAAGTTTTGGCACCTCAGAGAAAGATTGTCAAATTCCCCACAAGTAGATTTCAATTGATTTGTCAGTCTCCCCAGTCCCACTCATCATCATTTTTGCTTATTTGCAGAAACATCTCAATCTGTATTGTGCCACAGGAAAGAATTAGATTACTTGTGATCTTTCAGGCAAGCAATGCTTATGCAGTGAACAGAGCCTGAAAACAGCAGGGAAATGATAACATTTCCTATGTCAGTGGAGAACTGCAGCTTACGTGGACGTGCTTGTAATGAAAATCATGACTTTTCCTAACATTAGGTTATATTAGAAAAATTTTAAAAAGCTTATAAGCTCCACATAAATCCTCAGAGAGATGGGCAGTATTACTTCTCTGAAGATGCAATCAGGAAGAAAAAGAACACTGAGCTGAGGGATGTAAGACTCTCCCCATTCCCAGAGCCATTTTCTTCTTTGTTCCATGAAAAAAAAATTGAGGATGTTGAGCCCCATGCCAAACTCCTCCCAAAAGATGTGACCAGACCAAAAGGAGCTCAGGAGCAAAAAGACCTAATTCTTCATAATTCTTGACAAACGCTACATGGGACAACTGTAGCTGAGAATGCTTTTTTCATCCAAATTCAAAAATAAATTGTTCGCTCATCTGCAAAGCTAAAGAATGTAGGAAGTAGATCCTCCCGTAACATGCCTGATTTTGTCATCCATTCAATAGCAGGTAACCTATTGACCCAAACCAAGCTAGAGTTGCTTACATGCCCTTGTGCCCTCTCCCAAAATGAGGGAACAGGCCCAACGAAGCATGGATCCTGGCAATCCCAGATGTTTGAGACTTGACAAAAGAATACAGATCAAGGAAACTTGGGAAACATGTCACATCATGAAAAAAGAAAATTCAACACACAAACCATACAATACTCTAAATCCAAGTAACAAGTCAATTCAGGGTTGCACATGTATTTTGAATGCAGCAGATTTCAACCTCTCCCTATGCTTAAAGTGATGTTCCTCCAAGCCTTGGGGCAGCTTAAGTAGCTGCATCAATGTAAAATGAAAGAAACCCCCACAAAGGGGGATTTGGACCTGCAGCCAGTAAAGCAGCTCCGATCACTGAACGAAACTGAAAATGTGTTAGAGCAACATCATCATCAAGGCAGAAGAAGATGCCTCACACAGGGCCATGCTCTTCCTTAAAAGCAAGAATAGCTCCTCACAGAACACGGGTCTTGATAGAAAAACACAAATGTTCTTTAAAACCCTTCCCAAGCTAGACTGTCTTGTATCCTCATAAAGAATTAGTTACTGTTTCCTCACTGAATATAAAATCCTTTAGTGAAAGAGCTCTGCTGGACTTAGTATCCATCAGATCTTGCCAGTATCTCAGTGGTCTGCGTGGCAGCTGGAAAATGCAGCAGTCCTGGAATGGAAAAATCAAGTTATGACAAACACAGCTTATTAATGACTTTGTAATACTGATACTGAACAACTAGGACCTGAGGGGCTATGAATAAAATGTTGAATTTGAAATACTGTAATATAAAAGCTCTGCCTACATCACCCTGTGTAATCATGATGCCAGAGAATTAGGCCATTTCCACACGGCTCTGTTATAGTGCTATTATTCCACTTTCAACATCCTGTGGAATTCTGGGGTTTGTAGTTTCCTGAGGCCAAAGAGCTCTCTGTCTGAGAATTCTAAAGGCCCCTCCCAAAACTGCAAACCCCTGGATTCCAGACGAGGTTAACAGTGGAATAATAGCACTATAACAGTGTAGTGCGAGAATGGCCTTAATTACCCAAACCGTGGCTATGTTGTCCTTTCAAAAGTCAGATCTGTTCTTAAATGGCTCCTGCTAAAGGTGAACTACAGCCACTGTGAGGAAAAGCTCCAAAAATGTAGGATCTCTAGTAAGTCCAGATGCAGTCCAAGCCTCAGGCCAGAGCTCAGTACTCCAATGACCCTTAATAGATACGACAACCAATACCACTTCCAGCTGCATTTCCGACTACATTTCAGCCTCCAATTCACTTGTTCAAAATGAAATTCCATTTAAAAAAGAGAGAAACTTAAGCCACATGTATAAATTGGTGTACTCTGTAGTGTACTCTGAATGTGGCATCAGAAAGATGCTTCAACAAGGTCCTGTCCAGGGCTACAGCTGAACAGGAAAAGCTTAGATGACTTAACAGCCTTCTGGAGATCTTTAAAGTGATCCTCTTAACTGAAAAACCAGCTCTCACCTCTGAAGCAGCAGTGTGTCTTGAGAAAACCTACAGCACTACGTAATGGTATTGAAACCGCTGTGGTTCTCCACTTCATCTCTGAAGGATTGTGAGTTCCTTGTTGTTTTGTCAGTTAGTACTTAACTGTTAGGAGTTTCCTATAGTCCACCTTATGGATATCTGGGCTTCTAAATCGTGTAGGTTCCTATTGAGGTTCTCTTAAGAGCTGGAATTTCAGGATATTGTTGCCACTATGGCAATGGGTTGGAACTTGACTTTTATTTTTCAGCCTATGGATAAAGATGTCTTCCTTGAATTAACCTGCTTTTGGTGAGATTATGTTCTGAAATCCAGATGCAATCCATGAGTATCTGTGTCTCAGGTGCATATTTTTGTGGTAGATGGGACTATGACATGAGAGATCCATGATTTTGACACCATGGCACTGCAGTGAAATGAGGGAATTGTGATTTATACATTTGTGTCTCTGGACACAGATATATTGCATGCTTTGAGCATGGCTGAGGTATACCACATCTACTTTACTATAAGTCCTCACATTGCAGATTGCTCTGATGGAAGACAAAGGAGTGTCCCTCCAGCAGACCTTAACCCTCAAATAGGTGTATAAATGAGTGTTAAATGGGTTTTGTGTGATGTTCTTGTAAACAATCTAGTTACTGTGTTTTGCACCAGCTACAATTTCTCAGTCGTCCTCAAGGACGACTCCATACAGAGAGTACTGCAGCAGTCAAATTGGGAAATTACCAGTGCATGAACTACTGCAGCTAAGTTATTCCTACCCAGGAAAAGCTGTAGCTGGCAAATGAATCTGAGCTGGCCCCAAAGATATTTTTTTTCAAAGTAAAACAGAGGTCTTTTGAGGGGAGGGGGTAAGAAAACTAAGAGACTCAACTACATAAAAAAAGGAAAAGCTCAAACAGAAGGGAAGAAATCTGGAATCTCTCTGTTACTGGCAAGAAAGAATTCGAGAAATTGGAATGGAGAGAGAGGAGCAAACAGTAATAGAACAGGAGTTCACATGATACCAGTCTCTGGACTGGTCCAAGGGGAGATAAGCCATGCAATTGTTGATTGTTCCTCCACAGAATCTAATTGTTTTATTTTGTTTGAATCTGACTATATTTTTATATTCAGTTACTACAAAGAGCACTCTTCTGTAGTTCTTAAAAAAAACTCTTACAGATTTCTGTCTTAGAACAAATATTACACATTAACGTTACATAGAAAGATCAGGCTTCTTACCTCTAACTGTGGTTCTTCAAGTGATCATCTGTGCTCTCACACAAATTAGTTTGCATCTCCACACATCCTCTGATTGGAATGTTCCAGAGCTGGGTACCTTTGGTGGGAACCCCACCTGCTCCTCTCTTCAAGGTTAGATGACATTCATCCACTAATGCCAGTTTCAACACCATCAAAGTGAGTACTAAGGAAAATGACCAAACTGTTTCCAGAGGGGTTGACCAAGCCCCTTCATACACTTCTTCACTGTTGGATTAGATGAGTTTGAGAAAGGGGACTGATTGGTGACTATAGCTGAGAGGTATACCTTCAACAACAAGAAGACCCTGTTTGCAAGGATGGAAAACAAAGTGCAATGGTGTGGAGACTCAACAGGAGCTACAAAAGCAGAACTTGTAGCCAAAAATGTATTTTCCCCATTTATCCTTACCCTTGAGGCTTGCAAAACAGATACCAGCCTCAGAGATCAAATGAATTGATCTGGGAAGCTGTTACATGGAGAGTGGTTGGACATCTGAGTAGTACACACTGTCCTGAGACTGGGATAGAAGGTCTGGTGAATGTTGAAGCTTGATTTGGCAGTTTGTCACAGCTCCAGCAATGCCATGAACCAAGGTTGATGCAGCCAGTTGGGAGCCACTAGGATGGTGCTGGAGCAGTCATGACAGCTTGCTGATGACCCTAGGAATCCCTGCACCTCCTCTTGAGCAGAAACAGCTGCACTTTGTGTTCAAAGGAATGGCAAAGAAGCCTACAGAGAGTGAACTTCATGCTTGAACAATGATGTAGAATATCCCTGATGTATTTAACTGAGTGCATCTGCAAGAATACAGGAAGACCTTTGATGCCCTGTCATCTGATGACTCACCCTTTTGACACTTCCAATTCAAGGACGAGTTCCATTGATTTGACATGGGGTCCATTCTTTCATTAGTTCTTCTTGCATACAGAGGCTCGCTTGTGACTACTCATACACATGTGGTCCCAAGTCTTGCTTACAGAAAGAACAGATCCCTGGGTTGTCTATATTGCAAGCATCAAAAACATCGGGATTCCATCAGTTCTTCTTGCCCACAGAGGCTCACTTAGGACCAAGCACGTGCTCCTTGCAAAAGCTAGCTCGGGGGGGGGGCACCAAGCCAATTGAAAGACTTTACAAGCAGCAGACATGTGCAGTCGGTTCCAAGCAAGCTTCCATAAGTTCTTCATATTTCCTACAGTACATGGGTTCTGCTTTTCAACCATTTCCACTTTCTGACAGTGCTCTGTTCCCTAACCTGTCAGATTGGTGGGGAAAGCCTGTATTCTCTCCTCCTGCTGTGTTCACCACGATGGAGTGAATGTGTCTCCTTGCACACCAGTTCCAGACACAGACTTTAGGGGCTGGCAACACTGACGAGTGTGTACCTCTCTGCTGGTTGGTGTAAAAGACAGTGGTGTTCTTGTAACTTGAACTACTGTGTCTACATGGTCCATCTTGAAAGTACAAAATGCCTTTATTGCTACAAGCAGCTCTAAGGCATTTATGTGAAGACATGACTCCTGAGGAGAACATTGATCGTAAGCTACTGTACTGTCTGAGCAGTGTTCTCCCCACCTTAAAAGAGTTGAGTCTAGCATGGTGACACAAAATGGGTCTATTCTTTGGAAAGGCATGCCAAGGAAAAGGATAGTTTTGCCCACCCCAGCAGGGGTGTCAGACTTGAGAAGATACACTTAGGATCTTGGACTGGAGGTCTCAATGAAGGTTGAAACAGGGCATGAATCAATGCTAGAGCAAAAGAAATCTAAACTGCACCAGGTAAGTGAAAGGATTATCCTATCTGTGTAAGTTACAGAGAAGGGAATTCTTGTGTAGTATGATACTTAACTTTGCATATAAGGTTTGACATTAAGAAATGGAAAACTTTCTATGATCCTTCCACTTCATGTGCACATCAAATAGATAAGTAGCATACAGCTTCATGTGTGGAGGCCATGGTTCTTATGAGAATGACAGATAAGAGAGAGAGATTTGTCTCTTGTCATTACCGGAGCCTAATTGGAGAAATTCCAACATGGACTAAGAAACAATCATAAATTAAGGGATTAAATTAATTTGACCATAAATTAAAGAGAAAATTGTAGAAATTATTGCTGTGTATCTTTGACATATATAAAAAAGGTTCTAAATTTCATCATGTGACCAGAGTTAACAGCATTTTTAAAGGAACTGAAATAACATTTCAGTTTTTAGGGTTTATAGTATAACTTTAAGAGAACTGATTATTTGTATTACAATTGGCATTTTGATATAACTTTTAGTGCCATTTCAAAACAGATATTTTCCCAATTTGCAGGTAAGTGTTTAAAAAAACCTCAAACTGAAATGCATATTTTGGCCCCAAAATGCAGTTCAGTACTAAAATGGTAGTTTTAGCCCTTTGAATAAAATCTTTATTTAATGTCAAGTAACTTTTTAAAAAAAATGTGTTATTTTTGAATGGTAGTCAAGGAAGTTTAGGGAAATGGAAAGTAAAACTTTCATGGCAACTTGCCCTTTCTTCACGTTGCTTGATTTTTAAGCACCAGTGTCTTCCCAGTTTCTTGGGGATGCTTTAGATAATGTTTAATTAAGCAAAGAAATTTGTGAAGTCATACTAGTGTTGTTTTGCTTGTTGGGAAGTCACTACTTAGTGAAGCATCACAATAATCCTCCATTGGAACAAAATATGTGTCTAAAATTCTTCATACAGCATGTTAAACAAAGATTACATCTATGAGTCAAAAGACTCAATCTGGCTCCCAGTGGGTTTCTATCTGGGCTTTTGTATAGTTGCAAACTCCCCCTTCCCAGTGTATGAGGTACTGTGTATGTTGGCATATAAGAATCACTTTCCCCCCTGAAAAATACTATTTGAAAATGGGGTGTATCTTTTATACGTCGGCAAATACTATCTGCCAGTGTATAAATGGAGTGTGTCTTATACATGGGTGTGTCTTATATGTAGGCAAATACAGTGTATTCCCCATTTATTCAAAGTTATGGCCACAGGTAATTGTCTGTCTTTGTGTTCCAAGTATGTTTTGTTACTGGCATTGCAGTTATGGATTCATAATCAAAAATTACAGTTCTGCAACTACCCTGTATTCAGTAATACTATGTATTCATAATTGTAACACTACTGTCATGATCATAAATGCCCTCCGAATCCTACTTTAAACTCCAGGGATATGTGCCAAGTGATGGAGGAATGACAATCTGGATGCAACCAGATGGCATTCCTGCCCCCTCCCACCAGCAAGTGGGGCTCCAACAATCAGAAGCAGGACCTCTATTGCAAATCTTTGTCCCAGCACAGGTTGCTGGTGGGAAGGGGCTGGAAATGTCATCTCCTGCACCCCAATTGCCATCAGAACAGATTTCAATCCCTTGGGTTAGCTGCTAGCTCTTAAACTGGGTCGGAAGGGTTGGGCCTGGAGACCATATGTAGTTACACATTCGTAACTAAGATAGCAATGTAAGACTTGGCTATTGTAGATAAATGCAGTTACAATATAAATTGATTTATTCATCTCTGGGGTGACAGCAGAAGAGCATCTGAGGCAACCAATCCCCAACATACTAAATCTAGACACAGAATGGTTGACATATGTCTTAAATGATGTGGGGTCATCAGAGTGATCCTCAGGACCAGAAGAGGTGTGGTCCCACCAAGTGAACTGGAATTTGCCAGCCAGGGCAGTGAACTTCATTTTAATATCTTTAGATGATTGCAGAAAGGGAGGGGACAACTGACAGACCACAGGAGATGGAAGCCACTCCATTCAATCACTTGCCTGGCTACAGTTTATGGGTGGTGGTGATTTTTGGTTTAATGGTTCTCCGTAATCATTAACACTGGTATAGAATACAATGAAATGACTCCTTTAAAAAATAAGCCTACAGAAATAACTTCATGACCATGATCATGTTCCATTCCCTGCATCATAGGTTGTGGAGGCCAGTCATAGATGTTAGGGGAATATGAATGAATAGATTGCACAATATAAATGCCAATTCTCTGGTGGGAAAAAAAGTCACAAACAGAAATTCCTCCAAACTCAGTGAAATAGTTGTAGGCAAAGTTTTATTAATGTTTAAACATTAAACTATTGTAATCTCTTTCATAAACATAATTCAGACATCTCTATAGTTTATTTTCATTCCATCTTTGGTTATTTGGTACTCATTGCAGATCTAGAACATCCTTTGAATCCATCATTTTAAGTGCTTCCATATTTTTCATGGGATGTCAATTTTTCAGTTAACATTAAAGATTAATTTTGGTGGGTATAAAGAGATACTTCTGATATGTTTGATTTTAGAGTTAATATAAACTAATGTGTTCATAAAATCCTCTCAGTTTCAAATATTCTCTCTAAATATTTAACACGGCAGAATAGCCCTTCCTTCACTTCCTATACTTAGCTGCCCTGAGATCATTTGCCAACTATAGATAATGCCATTATTAACAGTTGAAGAAATGTGTACAGTTGTATTTTATTTTCCTTTGATATATATTTTCATATATCTCTTTGGCAATGAGAGTGTTAAAATACATTGACTTTTTAAAGGGAATGCTCTATTTTGGAAATGGGGAGGGAAACAGCCTTGCTTGAGCAGATAAAATTTGTTTGAGTTGCACTTGTACTGCCAATTTTTCTTTCTAAAATATATTTTTCCAAAGGTTTTATATAAATTAAAACCAATTAAAGTCTAGACCACTTTTTCCCCCCAAAATCGTGCAGCAATATTCTTTAAAAATACATCCCTTGACATTCCTGTACACATACATGTACATAGAAACAGATATACAAAGATTTCAACATTAAGCACAGCTACAGCCACATTTTGGAAAGAAAAACAACAGACGTATGCATAAATGATGGTCATACTAAAGATTTCCATACAATGATGCTCCCTGTCTATAAAACTGAATGGGGATAGGACGTTGCTTCAAAAACTACCAAGGAGGCACATGTTCAAAGAGGGAGTTTACAGTAAACTTTGTGAGGATGGCTGTAATCTGATTCTTACAGTCTTCTAGAAGGGACACCATGTGATTTTTAATAATATCAACAGCACTTAATGTAAAAACTGGAAACAATCAAACTTTATCAAACACTGACAGACACTTTTTTTTAAACAGCAGAGACATTTGTTCAACATTACGTGCACATAAGGCCTCTAACACTAAGTAAGCAGCATAATGTTTCTTCACAGCAGAAATATACTTGTCACAAATATACTGGAAGAAAGCACAGATTCTGAGAGTACATTTGCTTGCACCTCTACTTAACCACAGTGCAGCCAATGTGAAAAATAAATACACTATAAACGTGCTCTCATTTTTAAGAAGCAGCAGAGCAGCCACCATCTTTAGGGCTGCTAGACTGATGTTGTCTTTAGGTCATTAATTTTAAAATTGCAACTGTACAAAATCCAACAATATCACAATAGGCAATATTTCTGCATTTTCTCATTATGGCTTCCTATAATGGATTCTATACTTTGCAACAGGTGACCATGATGAAGACATGGAATTTCATAAGAAGTGATCTTGTGATAGTAGATTACCTATTTTCTCCTCCTAAAGTGTGACTGGATGAAATACATATTGCACACAAAGAGATAAATGTCCTCTTTATCTAAACTAGAATATCATTGGTACCTGTAAAAAATTATGTAAAATACAGATATTTATCCTTCTTGGCAGTACTGTCATTTTCTTGTCTTAATCAGTACACACCAGTACCTTTGAACAAACTCTAACCATAAGTGAAGTCTCAACCTGAAACCAGAGAAATTGTAAGATGTGTCCTTCTGAAAAATACGTTTGTAGTTCAGATAACAGTTTTCAGATCACAGGAGAAACACATCCAACACAGTATTATCAGAGAGCAGAATGTACTGCAGCTGTGATTCTGAGACAAAAAGTAGTAAATTTATCTCATTTTGGCATGTTACATGCATCTTCTGTTTTTGACGTTATAGTTTAACTAGCGTATTTAAGCATGTAGAATATAAAATAATTTTATTGGCCACCAGCATGACCTTCCAAGCAAGGTAGAGAGAGAGAGAGTTACGCTTTCTGGGCAGTATCATTCTACTTCTCTGTGTAAATCTCAATGGTATCAGTTAGAAGGCCACCCTAGCAATTCACAAATCCGCTTACTAGACAAACTTTTAAGAAGTGACATGGAGTTACATTCTCTCTTTTAAAAAAAAATAGTGTATTACAGAGGCTTGATTGGTTTAAAGTGACAGAAGTGATGCATGTTAGTTCCTTAACAGGAACAGTTAATTACATACTTTGATTTTGCCGTAGCGTTTTCCTGCATAGCTTAAGAAACCATTCCTAGCTAACTTATGATATGTAACTTAACCATATCCACCTAAAACAGCATTTTGTCAGCCATAAACATGGCTGAAAAAAAATCCATTTTAGAAACTTTTAGGAATCTTCAAACATGAACAAAGTTAATTAATGTCAGAATAAACACAATGTCAGAATAAAAGGTAATTGGCTACTCAAATATTAATGGTTACATTCATATTTCATTTAGTTTAAGTTGCAAATCATCCTTGCTTTTAAATGAATAATCTGCAGATCGCAAATAGAGGTATAATTTATATATGTTATACTTTTTTACACAGAGACAAATATTGGAGATATATGTACTTAGGAATAAATATTTTCATATCACATACTCCCAGTATGTGGATAAACTTATTCTCTACAAATCTACTTTTGTTTTACATGTAGATAGCTTATAGTAATGGAAAGATAGAATTTAAGTATATGGTTCCAAATGCAAACACAGTAGATGAACGCACTTTTTTTGCTGTTGTTGTGATATTCGTTTCCCCAAAATCTCCACATATATGCACAGCATTATCATTTGCTTGTTCAGTGTGGTTTACATGTAGCTTTCAAGGCAATGTGAACAACTTATAAGCTACATGTCAGAGTATGTAACTGCAAACCCAGAGCAGAATTGACCTCAAATATTCTCCTGTTCTTTGTCTGGGATTTCATATTCTGATGTTCACTGGAATACAACCAGTCATAAATACTTCTCTAGCTTTACCACTGATAACTATGTTTGTGATGAATAGACTAAGTGTATGCTGATATTATATGTATTACCTTTCTGAGCTTACAAAAATAAACTTTAGGATACTGTATTAATGTGACCGGTCTCCAAAGCAATATTACTCCTTTCTTGACTGATATTTATTAATGCAATTTATTTTATTGGGCAGGCTGAGGAGTGCAAAAGAGGAAGATGCTGTGACCTAATTCTGTGCCTAGGAATGCTCCCAGTTGTTCCTCTGTCTTACAATGTGCCCTGAGTCTAATGAGATCTGTCCAACTTATTTTCTGAATCTGGTTTATATTCTAAAATACACTTGCCCGCCTGTACCAAAGAAGATACAAGATATGCTCCTCAGTGTTTGTAAAGTGCTCTTACAATGACATATAGAGGGATATGTAGACCAGAGGAAAGTTTCTTCTGCCTCTAGCATATGCCCATCTCCCTCTCAAATCAAACATGTGACTCGTCTAGGTCAATGTCAGTCTGCCCCACCTCAACTTGTGGAAAGCTGAATTGGCTGGAGAGAAGAGGATTCTCCATCCCATTATCCTCACTGATGTGAAGGACTGTGTCTTCATGCTGCAGTAAACTGGTGGTCTCTAGACCTGCAAAATCCTCCGTGTCAGAAAGCTGAGCAGGTGGAGGAGTGCTGTGGGCTGGGACCAGCTTTTGGTCTGAATCTTCCTCCTTTTTTTTATCCTTTTCAGCCAAAAGTGTCTCTGTCTGGAACAAAGAAAAACAAATGCAAATCAAAAAGTAATTTGCAACTACCTTTAAACAGTCAGATCTTAAAGAGGCTACAACATTTGCATTCCTGTGAAAACAGTACAACTGTTTCTGCAAAAGCAGGACACAAGAATACAATTCTTTAATGCCAAACTACCCAGTGTTGCTCTTTCCTCTTTTACCCATAACCTTTTTGTGTCAGTCACACAGAGGTAGAAAACTTGCTTTGCTAAGTCAGCTCTGTCAGTGACCAGCCTGTGCAGTAAATTCATACTAGAAAAAGAACATTTGGATCTGAAATTAATAGCATTGTAACAGCAGAGGATGTTTGTGCTGGGGAAACAGTTAGTAACAAAGATTCTCAGAGATTTCAAAAAGGCTTTCCATGGTTCAACTTTTTTCATAAATTAAGAGGCAACTTAATTCAAGTGTGGTAGATGTAAGCATTTCTGCCATTCTCAGTAAGCTTATATTTATACACAAATCACTATTTGGAATACTGCATTTGGTGGACAGAGAATCTGACATACCTTTAAGAAAGAGATCTCTTAATCTCCAATTCATAGAGAGAAAATTACTTCCTACAGTTCTCAGCAATACTGGCAAGATAATCTTCCTTAATGCCTGTCCTACTATTTCTCAAGAAAGAAAGAAAAAACCAAAACATTAATTCTTTCCCTAACAATACTACGTTACTCCCAAAGATCAGAGAAATAATATCTGGAATCCTGTTGGGGAGTTATGAATGCATACCTAGAGTAATGAAATTGTAAGTGCTTGGTATTCACAATCCTTACATATTCTTTAGATTAGGGAACACATAAGGACCATGAAAGCTCCCGAGTCTCCACTTCTAGTCAACAAAAATAGGATCCTTTTCCACTGTTGCTTGGGAAGCAGCTGACTGACATTCCCACTCAACCCCTCACATGAATGATTTGCAATGTGAGGGGTAATTGCAAGAGGGACCCTGCTTCTGCCTGTTACAATGGGGGTTGCTCATGGGAGAGGGTGAGAACTTCAGTCAGCAGTCTTCCAAGTGACTGAGGGATGGACTCCCATCAATCATAGCGGCTGCTTCCTGCTAAGTAGGAACTGGAAGGCGGTCAGGCCAGGAGTCACTGCACAGCCATCTCGAACGATGGTGGTTATGCATTCATAACTTCCCAATAGGATTCTGGCTAATGTTTAATATGTTCCCATGTCTTACTATCAGAGTCTATAACAAGGCCTCAGGATGTAGAACTGGAAAAACTACACATTTACCCCCCTCCCCCACATCTGCTTGTCTTCTCTGTGTTGAATTTCAGATTGTAACCTCAGGGCCAGAAAATGTCTTCTTTGTACTCTGTAAAGCACTGTACACTCTCATGGCATTGTATAAAGGCTAATAATAATGTAATAAGCGTGTAGTAGTAGTGTTGGACTTTGAGCCTGGAGACCAGGTCAGCCGTGGAAACCACTAGGTGGTCTTGGGAAAAATCATACTCTCAGCCTCAGATGAAGGCAAGGGCAAGCATTCTCTGAACAAATCTTGCCAAGAAAGCCCCATGATAGTGTTGCTTTATCGTTACCATATAACAACAATAGTAACAATGGCATGTGGGTTTTTTAGAGGAAAAAGGAGAACTGAAAAACATTCTGAAAAATTTAATTTCTCTGATTTAGCACATTTGTTTAAAAATTACATTTTAACACACTCACAGCTTTATGTGGAAATTATGATGTAAAGAGAATAGCATATAATGTCCTTTTTTCAACAAACATGACTACCCCTGAAAGAACACTACTTTTTAGGACACATACTGAGAGGTATAATTGCAGTACCTTCAACTTCACTCACTCAAGTCTGTGCTACTTACCAGTTCCATTTCAAGTTGAGACAACTGTGATTTACTACAACTAGTTGAATGAATATTCTCTTTCACTAAAAGAAGCATGTGAATCTGTGGGCACAGGCAACTTACCACATTTTTCCCAGGGTACTTGTCCTTATGACTGATTGAGAAGGAAGAGATTTTACAAAACAGAAACAAGCTTAGCAGTGTGTTCATTTGTAAGTCTGTTCTGGGCACTAGGGTTTGTCAATGCTTACCTCCTCAGAAAAATAACTAGAAATCCATACTCTATATTTAGCCCATCTAACATGACTGATTGCATTACAACAACCCAGATAATTATGGGGAAACATAGATGCATACATGGTGTTGAAAATTTTCAGTGGAAAATTTTCCACAGCACTTCTCTGAATAGGAACAACTTTGTTCATAGAGGCATATTGGAATGAGCAAAAACAAGATAGTGTATACGGATTCAGAAAAAAAATACCAAGAGTAATTTTAGAAACTATAATAAAATAAATGGCTAACATAGACATAGGGAATAATAGAAACTGCAGTCAGCAAATGGCTGCTCAGACTGTTCACTGGGATAGAGCAAGCACACCTTCTACTTTCTTCACCAAATTACCTGGCTAGAAGAGACTTGACTGTGGAGATCTGCCACAATAACAGCCAATGAGGAAGTAACAGGAGGCTTATTTCCAGAATCCTGTTTTCCACCTTCTGTAGGACTGCTCCTTTTGCTGCTTTGTGGCTGGGCTCCCAGGGGTGCTGGATCGGGTTTGGAGGTTGATGCTTCTGACTGAGCTTCAGTGAAGGTTACTGATCGCTTTTGATCCACTGCAATATTAAATCATAAGCAACAGTAGATGCACAAGTTCATACATTCAGAAATAATCTTGAACATGTTTCAGTAGTATACCACCAAAAACAGAAACTATTTTTTTTTTTAAAAAAAGGGAGAAGTCAAGAGCAATTTACTTCCATTCTGGGACAATTTCAAAACCTGAAAGGCATCGGACACCTTCTACCCCATTGTTTTCAATTTGCTTTCAGTCAATTCATGCCACTTTTCCACACAACAGTGCTCAAATAGGCACACAACAAATCAAAACAGAAGGATAGGCAAGGTCAGTGATCTTGCATTGGCTAGGGCTGGAGGTAGCCAGGCTGTGTTTCTAATGCTGGATATGCAAAGAAAAAAAAACTTCCTCCTGGATGTTTGGATTTGAGAAGATGATGTCTTCTTGTGCATACAACTATATCTCAGCCTGGGCTTCCTTGGGCCTCCTTTGGCCAGTAAATGGCTGGGGGGAATGTCTGCCACCAGTTAACACACAGGTTGTGGGGAAGCCATAGCACAAAGGAAGAACTGGATATCTCCTGCAACCATCTTAAAAGGACATATATAGGAACAGCAGGAATTTATGTCTGTGCATATGACCAACAGGATTCCATCCATGATGTTTAGCAGAGATGAAAAACAACCAGCACAAATGAGAGTGGAGACACTATTGAGTGATAGTGAAAGCCTTAGAAGGGCCAGTTAAACATTTGCTGCCCAACCCATGAAATTAAGAGACCACACACAGGGCTTGGGTTGAACTAGGGCAATTTATTAATGTATGCCTAATTAACATAAAGCTGGAAGTGAACTTGACCTTGAACTTGGGCTTGAATTTAAATTTGACCATGAACTTGAATTTATGACCTGAGAGGGGGGGTCAACAGCATGGGTAGGCTAAGGCAAGGGTCAGCTCCAGACCTCTTTCCCAGCCCTCCTTGAGCGAGATACCGGGCCCCAAAGCCAACCCATGAGGCTGGATTAAAAGGCCAGCCCTTTTCTGGAAGGCGAGCCCCAAACCGCAACCCTCCCATCTCATGACAGTAGGGGCAAGTCCCGGGCCCGTCTCAAGGACAGCATTTATCCTACACCAAAGGGTGCCACAGGAATTCAACAAAACCCTTAGACAGCCCCCCCAGCCATGGATAAAGACAAGTGCAGCTGTAGAGACCTATTTAATACCTAGTTGAGACACCACCTTGTAAAGCCAATTGCCCAGTCCCTTGGCACAGTGTAGGGTAGGCGAAAAACCCTCCCAAGGGGGGAAAAATTCCTACCCGGCCCTGAAGCGACCAGCAATCTTACACTGAAACCATAGGATGGGAGGGTGGGTCGCCAGCAAACAAAGAGGCTGAGGAAGGGGCGATGCAGCCCTAAAAGGGGTCTGCAGACCCCGCCCCCTCCCCATCCCACCGTGCGACCCTTGTCGCATGGTGATTGCATGGTCTCTTCTTTGTGGGAGGGCAGCAAAGGTGTCCCCCCACCACTTGTGGTCACGCGGGTGGTGGGAGACGAATTCTCCTGTTATTTTCACCAATGCTCTTTATTTGCCTGATGACTGTAGGAGGACTTTAAAAAGGACTGTCAGGTAGACAGAACATAAAAATTGGAAAGTGAGAACCAGCAAAGTGGACTTGTCCACCTTAGCTCTCTGCCACAACAGGCTCTCTCTCTGCCTGCAGTTTCAGTGGCAAGGAGAGAGCTGAGCTTTTCAGGCAATTATCTCTTCCAGTGTGCCATATTTGTGCCCATTGGCTACTTTTGTTTCTTTCTTTCTGGAAACTCCATGAATTGGCACCAGGCCAGGGACCACCACTTCGAGCAGCACTAGTCTAGGAGACAGCAATGTCCACATTCCCTTTTCCATCTAACACTTCTGGTTTAGCTGTGATGGAACCTGAGTGGGAGATTGAAAGAAGGATTATGAAGAGAGAAAATTAGCACCTAGAATATCCAGAGGACTTGAGGGGATGGATAAAGCCTTCCACACAGTGTTTACTTCCATCTGCTGTAACAGCTTTTAAATTTACTACGTTACTTGATTTAGCTTTGAATATTTTAACATGTGATAACTTCAAACAAATCATGGGAGCCTTTATCTCACAAACATGCAATACTTCATTGATTATATTTTGCAATTATACAGGTAAGAACCAGCATGGTGTAGCAGTTTGAGCATTGGAGAATCATAGAATCATAGAGTTGGAAGAGACCCCAGGGGCCATCGAGTTCAACCCCCTGCTATGCAGGAACACCCATCAAAGCATTCCCAACAGATGGCCATCCAGCCTCTGCTTAAAAACCTCCAAAGAAGGAGACTCCACAACACTCCGAGGCAGCATATTCCACTGCCAGACAGCCCTGACTGTCAGGAAGTTCTTCCTGAGGTTCAAGTGGAATCTCCTTTCCTGCAGCTTGAATCCATTGTTCAATGTTCAATTCCCTGCTCAGCCATGGAAATTTCCCACTGGGTGACCTCAGCACATGACACACTCTTAACCCCAGAAAACCGCGTGATGGGCTTGCCTCAGGGTCACCATAAGTTGGAAATGACTTGGGAGCACACAACAACAACAACAACAACGACACAGGCATATGTTAACATGACGAAGGGTAATGACCATTAGCTACCCCATAATAGGATAGGCTGGTTGAAAAACAAATCGCAAAAAATAGAAACCCAATAATTTTTCAAAAGTGGCAAACTAGCCTCAGTTAAATGTTTCCTTACCAGTTGGTTTTGCTTTTGGCTGTATGCTTCTACGGGTAGTAGAGAGTCGTGCTCCATGACGGCTACGAGGTTCAGTCTGAGTTTTCTGACGCGATAAAAGAGGTCTCCTTAGCTAGAAAACATAAGGCAGCACAGTAGATGCACAATAATATATTTTCATATCTTTCATTTATTTGCAGTTGTATATTGTTCTCAGGAGAGCCAGACTGGTGGAGTGGTTTGAGCGTTGGACTATGACCCTGGAGAACAGGATTTGATTCCCTACTCGGCCACGGAAACCCACTGGGTGACCTTGGGCACGTCATATACTCTCTGCCGCAGAAAAAACCATGATAAGTTCCCCTTAGTTCACCATAAATCAGAAATGTTATAATGGCCACAACAACAACAACAACAACAACAACCAGTTCTCAGGTGGATTTGATTATCTGTCTGATGTAATAAGACACTTGAACAAAATGGTGCTTTCTGTTAGTACAGTTTATCTCTTTCTTGGGAAGTTAGCCACTCAGAAGGGTTCTCCATGCTATAGTCTAACTGTAAAATGGGATGGCTCCTGACCTGACACAAAATGTAAGACACTGAGCAGACTCTCCCCTCTTCTCCACGGCAGCTCTTCTAGTTCAGGTGTACACATCTAGATCTGAATCTAATCCTGTAAAATCCTACTCTGCAAAATGGTTCTGCTTCAAAATGATCATCCTTAGTCATCGTATTCTCTTTCAAGGAACTTGCTCAGACTACTTAAGAACATTACATGATACAGTCTGTTAAACTTAATTACTTAAGGGAGCAGTTCAAGTTTGCTGGGACGAAATTCACTTAAGACTAAAGTGCCGATAGCATTCCGCAGAGATATTTGTGTCAACAGTTAGAACTTGTTGGAAAACATCTCTCTTGCATCTGATAGTGCTCAGAATCTTGCGGTTGCACTGTTTTTCCAGTCCTCACCTTCACTGAACTCACATTTATTCAACATGATGTTACATCATAGCAGTAGTTACAGTATGCGCTTTTGTGACTACAACAGGCATATAACTCCTCTTCCCTTACACAAAATTAGGTAAGGACAGGCACAATAATCTACATATAGCATAAGTGGTTGGATATTCAATATTCTGAAAACATATTCTAGATTGTGACCGAACTGCTGTCATCTGTCTTCATCTTAACCACTCAATTACCTTCAAAGCAAAGTGACATATATACGTCAACAAGTACCGGGAATGTTACCAGACTAGGGGATGACTAGAGGACTGCTACCGGCCAATATATTGTAACCAGTTTGTTAATTTTCACAGTAGTCTTTGGTTAGACCTCATCTTGAATACTGTGTCCAGTTCTGGGCACCCCAATTCAAGAAGGACATGGTCAAGCTGGAGCAAGTCCAGAGGAGGGCAACCAAAATGGTGAGGGGCCTGGAAGCCACGTCCTACGAGGATAGACTTAGAGAGCTGGGGATGTTTAGTCTGCAGAAGAGAAGGTTAAGAGGGGACATGATAGCCATGTTTAAATATTTGAAGGGATGCCAAGTAGAGGAGGGAGAGGGCTTGTTTTCTGCTGCTCCAGAGACTAGGACAAGGAGCAATGGATTCAAGCTGCAGGAAAGGAGATTCCACCTGAACCTCAGGAAGAACTTCCTGACGGTCAGGGCTGTCCGGCAGTGGAATACGCTGTCTCAGAGTGTAGTGGAGTCTCCTTCCTTGGAGGTTTTTAAGCAGAGGCTAGATGGACATCTGTCGGGAGTGCTTTGAGGGTGTTCCTGCATGGCAGGGGGTTGGACTGGATGGCCCATGTGGTCTCTTCCAACTTTACATTTCTATGATTCTATGATTCTATGATTCACCTTTTGTTAATTTTCACTGTAGTATTTCATTCACCTTTTGCTATTTTTTTATTTATATCCTTGGATGGATGTAGCAGAAAAAGTTGGTGTGGCTGTGTTGTTGCAGAGTATTCCTAATAAATGCTAAGTTAATTCTCCTATTAACAACTTTCCTCCTGTTTTTTGCATCCTGATTACCAAATCCTTCATATCAAATAGGTTTCTGATTATGAATCTTGGATTCCCTGTGATAGTATTTTTAGTCTGCATTTCCCATCTATAATTTTGTACAGCATCTTCTGGTTTAAAGGTACTATCTACAGTTCTTAAAATTGGTTCTGAATATGTTCCATGTAAAATGGACCCAAAATAGTAATTCTCCAAAAAATTATTTTCTTATTTGTACTAAACTTGCATGAAAATGTTCAGAAAGCCACTGTAAGTGTAAATATCAAATTTGGTCAAAATTAGTTAATAAATACACATTCTAGAGATTAATAATGCAGAGTGTTTCTTTGGGAAGTACCCAAATTAATTGATGGATGATGCCAAGAACATTACTCCAGTCTTTCTTTTGGTTCCATTAACCACATCTTGTCTGGTGACTATAATCAAGCATCTGGATATGTATAGCATAACAGACCGAAAAACAAATCTTCTGTTGGCTGCCATCACTCTTGTTGGTTTTGTTGTTTTTTGTTTTAATGATAGTCAGACAACATTTCTGTTGTCCTGGACTACTTAGTGGTACTTCCTAGTACCAGCAGCAACATTTTATTCCTACCCAGAGGATGATTTTGAAAAAAAAATCTAGGATATATTACAACAACAACAACAGCGACAAATTCCCAAAGGATTAGATTCCTTGGCAATTCCTACTCTTCAATGGTGTGTGTGTGTGTGTGTGTGTGTGTGGCAAACACTCCTTATGGTCTACATTAAGATCTTAAAACACTGCTCCTTTAAAAAAGAAGGCATGCCCATACTGGGGCACAATATTTGGAGGCAATAGTGGGTAAAGGAACTGAGGAAATCAGCATGATGCTGGCCACGTTGCCTTCGGTGTCATGACAGCTGAATGATGATTGGCTTATTTGCCTACAATGTCTGAGCAGCTTCCTTTATCTTCCTCTTCCCACTGTCTTTTACTGGAACTAAAAACAGTCTGGAGAAGCTATGAGTGAGTTTAGAGGTGACACAAAGAGGCACGAACCACAATAAGCAGGGAACTCTGTTGCAAGAACTCTAGTTTACTTGTGCTAGTCTGGAGGACCCCTTTGCTCTGTTCATTATATCTGGGCAGATCAGCTACTAGACTAGTACAATTTGTTAACAGGGCTTTGATTTGAAAAACTGAGAACAAGATGTACAGTCCTCCCTCCACATTTATGGGTTTGACCTTGGCAAATTTGACACGTGCCTCTCCCCATTTTCCTCCTTCCATTCCCTTGCATTCCTCTCCCCAGGTTTGTGAGGCTTGTGTTTAAAATTGACATTTTTTTTTTCTTTTGGGTGAGCAAAGCCCCCTCCCACTACTGGAGGCATATCCTCTCTGCCATGTGGCTGTGCAATGGCTGCTGATTGGTCAGGTGCTTTCTTTGCTCCTACCCATCCTTTCTCAAGATGGCGACCAGAAGTAGCTAGAACCCTAGAATTCTTTTACCTTATCTTTTTTCTCTCCCCCCCCCCAGCTCTGGAACGTGAAGCCAGAAGCAAAGGAGTGGGGGAAGCTCTGGAGGGGAATGGGAAGGGGATTGTAGGGGGGAGTTATTCACGGTTTTTCCACCTTTGCAAGGGTTCTGCGATTGCTAACTAATCTTGCCTTATTGTTAAGATGGACTAGAAAAAATCCTCTTTGTGTCATGAATGAAAAATTACCCCTTTCCACAAAAAGAAGTGTCAGAATTTTTTAAGACAGATATTTAAAAAGAAATACAGAGTGAGAAAACCAGTGAGAAAAAACAGGTACCCCTAAATATAGTCCAGTGTTTTGTTCATGTCTGACTGGGAAAAGGTAAAGTTTGCTCAGTGCATTGAGGCACTCACACATACATAATGATCAGTTTCAGTGTGCTTTGTCCAAATGTAGGATAAATAATGCATCAAAAATTGCCAAATTGCAAATGAGAAGGAATTCTTATGTTATATTACATTAAACCAGTGCTTACAATAGGTACTTCCCTTCTCAAACCAAAATCAACTGAACGAGTTGTAATGAATTATTTTATCAAATAGACCAACCATGTAAACTCACCTGCCTCAAGCCTCTTTTTCTCCCTAATGGTTGCTGAAGGAGGAGATTATGGTGTCCAGGTTCACTCTGCACACTTGCTACCCTGTTGAGCATGAAGAGTGTGATCACTATTATAGGAGGATGTAGATTTTATAGTTAGTTTTCTCTGCAAATGTTGGTAGACATTAATGACACAGTCACTTCAAAGATTATACCATCTTTGAAGGTTAACAGAGAGCGTCTATTATGTTTGGGACTGGGTTAGGAGGAAAAATGGCATTCAGAACTATGCCACACATACTAGCTGTATCTTACTGTCAAAACCAAGCTCTTAGTGCTCAGCCACTGGTGTGCATCCTATTCCACAGCAGCCACTATTCTCCCATTTCTATCGTAAATGATGATCACACAGGAAAATAATAAGGTTAGTAGTTTTGTACTGTCTTAACATTAGTATTTTGAAAATATTTAGGGAACAGATTGAAATATACATTTTACCTGTGATTAGTTTTAAAGATACCCCATAGTTTAGCATAATTTCAACTCAGTTCAGAACAAGATGAACAATGAACACAACTGACAAAGTTTTAATTCACATCATGGGTATGAGATTTAATGAGGAGAAAAACACACTGAACACATGCCCCAAGTATAATTGTGGCTGGTGAATAAACTAAGCATGTTTTTAAGAAATGGATTTATCACATTGACAACAGAAAACAAATTATCTGTATTAAGAACAAGTATACTTTCACAATTAAACAAACACTTAACATCCTATTATGACACACGTATGCCAACTTCAGACATGTTCGACCCATGCTTCTCACTCTGCTTGAATTTTTTATAGTGCAAAGTTTAAACTATTGAGTAACCGTTGTTCATGTAAGAAAGAATGTTTGCCAATGTTCTTAATATAAAGAATGGGAAAATAATTAATTTCAGTGGTGCTTATTAATTAGATAAACTGCTTTTCAATCAAATAGTGACTAAATTATGGAGGGGGAAACTCACTTTGTTTTGTGTAGCTTGGGTTACTGAAAATGCATCCTATTTAGCATGTATTGTTTAATATGCAATTAATTATAATGCTGACATTCCCCCTCACACACACATTTTGATGGATGCTCTTTAAATTTTCTAGTTTATTGCAACCTAAGAAACTCAGTGAAGTAATTTATAAACTTGACCAAAACCTAAAACACAGTGCTAGAAAACATAATGCCAGTAAAGTCACATTGATTTGTTATATTTTCCCAAGATTAAAACATCTACTCTTTTACAATTGTCAATATGTTTTTAACCTTCTGTAGTTATTCAGCAACCGATGCTGTCTGCTTGTTTTAATACAGGGTTTTAAATATAACCTCAGGAAATGTAGCTATTTTCCGACTTCACTCACCTCTGCTCCACACCCTCCTCTTCAGGACTACAAGAAAACCAATCTGGGTGCTACTGACAGTGCTCGTTATTTATTGCTTCCAAGAAAAGTGGGAAGAACATGTAGGAGCACTGTTTGTGGATACTACAGGAACATGAACTCCCATCAGCAATTTTCTCATTCCCAGGTAATGTGTTGTGATCTTCCCCTAGCCTTGCTTTAAGATACGTAACCTCTTCAAATCTAGTGCTAAACATTGTACAATACTACAAAGAAATCTCAGCTAAGCCTGAAAACCCTTTTGTACACAACGTTTTGTAGAACAGAATTACCAGACAGACTACTCATCATGCTTTACCTTAAGAAAAACAATGTGGAAAGTGGCAAACAGATTAACATGGAAGCAAATATGTACCAGAAAATGCAAACGGGTAATTTTAAAGCAATGCTTTAAGGGGCTGCAAAGGTTTTGAAATGGGTTTGAAGCCACTAGCTACAAATTTATCTCTCCTACTGGTAAAAAAATATTACATGTGACTAAAATGCATATTTCTCTAGAGCTAGAGGAAAAAGGGTTTATGAACATGTACTAGCACTGTAGCAATTTATCACCTCGATTTACTATAAGTAACTTCTAACACATCACAGTTCATCACTTTCTTTTACTAAACTCTTCTAGATGGATATTTAGCCAGTTTCCACATAAAAACCTCCAAGACAGAAGATGCAATAGATTCTCTTGTCACACTGCACAACTTTATGCAAGTTTCTCTGGTGATTAACTAAAATGTATTTCTTTACAGATTAAATCTATTGTTTTTATCTTCTCTTACAGCAAGCAACATGAGAGATCTGTTGTTTCCATGTACCTAATGCCTGATTTTAAAACATTGAATGTTCTCATTCTGATCTTCCAACATCGGTTATTCTGTAGCTCTATTTAAGTGAAATAATCCATTCATTACATTTATAAGTCTTTTATCATTATTCACTTGCCTCCCCTTAATTTATAACTTGTAGTCTAATCCTAAACATTACTGCAGCAGTGATATTTAGAAAATAATCCAACAATTGTCATTTTACCTCAGCAGCAATTATTGTGAGCCAACTCAAAGCTCTGTACTAGCACAAGCTACTCTTGGAAGGGTTGCCATTACTATAGATGGTGTAATGCTACAAAGGACAACATTTAAGAGAGGTATTTGTAGAGGGAACTGAAGATGAGGTACAGTGATCTTTACAGGGCCATCCTAAAGAAATCTAAATGAGTAACCATATAGGCCCTTTCCACATGGGCATATTGCCCGTGCTAGGGTGACCTCCCCAGGAGGTCTTCTACACCACGAGGCGCGCGAGGGCGGTTCGCAAATGGGAGGTTCTAAACCTCAAACCGCCCTCGCGCGGCTGCAGGAGTGGCGCTGCGAGTCTTATAAAAACCACTTCTCAAGTGGTTTTTATGTGACTTGCGCGCGTTGCCCCGTCGCTGTGCCCCGTTTAGAGCTGCAGGGACACGTTAGCGCGTCTCTGCAGAGCTGCCCGGGGGCGGGCTTCCGGCTGGCATGCTGCCCTGATTGGTGGAGCGCTGCTGGAAGCCAGCGGCCGCCATTTTGGGAGCTGCCGAACGCTGCCGAAATTCGCCGCCGTTTGGAGCGGCGAATGCGCGCTCCCCACGGGGACGGAGCAACCCGTTTAGCGGTAAGATCTGTCCCTGCGTGAGCCCCCCCCTTTACCCGCCCCGCGTGTGGAAAGGGCCATAGCCATGCTGCGATCCTGTGCTAGATTGCTGGCTTATGAATGCTATCATCATGACTCCAAACTTTCGTGCTGTGGAATATTTACAAGCACTTGGTACCAAACCTAGAAATGGTAGTTCTCTTAAAAGCCTGCTCAGCACTAAATAAGATACTGTTTGTTGAATCTTACACCATGTCCGCACTAGACTGTTATAGTGCTATTCTACTTTCAACATCGTATGGAATCCTGGGGTTTGCAGTTTCGGGAGGACTCCAAGACTTGAATGCACACCAGGTGATGTCATAAATTCTCTTAGCTGAATTTCAGCGGGATGCCAAGATACTATTTATTGAAGTAGAATAACTTTCTACTAATAATGCATTGTATTGCATTTTCTCTCAGGTCAGTTGCAACCACTGTGGAGCTTGATGGCAAATTGGACCTTGCTGCAAGAAGGGTTTCCTCATTGCAAATCGTACTGGAGACTCAGTCACTCACTGAAGTAACAAAAGAATCTATGGTCTTTGGCCACTAAGGAGCTATTAACACTACTTGCGTCCTTTTGTATACAGTTTTCCTCAACACTCTTCCTATTTATTGGTATGGGTGGAAATAGAGACATCCTGGTGGCTATAACATCAGGAGATCATCCTGGCCTTCTGCCATTGCAATCCCAGCTACTGAATAAAACCATCACCACATCCTATTTCTTCCACAGGCAAACATCTCTACTATGAATGAATCAAGAAGCATCTAGAGAACTCCATTCCCCTGAAAGTACTAAATGACAGCTTAAGTAGCCTGGCTGTTCAGTCTGCCTCAGAAACTTGAAATATGTCAACCCCACTGCCTTATCAGACTCTATGAAAGGAATGTCACTTTGCAATTTCTTTCTGAATCCATTATCATAGTGAATATTTTTTTCTCAGTTTCATTTGATGGTGATTGCCATCAGATGAGAAGTGTGCTGCATGACCAACCTGGCTGCGCAGCGCCATTTGCAGGGCAGATTGATGGGAGTGGGCTCTGCAGCGGGCGCTGCAGTACCCGGATGCCCGCGAACATGCAGCCAATAGGAGGAGGCCTGGCAGAGCCCCATTAGCTGCAGGGCTGGGTATGGGTGGACCGCGCATGCCCTGTTAACATCAGGTGGGGGGTATATATTCTCACACTGCTCTGGATAGAGTCTCTTTCATTCCAGCTGCTCACTGCCCAACCCTCCCCAGGTTCTTAATGTTAAAAGTTCATAATTTTGTCATAACTTTTGGGGCAGTCGCATGGGTCTTTGATTCAGGTTGGTGGGTACCAATGGCCTGCTGGTGTTGGTACAAGGTAAATCAGATGTTTCGGAGGGTGCTAGATGGTTGAGGGAGTGGCCAGCTCGGGAAGTCACTCACTGCATGGCACCCCCTCCCCATTGGCAGGGCTTCCCAGCTGATGGGCTAGCCCTGCCATTCCCTGGGACCGGAAGCTTGGGACCAGAAGCTTGGCTTATCAGTCAACAGGTGGGTTGATTGATGATTGAATCCAAACCCATGCGGGTGCCAACTCCTTTGTAATCAATAAAGTTGTGGCCTTTTTCCTCCAATTGGTTGTCGGTGCTTTGTCAGCGACACATTTGCCCCTGCTTACGCAAGCAAATGCAGCTTCTGAGTGTGGAACTGAGCCCACTGCACTAGGTGACTTGTGGACAGTAGGAACCCTAATATGAGAGCTAGATGACTGCATTTGCAGATTTCAGTGTTTGTAAAGTTTTGATTGCCTCCCAAATGTTTTCTGTTTTGTCCTGTAACAGAAACAGGCACATTCTCTCAGCATCCATGCCCACTCCTAAATTCTGTCAACTTCAAATGGTTCTCTCTTTTTAAAATTCAATAGGAATATGTCCTGTTGATGATACTGAATAGTTTCTTTCTCATCTGTTTCTGCCTTGTGTCTGATCCTGGTGATATTGCCCAAATGGAGAACAGTTGATCCCTCATTCCTTGAGGAGTGCTGTCAGTGGAACCGAAACCTTCAGGAATAGGAATGAATAAAACGGGAAGGTATATTTTCTTATCCTCTTGAATGAAGACTTAGAACATTTCCTCACGACACTCTTATAGCGCGATGATTCCACTTTCAACCTCCTATGGAATCCCGGGGTTTGCAGTTCTGGGAGGGGCCAGCCAGCTCCTCCTGGAACTGCAAACCCCAGGATTCCATAGGAGGTTGAAAGTGGAATCATCACGCTATAAGAGTGTTGTGCGGAAATGGCCTTAGTGTCATTAAAAGAAGGAAACATGTCAATTTGCTGAAAAGCATGCATTGTTCCTACTTTAACAGAAATGCAGAATCTCCTTGGAGTTTTCATGATAACTAGCTGTGTGAGACAAAACTAAGGGGAAGCAACTACCTTATAAAGCATTGAATGGACTGACACTCTGCTGTTATTTATCATCCAGTATTTATCATCAACAGCCAACTAAACAGTTTCTTCCGCTGTAGGACCAAAAGAAAGATATATAGTTAAAAGATGCTTTTATTCATTAGAATGCATCTTCAAGCCTCAGTGTTCTATTTGGGAAATCCTCCCTAACAGGAACTCTCACTAAAGGGCCCAAGCTAGAGTCCTCTGATATCTGGGACTGGCAATTGGGTCAACTAGATGTTAAAGGGAAAGAGTTTTCCCTATGACTGACCCATTTACCCTCCCACAATAGGATTTCCTCAGAGACATATACTCTAGTGATCAGGCTTGCAGATTCAGTCCATGTTTACTTTCCAATATTACTGCAAAATAAAGCACATTAAATGCAAAATAGGTAAGTAAGGAAAATTATAAGCTATTACACACAGATATCTTTCAACACTCAGGGGATCATCTCTGCAAAAAAGTGCTAAACATATAGCCATATATAGCCCTGACATATATATGTGCTTTCACACACACACACACACCTGTTATTAATTTGCACCCTTGCTCATCATAATCCCTGGATAGTCCCTGGCAAATCAGCTGCTTCTTCGTTGGTCCCTTTGAAGTTTGTGTATGTGGAGTTTTTGGAGGAGTTTTATGTTTTTTGTTTCTGTTTCAGGTTTTACAGATTGTTTTAAATTCTTCATGGGTTTTACCTTGGGCATTTTGGGATTTTTTTTCTTTTAAAGAAGGAATGAAAACACTATTCAACAAACTAATCAACTTTAGACCTTCACCTTTTAATGGGGATACTAATGCTGAGAGTAGTAGGGATTAAGAAAATATTTTTATAAAGTGCTCCTCCTCACTTCTACGCAAGTACTAAACATCATTATATTTTGTCACTTATAAAATGACTATTTATTGCTATCTATAGCTACGTTTCTCAATTAATAATATGGATATAGCCTACTGAAAGACTTGTTTTTATCAACTCAGAATGAATGGCAAGCTCTGTTAAGAAAATTTAGTTACAGGCCATGTCTACTCAGAAGTAAATACTACTAAGGTTGATGCAGCTCAGTTCCAATTTAGCTGGCCTACGATTAGTGCCTTTGTTTTTTCTTTATGCAAATACATCAGTGCATTTTGTTTTGTGTTTTAAATTCCTGCTTTCTTGATGCCGCTACCAATCTGACATTGGTCCATCTGCCAAGGCAAGAGACGCAAACACAACGGACTTCATGAATCATGAGAATGATTGATATGGCACACCCAGTGACACGTAACTTCCTATTCTAAAAATCTATGAGAAAATCAAAACAAAGATTTCACAAAATAATCCCTCTCAACATTTCCTCATCTTTAGAAAACAATGCTGAAGGACACAGTAGTCTTAGGACAGCTGGGGGAAAAAAAGCAGGGGGCGCTACGTTCCTTTAGGGAAGCAAGGACTTTGAGAAAAACAGACAAGGTATCTTCCCAGCTGCAGAGGTCAGTTGAGAGGTATCAACACAACAGAACAGTAAGAATGATCAAAATGGCTGAGCTGAGTGTTAAAGGTGCAGTCCTCCCTTTTATATTTTAAAATTAATACACGTTAAAAGCACAGCACTATTACCGCTTTTGTGCAAGCTTTCCTGGTCTCACTGTGAATGGTGTCATAAGATTCACCTTTGCTTTTTTGAACATATATTGTTCTTTTCTTTAAAAGTGAAATGATAAAGCCTGATCATGCATTTTGATAATTAAAAGTAATGCACACTCTTCTTAGAAAGGGGGTGGGAGTTACTTTAACAAGTAGAGGCAGCAGCACCTCTTCGTAATTAATATATACAATGGGTTGCATAGGGATAAAACTGCAAATCATGTTTAAAAAATAGTATCTCCCAATTATCTTATACTGCACTATGGAAAAAAATTACATAAGCAGAGGTTTTATTTTTAAAAGCCACCAGGCCATACCTAAAATATCAATTTAATTATATGAGATAAGTGTTATCTTTCTACTGTAGAAACCATATGAAGGAAAGGAGAGGAGAAATCCCACAAGTAATAGTCTGTGGGTTCGGCTTGGCAAGTTTTGATCTACATTTAATTTGTATTTATTATTTTTTTTGCTGGTAAAATTTGCCGTTCAGCTGGCACTTAGACTGAAAAAGGGTTGCTACACCTTTGACTTGCAGGCCTGATCATCAATGAAGAACAAGAAACAGGAATGGAGGGAGAGAGAATTCATGATGAGTAGGAGAGACAGTGAATATAGGGAGCAGATTGTTCCCAGCACAGACACTGACATACAGGCAGGGTAAACACTGTACCTAGAGAGGCTGCCCTCAGCGGCCAGGCCCTGGGAGTCATCGAGGACATTAGGTTCACTGCAGGAGGGGCAGGGAGGGGAAGCATTTAAGGAAGAAAATATGTTTTTAAAGCATGCAATTGTCTCTGCGTTCAAAGAAAAGAAGTATCAGAAGGAAAATAAAGGGGAAAGCGGACAGAACTTGTTTGGCCTCAAAACTGCCTTAATGAAGAGCAAGAAGTAAAACTTTGAAAAATTTCTTATCCACTCTGAAGTGCTTCTTACAGATAGAGGCTGCGAGGCATAGAAATTTGCACAACTGGTTATACGTAAGTGTCATTCTCATGGTAAGAAAAGAAAGAGGGATTCCTAAAAAATGCATTTTATTCTACTTGCTAATGGTCACTTTTAGGACATCCCATTTTACTTCCACCTGATCCCTTCACTGACCACGGGTACCTTCACTGAATGGGGAACAGGAATCCCTCATGAGGGAATAGATACCAGTACTACACCCAGACTCCTTCCTGTTCAAAACTTCCTCTAGCCACCATTCTCCCTCAGTCCAGCCATCAGTACTCCCCACAACCATGAATAATCAAAGAGCTTCACATATAGGTGCATGGATATAGCAGTTTTGAAGTTTTGGTTCAGTGGACCGGGGCACTAAGTTAACACTGAAAATTAAAGAGGAATACCTTCATCACCCTCTCTCTAGGCCGGGTGCACAGAAATGTAATTATCAGCAAATGTGTAGCTATGCCCTTTTCCCCTCAGCTCCACTGTCATGATAGAGCCATCAACTGGCACAATATATGGTGTGGAGCATGTAGCTACTCTGGCAGTTAGGATGGGTGGGCTTCAACCTACATAGTTCTCCTAATAAGCTTTCAGTGCTGCAAACTCTTTTCCTTCCATGGAACTTTAAATCCATGACATCCACTCCCATCTTGCACCCAAGCGTCTCCTGTCTTTTTATTGCAAGGAATGCTACCTACAATTCCAGACTGGAGTGGGATGTGAGGAAGAAGACAGTAGGATTTTTCGTCTAAGGATAATCTCCCCCAACCCTCAGAACTCTGCATCTCCCAAGGATGGGGAGCCTTCTCCTTTTGAATTCATTATTACATCAAAAAATTGTCTCAAAAATAAATAATTGTAGCTTCATTTTACTAGCCAAAATGTTTATCCACTAACTTGATGAAAGACTGTAGTTCTATTAATTTTTTCACACATCACCAGGTGAATGGTGCCATAGTTCACAAGTATAATTTAAAAGAGCACATTAATGAAAATGCTTATTAAAAACTATTAATGCTGAACATATGAACAGGAAGCTTATAGCCATCTTGATAAACCAAAGTCATTCTCCTTCGTGATTAGAAGCCTAAGTAAAAGACTGTTTCCAGTGACTTAACCAGACGAGACATAGGCAATCTGTGATCATAATCTCTCCTATTAAAAAGGAAAAAAGAATAAAGAATCTTGGGCCTATAAAGTGAAGAAAGTGTTTTGTAAACTGTTTTCCCATCCGGGGCCATCTTCTCAAATAAAATCACGTTCCCAGCAAAACTCCTCTTTGCTCCAGGAGGCAACCAATGCCATTATCTACCTCTGGGTCTACTAATCAAGCTTAAACTGGTTGTGTATTTCATGTGATGATCCCAGCCTGACTTTAATAAGTTTACTATTACTGTTGTTGTTGTTGCTGTTGTTGTTACGACTACTACTACCATCATCATTATCTTTATGTCTATCCTGTTTTTTTCCTAGGTTGGGACTCAAAGCAGCTTACAATAATTAAAAAGACATACCCTTTCCACATGGGGGAAAAACACAGGGTAACACGGGGTAGGACGACCTCACCGGGAGGTCATCTACACCATGGGGTGCGCTAGGGTGGTTAGAAATGTGGAGTTTCCCCACCTCAAACCGCCCTCACGCAGCCGCGAGGGTGGCGCCGCGTGTTTTATAAAGACCACATTTCATGTGGTCTTTATGAAACACGCGCGCGCTAGCCCATCGCAGCGCCCTGTGGGGAATTGCAAGGGTGCGCAAGCGTGTCCCTGCAGAGCTGCCCGGGGGCGAGCTTCCGGCTGTCACGCTTCTCCGATTGGCGGAGAGCCGCTGGAAGCTGCCAGCCACCATTTTGGGCGCTGCCGGGCACCGCCAGGCACCGCCAGGTGCCCCCGCTGTGTACAGCGGCGAACGCGCACTGCTCCCTGCAGCGATAGATCGAGGTAAGCTCCGTTCCCGCGTGCGCCGCCCCATTTCCCCTCATTTCACACACACCCCATGTGGAAAGGGCCACAGTTTTTGTCTCATTTTGCCTCATTCTGGCTTTTATTTTCACTGTGTACAAAAAATTAAAGAGAAACCTGCTTAAGTACTTGTGCCTGTATCATTGTGTGAAAACACTGTTAAGCAGTTCTCTAAACTGACAGTAACAAAACAGGATTGAGCTGGAGCAGAGATTGAAAATATGTGACTCTACAGATGTTGCTGGATTGCATTTCCTAGAGTTCCTCACCACTGGCTATGCCGGCTGGGGCTGTTGGGAACTGCAGTTCAACACCATGATTCCTACTTCTGTGCTACAGAATAAATCTTCAAATGCTTTTCAAATGACAGTGGAATTTAATCTTTGAGAAATCAGTAATTAAAAAGCAACAGTGACACAGAAAAGTAAACACTGGTCTATTATTAAATTTCAAATTTTACCGCTCTCTGGACATCATGTATGTACCAGAAGCACAAGCTGGTTTCCTATAGTTGTGTGCGCAAAGTTTGTTGTGTACAAAACTGTCAATGAAAACCTTTCCCATCAACTGATATCAGTGGAATTCCCTCCCTCTTTTCAGTCCCCAAGTTTGTGGAGCAAGTGAATTTGCCTTTTTAAAAAAACCCACTAGGCTGGGTAGGAAAGAAAGAACTCTCCCCTACCTCTGCAAAATTGTACCAATCCAAATCAGCTAATTTTGTATTTCCAAGTTTAAAAGAAGAAAAAGGATTTTTGCTATATACTAAGCATTTAACATAGCCTGTCGTTTAATGCTAAATCTGAGGGTTAAAAGCCATCCCTATGTTGCCAAATGCCACACACCAGTGTCTAAAGAATCTGAACAAATGTAGTACATGTATACTAGCTAAGAGACCAGGTCATTTAACTATGAGACTACCAAAGTAGAAAAATTATTCACAAATCCCTTTTGCAAAGTAATTGTGTGCACACTTTTTTTTTCTGTTGCATTTACAGATATCTTCAGACAGGGATGTGAATCAGTAGGAAATATTTGTATCTGTAGAACACACCTTGGAGATCAACTGTAAAACAATTGTCTTTATCCAAATTGCCTTTTATTCACAACTAAAAAGTATCAAAGGTAGGATGAAAGAAAGTTTCTAAACAAAAGTTTCTAGTAGGATTATTACAGTTCTTATTATTGTAAGCACATACACATGCAACACATCCTCACACTTTTAAGTGAGGCTATTCATTCACAGCCAACACTGCACCAGCTTAATCCCTTATGTGATTTGCCTACATACCCTTTAACAACCCAACTCCATTCCAATAGTTAGGTAAATAGTTAGATAAACTGTAATATACCTTTGCAAATTCTGTTCTTGTGAGAAAAGGCAATGTCAGGAAATAGGAGTTAGCTCATTATGTTACCTTTGGCTTGGTAACATGCCCACCTCAGCCTGAGGTGCAGACATGCTGGAGAGATGGCTGGAGAATCGCCTCCTCCCAATGGCACCCGTAAGGTATGCTTCTTGTTCACTTACCACACTGGGCATGCTCACGGAATCATCTAGATGGAATTCAGAGGAGAAGATGAAAAATCTCATATATATATTTAAACCTTTCAAGTGATGCCACCTTTCTTTCTGTACCTATCCAAATTTTGAAGACTCAAGTCTCTAAAACATGGATAAGGCTACTTAGTTACGTGACAGAAGCCAAGCGGCTTCAGAAAGTAAAAGCTGTGACCTTTAATCTCAGCTGCAATCATATCAATTTGCTCCTTCTAATCTGCAACTCAAACTTACCCCATATTATTTATTTCTGAAAAGCCTTTCAGGATTTAAAACCCTCATAAGGTGGCATGCATACAACCATACGAATGCAGCATTGTTGTTTTTAAAATATGTGCTGAAATACCTCTGAAATGAACAACAATAAAAAAGCCATAAGGATATCCATCCCAAAACTGCCTCCAGTTACTGGTTCCAAATGGCTACCACCTCTTTGGGTTGCTGAAAATGAGATGGAGAGCTGCAGATAACCTACATCTTGATGACACCCCTGCTAAAACATCCAGATGAAACTTCTTCCAGAAGCTTCATGTAAAGAGTATGCTCTTACATCACTGTGATTGGCTGAGATCTAAACAAACAGATGTTCTCACCATCATACCTACAGGATGAAAACTTACTTTCTTCATCTTCTTCATCTGTCCGACTTAAAGTATCTTGAGAAGCCTGTTGGGAAGGTTCGCTATCCTGCTCCCAGACAGTTCCTGTGCCAGTGTTAGAGCGGGACATAGTGGCAAGGCTGAGACGATATGCAGAAGTGGATGTGCCCACAGTGCTGATTGAGGTCTTCCCTTGGTAGGCTGAACAAAATTAGGGAGGAATGGCAGTTACATTAATAGAAATCAACAATGGTCAGAATCCATGATCACAGTTACCAATGTGTGACCTACAGCTCATATTCATATTCACAGTTTCTATGTGTTCAGTCATGTAGATACTTCATACGCAGTGATCTGAAAAGTCCCAGAATCCTGACTTACTGGGCAGCAGCTGCTGGGAACAATGGTGGGCTGTTCTGCTGTTGTATAGAAGGCAAGAGGCCAATGTTCCTGACCCAATCCCATGAATGATCTCTGATGCCTGGAGGAATTGCCAGAGTGATCCTTCCTCTGACTGTCACAAGGGAGAGCACGTGTTGGCTCATTTCCACGCTACACTGCTACAGTGCTATTATTCCACTTTCAACATCCTGTGGAATCCTGAGGTTTGCAGTTTAGCGAAGAGCATTTAGAATTCTCAGCCAGAGAGTTCTTCAGCCTCAGTAAACTACAAACCCCAGGAGGTTGAAAGCAGAGGTTGATTCCACAGGAGGTTGAAAGCGGAATAATAGCAGCATAGTGTGGAAATGGCCTTGGATAGGGGTGGGAGTGTCAGTGCTGCATTCCAATCAGCAGGAAAATAGACCCCATCACTTGCAGAGGTTTCTGCCAGGAAAGTTAGAGTCATCTTCCAGTCTGACCCCACCCCCACCACAGTCAGACTGGGAGATAATACTTAGGTACATAACTATGGTGCTTGCATAGCTAAGTAGCTGATCTAGAAACCAGCTGCTGTTACCAAGAAACAACAGACCTTTATTCAAGCAGGACTTTTTCAAAAAGCCAAAAGGGGATGGTGCATTTCTGAGCCATTAGCAGTGTAAGTAAAGGAAAGACAATGGGATATAAAAAGGAAAAACGTGGTTGGGGGAGAGAGCAATCTAGCAACATCTTTAAGATTGATATCCACAAAAGCTCATGCTAAAATACAAATCAATCTGCTTCCTCAGGTGTGCCAATTTTAATTCAGAGGGAACTCACTTTTGGTAAGCAGATTTAGTGCTTTCGCATGTCAATAATAACAGAACATTTTAAAAGACCAGCCCTTGAAAGCCCTGTATCACCCTACACAGCTCTTTGAAGATTTATGGCCAGTATTACAGTTTGAATCTTTCCATATCTTATTACATTCTATCCCACTCCCACAATTGTGTAACTATCCTTAAAACCTGTGGCTTTAATATCATTCCATCAGCATGTTCTGATGAAGTGGGTTGATATCCATGAAAACTCAAGCTAACATATAAATCAGTTGTTCAGAAAGGTGCTGCTAGGTTTCTCCCCTCCCCTCCCCATTTCCTTTTCATGCTACAAAAACTAACATGCGTATGGCTTTCAAAACTGCTAGACTGCCTTCTCTTTTTGTGTTTTGGAGACATACAAGAATGGGTTAAGTCCATTTACCATCCCAAAACAACAGAGATCAAATGGCAAAATGTTTGCTTCAGGATTAGTACTCTCTATCTCCATCACTTTTTCCAACTATCCAGTTGTAAATGATTTTCTTTGGGATATAACTTATTCTGAATTCATGATACTATGAAGTTACAAGAGGCAGTTCACCATGTTGTCAAAGCAGACCTAAGCCTCACAAGATTTTACACTAGTCACTGCATATTGATTTTCTGTCACAGCAGAAAATTAAACTATATTTTAGAGCAAGTGTACTATGAACTGTCTTGCTACCATCACTCATATTATTTTGTTGCACAAGGAGTTCAACATTAAGGTTGCCAGTGCATTTTACAAAAGTTCTAGAAGTAACCTTATCAATCTGTTATCATTTTTCATTTTGTCATTTGTGTGTGGTGAACAGTGTTGTCCACTGGCTACTGAGCCATATTCTGGCTTAGCAAAGATTATCTTGTTCTATGCACACAGTGCAGCCTTCAGAATTTGCCTTGATGCTCGTCAAGTCCTTACCTGACCCACTGTGTACAGCCTCCTTCAGGATCTTTAGCTCATTGTTGAATTCTGCAATCAGAGAACTCTTGCAAAGGGGGCGTGGGATGAAGCGCCGCTCCAGCTGGTCAGCAATGTGCTGTCGGGCAGTCAGCTCCTCATGATTCTCAGCTGGCTGAGCTAACAACTGGGATGGAAGTAGCAAGGAAGAGCCACAGATAACAACAAAACATCATCAAAGTATTTATTAGATATTTAAGGGAGAAGCCAGAGCTTCTTTGCTTTCATAATGTCTCAAATTCATTCCCTGATACCTCAGTGGAAACTATCTTAGATAGTATGTTTGAGAATTCTCAGCCTGAGCCCTTGGGGGATCACTGGGAATCACATCAGATGATACTGGATAAATAAAGCTAGGGTGATTAGAAAGTGGCTTCGTATGTTCCTTGGTTATACAGACGGGATTCCAAAGCATGTCATAAGTTCCTCCTTCAGAAGTTCAGTTTTTCCATAAATGAATGCTTCCCTTTTCTATTAAAACAAATGAAAAGTAACTCAAGAGTAACAAAGATGCTAGATTTCTAGGTGAGGAGTGGGAAACATTCAGCACTCCTGATGTTATTAGAATGCAATTCCAACTTTTTCCATCACTATGGTGGTTAGGCCTACTGGGAGCTCAGTCCAATAACATCTGGAGAGTTGCATAAATCCCATTCCTGTTTTAGTTACTAAAAATACCCTTCACATCTGAATTTTATAACCTGTTGGCCTATGGTACAAGCCACATTCTCTTCCCATCCACCTCATCACCCACAACAGACCAGAAGGCATGAGGTGCAATACAAGCCACCACTGGAACCATATGATATTTCTCTTTCATTTAATGAAGCCACAACATTATAACTATTAAAGTAACTATTCTGCGAAAAGTATTCTGCAAAAAGGGTTGATATAATTTCTAGTAAAGTTACAATTGTAAGGAAATGTAGCCAGACCTTTATTGGGAAAGGAACTAATTACAAGTAAATTGTTGTTTGCAACTAGTTAGTTCCATGACAGTACAGCACAGTATCCTATTTAATTAGGCCCAAACCAGCTAGGGTTCCTTGCCTTCCATCTAAGAACGATGTCATCACTGACCAGTATACCCCATCAATATATGTTTAGTTTATTCCACAGCAACATTACTAAGCCCAGACCACAGTCCATGAATCTCAGCTTTCCCAAACTCTGCAGAATCACACACCCTACTTTAGGAAATTTTGTTCTAAAGAATTAGGTGCTCTGACAGATTTCCTGCTCTTCCTTTAACCCTGGAATACTAAACTTCCTTAAGTAACCCATACTTTGCCTTAAACCTCCTCAAGGTAGTTTAGTATTTAAGGAATAGGCTCTCATGTGTGAGACTGCTGTTACTGCAAAGCATTGTCACATTTCTCTTTGCTACTAGAGAGGACTGCACATCTGATTTCACAATATCATTTCACAAGGAAACGGAGATAACATTAGCAGTGGTTTTACCTTGCACTGAATGAAGGGCCGAAGGAGCACAAAGATAGGAATTCGAGTACGCACTATAAAATCCAGGAAATCCCACAGGGCCAGCCCTCCTACTTTTCTCAAAGCCATCTCTTTGACCTGCAGACTCAGCCAATACCACTGGCTGCCAAGCTGCCGCTCAAAACAGACAAGGATCACCTTCAGAGCTGGAAGTGAGAAAGATATCAAAAAAATTAAAGTACTATGACCTGCCTGCACACACACCCTTGCGTGCATATCCCTTAGTGTGCTTACAGTCTTTCTTTATCAGCTTCTAGTTCTTGCATGGGAAACAGATGGACCATTTCCGCATGTGACTGTTATAGCGCTTTGATTCCATTTTCAACATCCTATGGAATCCTGGACTTTGCAGTTCTGGGAGGGGCCGGCTGGCCCCTCCTGAAACTGCAAAGCCCAGGATTCCATAGGATGGTGAAAGTAGAATCAAAGCGCTATAACAGTCTTGTGCGAAAATGGCCCTGGTCTTCCAGTTAAGCAAAATATGTACATGCTAATTCTTCTGACCTGTAAATCTATAAATAAGGAGAGAGGATCTAAATACATTCCAGTCTCCTTAATATAAGGGCCTGGATTCAGGTTGTTGGAGAAGGAGGACATGAGAAATTAACCTAGTATTGCAATCTCCTATACACACTTACTTGGGAATAAGTCCTGTGTGCCAGATGAAAATCCTTACTCACCCAGATAGGCGGCCTGACTAGTGGATTCAGCTAGCCCTTCCTTACGCAGGTCCTTCCCTGCATCGCCTGGAGTGGAGCAGTGGGCAGGGGAGCTCTCCAACATGAAGTTCTTACTGCGGGAAGTGCTGATAATGCGAGGCGGCAGCAAAATATTAATGACTGTCTGGAGCAGCAGGAGGACTTCAGGCTGTTCCAGCCAAGGGCTATCTATATAGGACCAAAGGGGGAAAAAATAAATAAAAACAAGGACAAAAAACAGATCAGATCACAAAAAAGAATTCAGCACCCTTTCCAGCACCACACTCTGATGAAATACGAACATTTGGCACATCCAGTGAATTCCCCTACCCTTTAATCCTGTACATAAAAGCGTGCTATTTTAGCACAGACACTGCATAACACAGATCCTGATTTTGACCTGAGCACAATATCAGACTCTTGCCTGGTGTTGTTTCTTCATCTTCACATTGTTCTTGATTTTGACTCCTAAAGACAGGTTCATGCTGGACATGACCCATGATCAGCAAAAATCTCCCCTCACTACCTCCTGGCTGGGGTTGCACATGCATTGACACTTGGTTCGATGAGGACTAAACAGTAGTTGCCTCTGAGCCAAGACACTGTGGCAGAACCATTTGCACACATGTGAATGAGCCCTTTGGAAAACAATCAGCATTCCTGAAGAAACTGTAGTGTTAAAAGCAGCATTTGTTCCACACAGGCAGCATGGAATTGGGCAAAGATCGGCCCAAGTGGAAGCAGTGTGGTTTTCTTGTTTGTTCTCATTTCTTTCTTACACACAGGTGAATTTTTTGGCTTTGTCCGGCATGCTCTGTCATTCATTGTTTTGATCACATTGAGAAGAGCTCCTCTGTCAAAGAGTGAATTCAGAAAACACAGCTGAAGTGAGAGAAAGACACCACAACACTCATTGCCTTGTGTGCATTCCCAAAGAGCCCTACAGACAACACACCACTGAGAGAACGCTCATAGCAAAGGTAACAGAGAGGTGGAAGGAAACACAGATAATTGCTGTTTTGGAGAATCAGCAGGGAGGGGAAAACAGAAGAATCTTTCTGTTAATCAGACCTTTGCTTCCTGATCCTACTGTGAGCACAAATGGAATCAGAAGATTTAAAAGCATTCCTTCCCTCCTCTCCTGATTGGTGAATGGGGATATCACGTGGCTTAAGGGAAAATCTTCTTTCAAAGCCTGTGCAGTAATAATAAAAAAAAGAATTAAAACATTTTTTTATTGGCAGGTTATGGAGATGAGGGGTAATGTGGCTATAAAGAAATGGGATCCACAAACACTTCGTTACACAGCAACCCTACAGGAATATCTTGTGTCTGTATCTTTATGAGCTTGGAGGATGCCTATGCAGACTCCAGTTTCAGCATAATCAAGTGACCAACATGTTTGTCTCATTTACATTTTTTTATCCTAAATAATTTCTCAACAGGTAGAGCACTGATTGCTACCTAAGTGACCCCAAAGTCTGAAATGTTAAAAAAGCTGTAAAAATAATAATGCAAGGAAAAGTGTTCCAGATTAAAATAAAACACTGTACCTGTCCCAAATTTAGATCTGGAAGCTACCCCATATTGCTTTGCTTGATCCTTAAATAATATCTGCCCAATGCCGAATAGCAGTGCCTGAAATCTGACTATGTCCTGTCCTGACACTTTGAACAGAAAAAAGCTTAAAACCAGTGGCAGAAACTGGGTGAAACTATGAAGTTTTGAAATTTGAACATGCATGAACTTGAACTTTTCTAAAGTTCAGTCAAGTCAGTCAAATATGCTATTGACAATTTTCTGGAAATGCACAGCTTTTGCCAGCTTTGTTCAATTACACACATATAAAATCTGTACACCGATTGTCCTTTTTTTTTTTTCTTTTGTCACCACAGTCTTTCAGCCAGAGTCTGGGTCTTCTTACAGCTAGTAAGCACATCTTTAGCATGTTCATTATATAGACCAGAGAAGGTCTACATTGTTCCCTAGGTTCACTAATCTACATGTACAAATTCCTGAACAAAGCTGCCACCAGTAGGACATTGTTCAAAGACGGAATTTGGATAGAAAATCTGCATTATAATTAAGTAACTTTTGCCTCCTTTTCTTAATGTAATAACCGACAGAGAAGAGCAAGATAGATGAAAGTTCCTAAATCCTAAAACACATTGTTTGCATTTTCCAAAATAGTAGCAACACAGTATTTTGTGATCTCATGAACCATGTCACACAACCTACTATACTTTTACTATTTAGGAACACGAAAGATACTTGATAATGAGTAAAATAGCAGTCTGAGTGTTTACATTTTCTGGTATCTTCTCTGTTATCTTAATCTAGGTTCAGCTGACTTTGATTCAAATCCAAGCTGTCCTACAGTACAAACAAAATAGTTTGATACAGTTGGACAGCTATAATTAACTTCAGGGAAGGGAGGAGAGTTTTTAAAAAATAAGATGTGACTTCTGTTAGCCTCAAGAAATCCTGAAATATAAAATTGATAAGTAACCTCTCACTGAATTGCAAAGTTTGATAGTATGTGAGCTTGTCATCAGGTACCACAAAAAACTGAAAACAAAACAACATAAATGGATTTAGAGAATTTTGTGAAATTTAAAAAAACTGCATACTCATGATCTAAAGAGAATCCATTGCTTCAATTTGTTTCTCATCAGATCAAAGCAGCAATAACGATCTAGCTACCTATATCCCTACCACATTACATTTTCAGAAATGCACAGCTACTTCCTCTGTGCCAGCTCTTCAGATGGCTTAATTCTACACAGCCCCACTGTAATCTCAGTAGGGCTATGCTAAATTGACACCTGCTGAAGACCTGGAGAACCAGCAAGTGCAAAGCTTCAAAACATGAGCATATCGGTGGGAAAGTTTACACTTTACTTCACAGTTTTTGCCCAGCTTTCGCAGAAGACAAAAGAGCACCAGTGGGTTGGTGTTTTGACCACATGATAAGCAAAGCCTGTTTAACAGGCAAGGCAGTCACACCTGAATCTGCAATGCTACAAGCCGGACAACAGCTGTGCTGAAGGGTAGAGGTGGCGAGAGATAAGGGCTGAGATGAAGAAGGGGTAATCCATCGGCCACACTGGAAGGTCCTACTACTCCCATCACCTGCAATACAAACACAGCACATCACCTTGACTAACTATTGCCATTTCATCCATGCCATACCCTCCAATGTTGATGTGGTACACACTTCAGGTAGCGCAAGACCGGGCTGCTCTGGGAACATAAGCCATCCACAGTGCCTTGCGGTAGCTGGGGCCAGTGAGGGAAAAGGAGCGGTTCTAACGGGAGGGAAGGACGAAGGTGGGACAAAGGTCTGCTACAGGGTTAGCCAGAGGGACTGGAGAGGAGGCAGAGGGGTAACCAGCACATTTAAGAATGCATCCAGTACTAGCCCTAAATAACCAGCACTGTACTCGTTGAAAAAAGTGGAGTTGGAGGGTATGTCATGTAGCTACGGTATTCACCGGAAATTGTACTGAAATCACAGCGCTTCTAGTTGGCTTAAGTTGTTCCCTTCTTATGTCATGGGAATGTCCAGAGTCTCATCCACACAGGGTTTAATACAATGTTCAGACTCTCCTCTTTGTTCTCCTAACATTTTTAAGATTAAATTTAGAGGGGGAATGAACTGATTTCAGATTTATACCTGCAGATTTTCATTTAGAATAGACAGTGCTACTGACCTGCTTTCAAGTGATGAAAAATTATCTTCATCCAAGAGTTTTGTGCAGCCCGCCCTATCATGACGAGCAACGCAGGCTTGATTACACTGATTTCTATTAGCTACTCCAAGCTGCTGAGATTTATGTTACACCCTACCATTCTGGACACATGTTAAAACAGTTGTACTTGAGAGCAATTTGATGGTGGCCTGAGCTTTGATCTGGCCAGAAAGTTTCTTGCTGACACATGTAGTTTCTATTATGATTCTACTTTAGGTTTGGTTAGAAGGCTAGTAGGAGCTATATTCATGCCTGCTTCCCCATCTACTCAACTTGTACACTGTAAATCCGGAATGGAAGTCATGCCATCTCCAGATGTAGTTGGCCTGCGATCCCCAAGAACCCTGAGTAGCATAGCCGCTAGTGAGGAATGCTGCGAGTGGCAATCTGGAAAGCCACACGGGCCACATCGCTACTGCAAATAAAGATATGATTCAAAAATCCCTGGTATTGGCTTTTTACAAGGAAACAGCCTATAGCAGCATTCTTAACACAGCACCCTATTGATTTGTTGACTAAAACTCCCATTATCCCTAGTCAGCATCACAAATGATGAGGTGGTAGGAATTGCAGTCCACCACATCAGGTGAGTAGCAGGTTGGTGAATGCTGCCTAACTACTTTCTATCACTTGGGGGTCCCACTGGCTAATTAAATAATTTGTGAGAACTGCAGGCAAGAGCGGTAAGAAGGGTGAGTATAGCAAGAGTATTACTGTATCGTTCAAGGGCCTGTCTAGTTCAGCACTTCTTTCTGTTTCAGGGGAGGTCATCAACAGGCTGACCCTCTGCCAC
Source organism: Iguana delicatissima (assembly GCA_948472985.1). Taxonomy (NCBI): domain Eukaryota; kingdom Metazoa; phylum Chordata; class Lepidosauria; order Squamata; family Iguanidae; genus Iguana; species Iguana delicatissima. The sequence continues at coordinate 68,800 of CAOKZL010000619.1, forward strand.
TGCCAGAAGTATACGACCTCGAGACACAAAGGCTTCATTTTAGCCCCTTTGACACCAGACAATGGAAACATAGCTCTCTGATTCCATTTGATCTGCCATGGCTGCACCCTGTGGAATCCAGGGATTGGCAGCAGAGGGAGGGGTCTTTAGCATCATCAGCCAGAGAATTCTCCTCTGATGCCTCTGACCAGACTACCAAACCCTGGGAGGAGTTCGTAAGAGGCAGCCATGCCTGTTCAATTGGAATCATAATGCTACAATTGGTAGCATGAAAATTGGTAGCTACAATTGGTAGTGTGAAAAGTGTCCCACTCATGATGACTAAAACCTACCCATGAATTTTTCTACTTCCTTTTAGAATTATCTATCAATAGATCTTGTAAAACTATCTTATGTTGTATGAAGGAAGCTTTCAAGAACTGGGAAAAATCAGACCAACCTTTTTGGACCCTACAGGTTGTTTCCCTGTATTTTTCTGAACTATGATGTCTGTCACTGACAAACACCACTAATTTCAGTCCATTGCCATATATTAATATTTATGAATGTCTAGAGAAATGACCGAGATTTTTTAGGATTTTATGTCACACCTAAAAAACACCTTCTCTCACACAATGATTTGCAGGGTTTTCTTAATTAAAATGAAACTATGCAAGTTGTTAAGTAATGCTTTGTACTTCCTAGTTTGTCTCCTTTTTTTAATTTTAAAACTATCATGCTTGAAGTTTAATTGCATTTACCACAACATGACAACTGCATTACCAGATAAAACTGTTCTGGTTAGCATAGGGATGAGCAACCTGGTCCCTCCACTTGATGTTTCAGACTGCAGCTTCCATAAGCCCTAGTCCGCATGGCCAATTGTTAGGGATAATAGCAGTTGCAGTCTAAAATATCCAGAGGGCACCCTTAATGTAATATCCACCAGTGATGTATTTAAGTCTTTTACTCTAAGTCTCAAATCAAGTCTCAAGTCCTTGAAGATACTTTCAAGTCAAGTCTCAAGCCTGGAAGCCAACTTTATACCCCAACCAAAATTTCAGAATTAATGGATAGAGTGAAATAAATTCAATTTTAACAATTTAAGCAGAGTCCGCTCTCCACATTTGCAATTTTGCCATCTGCAGCTTCAGAAGCGGGGAATACGATCCTATCTTACTCTCCATGACTGAAGATTCAAAAGCTTTAATAGGAAGGATCCTTCTTCTTCAAGCCCCTTGCCTAACACATTTGCTGTTCCCCTCTGAGAAATGCACCCTACACTTGGGGGGCGAATCTTGTCTTTTGCTCTTAGGAAACGTTTTAGAAGGCTCCTCCGATATGCAGCAGGGGCAGGCTGCTGAGCAGACCTCAAGCCTGCCTCAAGCCCATTGCCTAACCTGTTTGCTGTCCCCCTCTGAGAAATGCACCCACACTCTGGGTTTGAGAGAGATTGTCATGTGACTAGTTGGCAAAAAGAGATGGAGGCGTTGTTCAAAGTCATAAGGTTTCTAGATGAAACCTTATGCATCAAGTCAGTCATTAAAAATATAAAAGTCTCGAGTCAAGTGGAGTCAGTGCATCATTTATGGCTGAGTCAAGTCCAAGTCAAGTCACTGAAGCAACTTAAGTCCAACTTGAGTCTACATCATTGCTATTCACATAGCAAAGTCCCATTCTTAAGGAATAGAAGATTCTGAACATTGTACAGGAAAACTCCAAACTAATTTTTGACTGTGGACATTCCAAATGGCAAAACAAATTTACTCAGGTGATTCCTCCAATTAGTCAATGGCTGATGCCCATTTGCAGAGCCATAAAAATTGTTCTGTTTCCACAAGGTGAGACTAAATTTGTCTCCAGCTCCCCACTTCCACCCTTCATCCAAGTCTACTACCAGGTGTGTGCAGCATCCACCACCCCACTCTCCAACTTGCAGCCCTCAACTCTCGGCGCAACACACAGGAGAGGATTTTCAAAGTGGTGCATGGAAAGCAGCAAAAACTAGTCATGGGACCATGGGCGGCTTCTTCTGTTCTCTCCCCAGGCACCACTTTGAAAATGGACTCCACTCTTTCTAGTGTCCTTTGAGGAGCTCATTTCTGTGAGCAAGCAGAGGACAGGAAAACACCAACTGGCAAAATATTAATTCCAGGGAAATTTCTACCACAGAAGGAATCTTAGCAGATATGCGGGAGGTTGCAATTTTGGCTACTCACCAGATTGACACAGACATTGATCAGTGACCTAAGATGAGGCAGGAAGGATATGATTGGCTGCCTCTGAAGTGTCAAACAAACCCCTTCAATCAAACTGCTGGCAGGCTCCCACTCAACCTGTCGCCTAGAACACAATAGTAGTGGTGTTAGGTGTTTGGCATCCCCAGAAACCCTGCAACAAGGCAACTGATACAAAGGGATGCCAAGGAAGGACTTCTCAGATGACAACAATGGACATTGCAGTGGAAACTTCTTACCTAAACTGCTACAAAAGCAGTAACACAGAGAAGGCATTCTGGAAAAAAGTGAACCTATAGCAACAAGGCACTCCAACAATGCTGTGATGCTGGTACATAAATATTCAGACCCATAACAAACAAGGAATGAGTAAGAAAGGTGGGCAGGGGTACAGCTTGGAAACAGGTTTTTAATAGTCTACAGTTCCCAGTACCCCTCTGCCAGCTTGGCCTTTGGATATTTTTAAATAGCCTTTTTTCATACTAGGCATACTTTCTGGAACTGAATATTCTGAGAAATGCAGCCTCATATTTGCATTTCTCATCTGTATTTCTCTTTTCCTCTCAGTAACATCTCAGTTTTAGTTACTGTGCATTTGTGAGTATGTGAAATTCAGAACAATCTTTTGTATTTACCTTGCCATGGCAGGACACCATCATTTTTTGCTGACAAACTTGCCCTTGGATAGGATTTGCTGTTGGTCATAAGCTTAGTATAAAGCCAACAGTTCACATAGGCTGGATGAATACCAAGGGTGACAGAGCTGAATCAGAACTGTCACTGTAGATTCCTTACTTGTAAAAAAGGCCTTCAGTGGCTCTAGTCATCTCAGTAAGTTCTGCTAAGCAAATTGAACTAGTGTTCCATGTTTTATTGCTTTAAATTTTAACTGGGAGCAATTTACGCAACTTTGCAATGATGCAATATCTGAGATAAACTAGCAAAGGATATTGGATTCAAGAGAGGGCTGGTCCAAGACACTTTGGTTATTGTGGAAAAGGACATACAGAAGTGAACTAAACTGGTAGCTGAACTTTTACTGCAATAATGGTGATGCAATAGTATCCTCTACCATGCTTGTGAGCAGCAGGCTAGTTTGGTGGGTGAGCAAGACAGGCAGCATGGCACATGAAGTTGTGTCTTCCAACAGAGAGGACTGGCCAGATGGCTCAGGAAGCATGGCCAAAGGGCTGCTGCCCTTCCACTGTGTTTGCCACCAGAGGCATTTGCCTCATTTTGCCTTATGATAGGGCCAGTTCTGTTCCAGGATTTGCATTCCACTGGAGGAGCTCATAAAAGTAATCTCTATCTGGTTTTTAGTCATTCTCTCTTCTATGCACTGCATCTCACTCCATTCATCTTCAGAAGGCTGGAAGGACTGCTGTGGGAAGGGACGTGGGAAGACCCCTTCATCAGCCCAGTTGTATGTACTGAAATCTGGAATCCCAACTCACAGTGTAATTGGTCTTTACAGGCATGACGTAGGCAGCAACTGGATAGCTCTCAATTGATTTCAAAGAACATTTTCTCTGGAACAAAATTTGAAACTGAAGGCCTATTGCTGCTTCAAATCTCATAGGAAAAATTTACCAGGAAGTTTACTCATCCAGCTCAAGTTTCGTCTGAAATGTTTGAGTCCGCACTGCAATTCAGCATATGTACATACTCTATAAAATCAAAGAGCAACATGGGATTATCACAACTGAATAAACCAGTAATTGCTTCTGGCTTAATGCTTTTCATTATGTTCACTCTGCTTATTCACAGTGGTCAAAAATACAGTTGGGAAGGCAGAATGCAAATAAACCAACCAAAAAAAAAAAAAAAAAAAAAGGGGGAGCAGAATGTGCAAATGCCATGATTCTTGTTGTAAATCATGTGACCAAAAACTGGTTTCTGGTTTCTTTATGGATGATCATGTACTGACAGCCAATCCTGCTTTTGGAACTCTTTCTCTACTGCTTTGCCATGAGTGACCTTATACTGTGCCTTGTGTCTTACAGTTGTCCTTGCCTGCTTCTTGTTTGTCCCTGTTGGCTGTGACTCTTGGATTGTATGACCTTGGCTTCTGGAAACTCCCAGTTTGAACAGGCATTGCCTGGCAGGACTTGATTCTTCTTTACTTTTTCTTTAGAGTCTAAGCTGGTGCACCCTTCCTAAAGTGACACTGAGGAGCTTACACTACAAATCACTGTCCAGAGCCCTGGGCCTGGAAACAATAAAGTAGAAACAGTCCACTTGTTCCAAATGTTTGTTATAAAGCCAGGAAAGACCACCTGAACCCAACTAATGTCTCTGTGTCACAATTTTTTTTCCCTAACAAAATGGATTCCTCTATCAGTGGACTTTCTAAACTTGTGATTAAAACCACTAAACAAGTAGTTTATCTTGCTGGCATGTTCTAGCCACTCTGAAAAAGAGAGGAGCAAATGACCTATTAAAGATGTTAGTCAACTCTTTAAGAAATGGAAGGTCAAGAGTTCAGGCAAGAACTGGAAAAGAGAACCAAGGAACTAGAACAGACCAAATATATATAGTGACAATTAGTGATTTTAGAAATTTTAGTGATAACTTCTATCCTAGATGCTTGTTTTGAGGAGTATGCTACATTTTTATAATTTTTGATATGGGTTCTGCATAAAAGATGCATTTCCTCTATTGTTGTCTCAAATATTGTCACGTCCAAGCACATCAATAGGAGAAATGCATTTTTTTTTTTTTGCTGTGATAATTCAGTGCAGCAAAACACTGTCAATAAAATGACATACCCTTCCTTCAAGGCTTGCAACATCAGAAACGGACCCCCAGAGGTTTCCGTCACACCTGCTCACCTCAAAGTAGGCATCTTGTGAATTTTATTGAACATACGATCCAATCTTTTAAGGATGAGGATAAGGGCAGGCCTCACTGCCTCAGCTGTCCAGTCAGTGATGGGTAGCATCTCCATGATGTATCGCCGGAGCCCACGGCTCTCCATCGTCTGGGTGTCATAGGGTGCCAGCTTCAGAAGGGAATGTGCAATTTCTGCCAACCTAAAATTATTGCTTGTTTAGAGGGAAATCTGAGATTCCAGAAAATAAGCTCCTCTGCAGAGAGCAATGACTACTACATTATTGGAAAAACACACTCCATTTAGTAGAATGCTACATGGTCCATGAACCAACATGCTCAGGAATCATGGTCACTTCTTTGGGGACATCTCCTGAAATCTGCTTAAATGAATGGCATACAAATATGTCATAGAGACGTATGATTCTATTTAGGCACATATGGTTACACTCATGGTACTTTGCAAGTTAATTTAATCACAGATGGGCTAGATTCCTTTCTCATTTTATATGCAGTGCACAATAATTACATCTAAAGTTTAAACCTAGGCACCAGTTTACCTCTCTTGCCCTCCTCTTCACCCCTGCTGACATAGCTTTCCTATACACAGAACAGCTGGCATTAAGAGCAATTAAGATTTATATTTCTGATTTCTGAAAATGTTTGCAGCACTGGAAAATGAGCAGTAGCTTTTTCATTTTGTAAAAACAATTAATTACTATAGACTGTATCTGCCAGTATGTAGTAATGTTCTGAAGCCAATATATAGTATCGTCCTGGAAGGAAGCATGTAGTTTATTACAGCTAGATTATCTGTCCAGCAGAAAAAGTCTTCAGCTTTGCAGAACAATGAGCCTGAGATAAACAGTGAAAACTACTGGGGTTATTATTTTGACAAAGTGATATTACATCCTCTGCAACAGTGTGTCTTGATCTTTGGTCCTGCACATGTTTTAACTTCAGTTCCCAGTCCCTTTTACAACTGGGGTCTCTGGAAGCTGAAGTCAAAAACATTTGGAGGACTAAAGGTCAAGATCCACTGTTCTACAGTTTGCCCTTGTAGCTCTGCTTGTTTACAGTGTACAATCACAGAGTACGTTAGATGCTGCTTTTTCAGTTCTTCAACAAAGCTCATTCTGATGACAGTTCTATTTTAGCAGTGATAATGAGTAAGCTTTTTTGTTTTTTCACAGACATCTGTTTTCATAGGCTTCAGTTTACTTATGGATTCGTTTTTTGGCCATCCCTGCAATCCTGGATGGATCAGCAAAACAAAACAACAACCAACAACAGTAAAAAGGTTACTGTATGTATTCAGATCAGCTGCTTTTGAAACTGTCATGTAACAGTTCTTTGGGTCTGTACTAGTTGGGACTGACAACTGGAATTAGCCCTATGTATCTTAAAACTGTACTGATTTTAATACAGGTTGGTATGATTGTTCAGAGTGAAAATGGTTACATGGCATTTCAAACATCACAGGAAACTGGTAAGTCAAAACTTATGTAAGTTCCATTAATTCAATAGGTCTACTCTAATTGGAACTGACAGAAGCAGAAAACAAGATACTGCACAAACTAGTTGTTCATTCCACTCCATTCTCTAGATGTAAAAAAGTGGTTAATATGTGAATATATATCATATATAATATACTTAAGACTGATGGCCATGGACAACAAATTGAAAGACCCACTAGTTCTCAGATTACAAAAAAATCTGAAAATATTTTATGGTATATTTTACCGTGAGATGTGGACTAAATGGTGAAAGCTGATATGAATTTGCCATTGGTACTAGATGTTTACTTCTTTCTTTTTTAGATACATTTTACTAATACCATATAAGTATGTGTTTCTATTTTCAGTAACAACTGAGAGCCACAACCAAGACGGTACCTCAAATAAGGTTCTTCCTGAGTGTGCTATGGAATATATGAAGATATACTTCACTAAGGAAGCAGTGGCAAAAAAACAACAACAAAAAACCTCTGTACCATTTTCTTCCCTTTTTTGAACAAAATAACAACTGTGTTCTCCTGGGTTGAGGTGGAGGTGAAAATGACTACTTCACACTTCTACTTTAGGCCTTTTCTCAAAACAAGAAGCAATTATCTGATTACTTTCAATGTGAAAAAGCCTACATTAGATGGGGATGGAAAAACGGGTTATGTGGCTAATTGTCCCTTACTGGAGGCTATTTTTGGTGAAAAATGTTTCACTACAAAATTGGGAGGCACTAGGGGGCACAAATGCAGCTTCAGGTGACTTATGAGAGGCTGATATGAGGGAGCAACCCTTGTAAGTTGCTGAATCCTGCACTAAGGTCTAGTGCTTATTGCAGCAGGAGTAATGCTCCCCTTAATCCCTTTCTTGCATTAATGCCAATCTTGCAGTAGTTATGCATCAGCTGTGAAAATGAGATGGCATGGGAGACTTGCTGCACGAATGGAGAAGCCTTGCTAAGGGGGAGAACTGTGTTTGCCCTTCTAAATGACAATACTCACAACAAATACATTTCATTACTGTAAAGGAGAAACAGTTTTTTCCAAGAAAACAAGTGAAATTATGGGGTGCTGCTGTAAGGAAACCCATATTTCACTTCATTATTTTCCTATCTCTAAAAACTAAGCATAGATGAAATGATTCTGTACTTTCAATTTAAAAACCTACCAAAACTTCATAGAAGGCAGAATATGTCTCTTGATTCCAGAGATTTCATGGAGATGGTCCAATAGATCACCATGACATTTTTGCAACAATCACAATTTGTTATTGACGCACTGAGAAAAGACAATCTCCCCAAATGGAGACACAAACTAGTTAATGCTACTAATCCTCACAACAAAATGCCAGCAGATTTCCTGAAAACACATCCTAGAAATATGTGTAGCAAATTAAAGTCATACATTATGCATAGGTGTACTGTGATTTCTGTTTCACAATACTAGCGCTGGCTTTGAACTCTCAGAAGAATTATTTACCTTCCTCATGCTTAAGGAAGGAAAGAAGGAATCTGGGGAGAATCTGGAACAAAAAGGATTCTGTTTATTCTATTAAAAATCAAAAGGTGTATAGAGTTTTGCTTAATGAATTGCGCCAAAATTACACAAAGTTCTTGAGATATTTTACCACACATACTTCTACCATTTGATATAGACTATATAATTTCTATTTTCAAATATTCATGCATTCTTAAAATAATACCTCATATGAGACTTAACATCCAGCAGCTCTAAGGAAGTCACCCTTGGCTCACCAGCTAAATTCTGCAAAATCTTCAGACGGGGTCCACAGTGCTTATAGAATTCAGTACAGATATTCAGCAGGGACTCACGAGGTCGTCTAAATTCCTCCCTAGCTATGCGTTCATCCAGTTCCTCCCGCTGGAGGCCTTGGCCTTCTTCCAGCAAATGAAGATTTTCCCTGGAGAATACAAAGAGGGAAAGAAACAGAATGAGAAGTTGGTACTTACCGTGAATGTTCATTCCCTGATGGCCTGCAGGAGCAATCCACATGCCGTTGGTTTATCTCCACATCTCAGCAGATGAAGCAGGAATCCAAAACCTAAGTTCTTTTCTATTATTTCCTTTGACCTTCTCCCTTTGCATCAGTTTCATTATAAAGCCTGCCTTAGAGAACTGTTCTATATGTGCACCTATTTTTAATGACCTGTTTTTGTTACTATTTTATTTATTTTCTTTTTTAAAAATGATTTATTTTGCAGCCACAATGTGGAAGGGAATGGATTGCTCCTCTGGGCCACTCAAGAATAAACATGCATGGTAAAGTACCAACTTCTCCTTCCCTGGATAGCTTGGAGGAGCAAGCCACCTACTGTTGGGATGTTCCCAAGCCTTCTCTTCCTGGGCAGGCATGGCTGCCTTTCACAGCATCACTGACTTTAGGACTGCTTGCTGAAGGCTTGTACTTACCGGTTTTATAATGTTATATAAATGTGGATGGCTCCTGCCATCCAATCACATTGCAGACACATCCTCCAAAGAGGCTGATACAGCACAGACAGTACTAGTTGACAAAGATGAGGCTCAATGTAGCGGTATATTTTGTGCCCCTGGCACCTTTGCTGAATCATAGCATAGAAATTACATGCCTTTAACCAACAGCCAATTAATATTTTCAGTGCCTTTTTCCCTAAAGTCTTTGAGCTGAAGAATACAAGCTGCGTATCTGTGCACAGTTCTTTTAATATATTTCTTCACTGCCTGCATCACATCCGACGTATGCCACTTTTTTCTAGTGGGTGTGATGGTTTAGGACAAAATTTGGCAAATGAATGGACTGATGGAGTCCTCTATTCAAAGTGACATTTTGGAAAGAAAGTTGGATCAAGTGTTAAAGTCAGACTGTCCTGATCCCATGTATATCTGCTTGGATGTATTGACAGCAACCAACACTTTTCTAGCAGACATAATAGGTACTAGGAAAATTATCTCAAAAATTAGCAATCTTAATCAGGACTCATTTAGAGGCTCATACAGTGGACTTGTTCAGCACCAAGTTTAGGTTCCGTGTTGGGAACCTGTGCAAGATAGGTGGAGTTCATAAGGTTAAATCCCTCAAAAACCTTGTAACATGATGATATGCAGATAAGGCACAATCTTCTGGTTTTATAACTGTGGCCAATGCTGCTTTTTGATGTTACATCTTAAACCTTTCTCATCCCCTGTAGAAAATCTAACACATCACTGACTTACAGTTTATAAAATTGCACTTAATGAGATTGACATCAATTAAGGAAGGCTTTCTATGACATCTCATAAATCTTTTGTGTGATTTTCTTGATGCCAAGATAGTCTTAACTCAGGTACCTTCTTTCAATATCCATGTAGTCAGTCATAATCAGCTTGGATTGCCATGCAGAATCAGCCTCTGGTGAAGTAGATCTGGTCTGCTTTGCAAATGCTGATATTGTTTGATAGTCATCTGAATCTGGAGTGTAAACTAAGAATGTCTCGACCAAAACAGTGCAATTAGCACTACTATTGCCTTTTCCAAATGTATCTTTGTTAGTACCCTTTATATTATAGGTATCAGCAGGAAAGTATATAGTACACCTGGTGGCCATGATACCTCTAAGGTGTCACGCTTCTCCAAGCCTCCATTTCCAACTAGTGAAAAATACTATTTTAATTTGGAATGGCCTTTAGTAGATGTCTAATTATTGAAAAACTTCCTGATTGAGAGACCATTCTCCCTGATGAATTTTGTATCTGCTCAAGTAATCTGCTTTCACATCCAGCAAGTTTGTCAAATAAATATCTGTGATTAACTTCTGTTTTCTCTACTCACTGGAGGAGTTGGTTTGCCTCCCTGGCCAGCAGAACTGACCTTGAACCATCTTCTTTGCAGATGCATGATTTTACAGACATGTTGTCTGTTGAAATCTGAATGTTGTTGTTATTGTTATCATTATCAACAAAACAACAACAAAACATTTCTGTGCCCTCAGGCTTACAATCCATATTTTTGTCCTTTATCCTGTCTGGAAACACAAGCAGTGCCAGTCTTACCGCCTTCCACTCTACATAATTTGTGTTGCATGTTAACTCCAGTCCAGTCCATTCCCCTTAGAGTGACAGACCCTCACATTGAGCTGCCCAGCTGGAGAGACTCACATCTCTTGTGATTACAATTGTTTTCTATGGTATGAAAGGTATTCCTCTGCCCAAGTGTTTTTGTTTGACCTATCAACTCAAGTCTTTACTCAGAGTTACAGGTAAGCATATCGTATTGTGGTTACTGTCGGCTATTGCAAACTGATGCGGTCTCAAGTCTTGATGTAACATTATTGTATGCAGTCTTGCCCAGGGAACCAAATGTATTGTTGAAGTCAGGGGACCCATGACTTTTGCAAAGGCATGAGATCCTCCAAACTCGTGATCTTAATTTTTTTAATTTCTGCTCTGATTTTGTTCTCTCTCCTGAGATAGATGCATATGCTGTTTTTTGGTGTCTATGTGTGCCCCTAAATGTGGCAAGGCTGTCATGGGTTAAAGATGACTCTTCTCTATATTGAATAGAAACCTATACTTTTGAAGAATTTTTATAGTCTTTCTCAAACCCCTTTCTGTCTTGTCCCTGTGTGCTGCTTTCAATAGGATGTCATTCAGATATGGGAATCCCTGGACTACCTGTTACCTGAGATGTGCCATCAGTGGGACCAACACCTTGGTAAACAATCAAGTTACAGATGCAAGGCTAAAAGGAAGAGCCTTGAATTGGTGACCTGAGCTTTGGAAGTGAAACCTCAAGTACCTCCTGCAGATTGGATGTATCAGAATGTGCAAGTATACTTCTTTAAAATCAGTCTAAATCACTTTCCTGTAAATTGTCACCAACAGTTTGAAGTGTCACCATTTTGAATCTCTGATACCAAAGAGAATCATTCAGGTATTTGAGATCCAAAACCAGTCTGAAAAATCCATCACTTCTGGGTACTGTGAAGAGGATTGAGTACAGCCCTTTGAATGTCTGAGAAAGTGGTATCATCTCTATGGCTCCATTCTTCAGGAAGTGGCCTAATTCCTTTTGTACCATGTTTACTTTGTCCTCTCTACTTGATACAAGTAATGGAAGGTATCTGCCTCTCAGGTTTTGGACAAATAAGATTTTGTAACCCTGGATGACAACCTGATTTACCTAGTGATGCGTTGTTACCTACACCCAAAGCCAACTGAAATGCAAGAACCTTCCACATTTATTTATTTCTGGTCAATATTGCTGGCAGCTGTCTCTATGGGCTTGGTTTGCCCCCCTTTCATTTTGCTGATACCCTTGTCTTCTTTATTGGAAGTCTGACCTGCCACACTGCGATCTTCCAAACCAAGCCTCATCTTGCCTTGCATTACCTCTACTTCCTCAAGAGGAATAACAATCCTTTCTGTATAACATCTTTTCTTATTTCTTTCTCTGGACTGTAGGAGTAACTTTTTTCTTATAGCTACTATCCACTAGGATCTTTTCTATGGTTTTTGCTTCAAATAGGAGCTGTCCTGTGAATAGCATGTATGCTAAATTGGATCTTGATTCTTGATTGGCCTCACAGTGACAGTGCCAGACAGATCTTCTGGTTATCATAGTAGCTGTCATGCTTCTAGCTGCAACTGCATCATGTCCTGCATCTGCTACAAACTATAGGACCTTCCGAGTCTTCTTTACTGCCTTGTACAAGGATCTCATACTAATGTTCTGGGATTCAAGGATTTCTTGTGTCCACAACAGTGCTGATCTAAACATAGAAGCACCAATTGTTGAACATATGGTTGACACTGAGGTTTTATGAGCCTTCTTCAATGTTGCTTCTGTTCTACACTCATCCATATCCCTCAGAGTGGTATCAACTTCCCTTGGAACTATTGCATGAGAAATCAGTGCTGAAATTGGGTCATCCATTGGTGGGACTTTCAGACAATCCATATCCTTCTTTTTATATGTGTTTAGCTTCTGGTTGAACTCCAATAATCTCTTTGTGTAATCTATTTGTTTTTTAAACATATCTGGTAGTGGAATCTGCATCCTTTGGAGATGGCTTTTCAGCACTGATGCTACTCTGTTGCCTGGCATCTCCCTGATCATTTTCCAGCTGAATGACAGACTGTAGAACTCCTTCCAAAATATGCCAAAATGAGTCTATATCAAACAGTCTATTGGAAGTATTTTATTTCTCCCTTTCGTTCTCTGAAGAGCCTCTTCTCCATTGTAGCTAACTGATTTTCTAGCTTCTCTAGATCTCTGTGATTTTCCCCTCTGAATCTGACTCAGAACCCTTCCTAAATGCTCAGATTTTTCAATGCATTTCCTTCCTAATCTTCCAGTCATAACTTGTTGTGGGGACACTTTCTGTGGTTTCCTACTGGCATGCTTGCTGTCACTTGGTTTGTTCTGAGTTATGTTACTTTGCATATTGACTCCTTGATTATTGCTACCTGTATGTATGAAATCATTGTTAAATTCATTCTATTTGTATTAATTCATTGTTAAGTTCATTCTGTTTATATTCTGTTCTTGAATTAAATTCACACAATATATAACATTCATTTGATAATTAAAATAATTTAAATTCATTGTGTTTAGGGTGTCAAAAATATTATTAATTTCCCTGATTACAGACTCTAATTCCTGAATGTTGAAATAGCTTTCATTTGCTCTTTTAGATATATGTGGTTAAACTTGTGAGGGTTACTTTATCCCTGCTGAATCCATGGAAAAAAATAACTTTTAAATAATTAGGAAGAAAGGTTGCATCTCCATGCTGCTCTGGAAGCTCACTGCTTCTTTCTGGCATTGTTTCTTCTCACTGATTGGACTGGCTCTGTCCATCTCACACCTATGTCAAAGCTTCCTTTGGTTGCTCTGATTGCTTAGGAACACTGTGTGCCTTGACACCACCCCCTGCTTTGGAAGCTTTGTTCCCAAGATGTCAGCCCAAAGTGGCAATTGGAGTCTTCTCCACTGTTAAATCTATAGCTTCTAGCCCTGGCTGAGCAGGTAACTCAGGTTTTGGGGGGGGGGGTTTGGCTGTTGGTTTTATACCTTCAATTTTCTTCACCTTCCTTAAGGTAAAGGAAGTCTGTCTTTTTGTTTTCTGAAACAGAGCCATCTAGTTCATTCTCAATGATTGAAATAAAAATTCTTTCTCATGTTGACTCATTAGGCCCCCTCAGAGACTCACCACTTTGTTGTCATCTAAGTACAAGATACTGATTTGTTTTCCTGGACTACAGTCACCTGGAAAGCAGTCAGTGGAGCTATTTCTGTCTTTGTTCTCCATGCTTTGCTTTCTTTTCTTTGGCAGTATTTTAGCCCTCACCAGATGTTATTCTTTTCTTTTGATTATTTTCCATGTTTAATTCTTCCCTACCAAAATGTAAGGTGCTTCAAATGAAGGGAGAACATACCTTGCTGGGTAGGCAGGAAAGCAAGAAAAAGAGAAACTGACACGAAGGGAGAAAGAGTCGACAGAGATGAGAGAAAGGAACTTTGGCTTTGAACTCCTGCTTCAACTACTGGCACATGGGAATAACCCAACAGTATGTGGATTTCTCCTCTGTGCCATCCAGAGAAGGTGAAATTAGAAGTAGAGACAATTTGCTGCTAAATGAAAAGATTGTAATGAACAGGAATGATGTACCTGAGCAAGGAAATAATGGCTTGCTAAAAATAATTTCTCCCACAATAAAAAAGAAAGAATGAATAGTTCGAGAGCTGAAAAGAGAGACTGCTACTTAGAAAACCTTCCCAAAAATACCACCCGCCTCATTATGGCATTGCTTGCACCAAACTGTGCAAAGTGGAGCCCAGAAAGAGATCCAATTGGAGGACTTCATCACAAATGCTAGAGAGACTGGGTATCAGTCTGGAAATACCTGATAAAGTGCAGCTTGGCTCCTTGCTCTGGGTATCTAGAAATGTGAAGATAACACAGTGAAAGTTTCAAAAGAAAACCAACCAACCAGGACCTGAAGTACATGTTGTGCCAGATCTGACAACACTTCTACTATAGTGAGGTATGGGTAGGGGAGTAAAAGTATGCCTTGCTATCCCCCAAGTGCCTTCAAAGGCTGGCCCTGTTTCTCAGGCTATCAGAGATACAAGAGTATTATTTATTTATTATTGTATTTATATTCCACCTTTCTCCTAGAGTAGGACACAAAGTGGCTTCCAAACAGTTAAAAACATTGAAAACAAAAATGAAAAACAATTAAAACCAACCATATATGAAGTCTTCTAAAATCATTATATGAACATACAAAAGTTTTTTTTAAAAAAATAGATAAAGCAGCTTAATAAAAATACAAAGCTCTCATGCTCACACATTAAAAGCCTGCTTGAACATAAATGTTTTTGCCTGCTACTGAAAGGAAAGCGGAGAGAGGGCCAGGCTGGCCTCCCACAGAAGAGAGTTACAGAGGGTGGGAGCAGTCACTGAGAAGGCTCTCTCCTGTGTCCTCTCCAAGCAAACCTGGGATGGCAATGAGACCAAGAGAACGCCTTCCCTGCAGATCTTAAAATTTTGGCAGGTTCATATATGGAGATATGAGCTTTCAAATAGTCTGGACCTAAGCCGTATAGGGCTTTATAGGTCATGACCAGCACTTTGAACTCTGCCTAGAAATGAACCAGTAGCCAACGAAGCTGTTTTAACAGGAGGCTTATATGCTTCCTATGGCCATTTCCGTACGGGGTATTTGAAACGGTGCAGTCCGTCCTCCAGGGAGGACATCTGCACCTGGGAGTGGACTGGGTCCAGACTATTTAACGTAGATCTGCACCTCAGCCCACTCCGGAACAACCCCAAGTGGTCGTCCAGCGTGCTTTTGAAAAACCTGTTTCTTTTGGTCTTTCAAAAGCACGGAGCACGCCAGTGCGAGCCTGCTCCCTTGTGCAGATTTGCAGGCTCTCACCAATGCAAGCCTGCGATCTGCCAGGGGCGGGCTTTAGGCTGGCGAGCTTCAGCAGTTGGTTGAGATCCTCAACCAACCAGAAGCTGCCATTTTCGACGCCGGAGCAGTGTGGAGCGACGAGCACGCACTGCTCTGGAGTAGCCTGGACCGGACCGGGGAGCCATAAGACCCAGTAAGTAGTGGCATGGGGTGATTCCCTCGGCCTGTGTGGAAATGGCTTATAACTGGCCCTGGTCAGCATTCTGACTGCAGCACTTTGAATCTGATGAAGTTTCCAGACAGTTCGCAAAGGCAGCCACACATAAAGTGTATTATAGTAATCAACTGAGATGTAATCAAGGAATGGGTCACTGTAGCCAGATCTGATGTCTCAGAATACAGGCACACTTGGCACACAAGTTCTAACTGGGCAAATGCACTCCTGTGGCCTGGTTCTACAGGGAATGCATATATCCGGAACAGGCGGCAGTCCACCAGGGAAGGTGCAGAGCAGCAAGCAGGCAGGTAGGCAGGCAAACAGGCTGGCAGCAGACCTCTTTCCCTGAGGTGGTGGGTGGTGAGGTGGTGTCTTGCCATCAAGCAGGCACTTTGGTTTCAGAGTGCCCCTCAGGAGCAGTGCCTAGTTTCCCACCCCCAGCTTCTGGTTGTGACTTAACTCTTGAATGCCACTGCCCTCCATGACAAGGGGAGATGCAGGATTACCAGACCCTGAGTGATTTTACGGGAAGCATGAAACCTCTGTTTTTGTACAGAGTGTGAGACATTAGAAATAAAATAAAGGATTATCAACTTCTTTATCATGTTCTACTTGACATCTTCTTTTGAGTGTTGGACTGTCTGTTGTCAGAAACAACACACTAGTCTTAATGGATCTTTAGTTTAACACAGCAAGGTAATGCTCATATACTGCTCTTGTGGTCATTCCAATCCTAGTCTCCTCCTCCACCTTTTTCCTTAAAACTTCATGCACACACACAGTATCACAATGAACACTGGACTTAAGGGTAACAGCTATGAGTTACCTGGTGTTTGTTCCAGATGATATAGTGTGGTTAGCAGCAGTGGTTCCTTTATGGCCTTGATCACAGCGACTCATCTGAGGAGCAGTCATTGGCCTATTTGTTTGTTTGTTTGTTTTAAAAAAGACAGTCAGAACTTATTCTAGTGACACATACTGACTTTGCAATGAAAAATTAATTTTTTCAATCACCCACATGTTATGATCAAAGCTGATAATTTGCTTTTGCCCCCAAGTGTCTCAGTTAAACAGATTTATTAATCATATTTTGAAGTAGAAAAACAATCTTCAATAAAAATTCAAATTTGAGGTGTGCTTATTTGAATGATCATTTGAGAAATCAAGTTAGTTCTGCTTTCAAATTAGTCCATTTTAACTATGGGCAAGTGTTTAAATAACATGGAACAAATGTTCCATTTCTTTGTTCTTTGAGGTCACAGTCACAAAGGTGAGGCATCTTACCTGGTAAGAACTTCCACACTGTACAAAAGGGCTTGCAGTGATGTAGCAAGAGCTGCTGTTGCTGCAATTTCTTCTCGAGCAGCTGTCACTGTCTCCACTTGGGAAGTTTGCCTCTTCAGCCTCTGCAGGTAACAGGGAACCAGGGCTTCAAGGACCATCAGCATCTGAAGACTGAGGCAAGGAGCATCATTGGAAAATGAAATCAAAATGAAGGTGTAGTCCAGAAGTACAGAACTGCAATTGAGGGGGCTAGTACCTAGAAATAAGGGTTGTTGAAACATGTCTAAACAATGAAAAGATTGATCTAATAGTGGGTGCCACCAAATGAAATACCATGCTCCAACCAACTAAAAAGTGGACCTTAAGATCTTGTGGCACCAGAAGGGCCTCTCTAGATGACTGCAAAGACTGAAAAAGTCTATGAGGAAGAAGATTGTTTCACAGTCAACCAGAGGTCAAATTGTTTAAGAATTAATATACTAACAACAAAAATTTAATCCTGGCCTAGTAGCAGAGGTTTTATATGCCACTAACGAGTGGTATATACTGATTCAGCAGAGGTTTTATATGCCACTGACGAGCTAGGGGGAGGAGCTAGCAGCTCTTTATATTTGCTCCCAGCGGCCTTCAAATTCATTTCCAGAGGAGAGGGTGGAAGGTGAGCTGCGTCTAAGAAGACATCTTGACTGGGTGTCTTTTACAGGCTTCTGGGGCTGTGTTTGTTTGTTTGTTCATTTGTCTGTTCTCTCTGGCCGCGTGCTCTTCCTGAGCACACGGTCTGACTGACTAGCTAGGGGGAGGAGCTAGCAACCGTTAGTCCTAGCTGACTCGCTGATGAGCTAGGGAGAGGAGCTAGCAGAGCAGCTCTTTATATTTGTTTCCAGAGACAAGCATCTTTGGCACATACACTTTGACTACCAAAGCTTAGCAAGACTTAATTGCCTCTTCTTTGAAGCCAACCAGAGTCAATCTACCATCTAGGTAGGGTTGATGCCTTGAGGGAGTAACTATAAGCACTATAGATTTGCACTCTTTCTCTTGATAGGCTGAACAACAGGGGAGTTGACATAGGTTTTACCAGGGGACTTTGAAGGCAAAGCCCAGTTTTACCTTTTCCAATTCAACTATCTAGACTATCAAGTGTGGAGGGGGAAGGAGCTGCTGTGGTCACCTGCCATAGCTGTGGCATGTTTCTTTTCCTGCCACAAGACATCATTGGATGCACCTGCAGCAAATGCAAGCTGGTCGCCCTCTTGGAGGAGAAGGTTCAACAGCTGGAGGCATGCGTTTCAAATCTTCGCATTATTAGGCAGGGAGAGGAGTTCTTGGATAGGGATAAGAGGACCTTTTTGAAGATGGAGTGCATGGAGGAGCTAGCGGACAAGGAAGTCGGTTCATGAAACTGGGAGAAGATGCTTGGAGGAATGTGACACGCAGGAGTAGAAAGGCAAGGTGCCAAATGGAGACTCTCGAGCTACAGAATCGCTTCTGAGTTCTTGACCTTATTAATGACAAAGTGGAACAACAGGAAGAGGTAATGGAACGTCATTGAGAGGAAATCCAACATCAGCAACAGGAACCCCAACACCACAAGAACAACATCCAACAGCAGCAGCACCAACAGTCTCAGCACAAACAGAAGGTGGCCATGACAGAATCTGCTCATCGAGTAGCCTCAGACAAGCCTCAGAGGAGACAAGTTCTAGTGGTTGGGGACTCCTTGCTGAGAGGAACAGAAATGACCATTTGCAACCCAGACAAGACCAATTGTGAGGTGTGCTGTCTCCCTAGGGCCAAAATCAGTGACATAACAGAGAGGCTAATGAGACTGGTGAAGTCCACTGAGTGTAACC
The DNA here is from genome assembly GCA_948472985.1 of Iguana delicatissima. NCBI lineage: Eukaryota > Metazoa > Chordata > Lepidosauria > Squamata > Iguanidae > Iguana > Iguana delicatissima. The sequence goes on from CAOKZL010000619.1 coordinate 87,601, forward strand.
CCCTCCTTTTGGTTCACGTTGGAACCAATGACACGGTGAGACACAGCTTTCACCACATCATGAAGGATTATGAGCTTACAGGTAGGAAGCTGAAGGACTTTCGTGCACTGGTTGTCATTTCGTCTCTCCTCCCTGTCGAAGGACATGGACCATGAATGGAAAGAAGAATAGTGGAGATCAACAACTGGCTCTGAAGATGGTGCTGCTAGGACCAATTCGGGTTTTTGGATCATGGCCTCCATTTCTACAAAGATGGCATTCTGGCAAGAGATGGCCTGCATCTCACAACTATTGGCCAGGACCTTTTTGCTAACAGTCTTGCAAAACGGATCAGGAGGTCTTTAAACTGAGTTTGACTGGGGAGGGAGACAGTATTATTCTGGGCAAGGATTCAGAGCGTACTGCGAAAAATAGCCCAAATGATATAGATAGGGCAGGCCAAGTAGAATTAGAGACCAACATGGAGAGGGAAAGTAACTTTAGTACAGGACTTCCAGGAAGGGCACATGATCTCAAGTGTCTCTACACTACTGCACAGAGCATGAGAAATAAGCAAGATGAACTCCAACTCTTAGTACAACAAAATAAATATGATTTAATAAGCATCACTGAAACCTGGTGGGATGAATCTCATGATTGGAATGTAGGAATAGGGGGAGTATAACCTATTTCGCAGAAATAGACCAAACAAGAAAGGAGAAGGAGTAGCCTTATATGTCAAGGATGTTTTCACCTGTGAAGAGATCCAGGACTTAAATCAGGGAAACCAAGTCGAAAGCATCTGGGTAAGAATTAAGAGAGTGAGAAACAATAGGGATGTGATTGTGGGGGTTTGCTACAGGCCTCCAGGCCAGCCTGAGGGCTTGGATGAGGCCCTCCTGGAGCAGATGACCACACATTCAAAAAGGAGAGATGCAATATAAATGGGAGATTTCAATTATCCTGATATTTGTTGGCAGTCAAACTCTGCCAAGACTGCAAGGTCCAACAGGTTCCTCACTTGCCTTGCAGACAATTTCATGATCCAGAAGGTAGAAGAGGCAACAAGGGGATCAGCTATTTTAGATCTGATCCTGACCAACAGTGAAAACCTAGTCAATTAGGTGGAGGTGGTGGGATCCTTGGGGGGGAGTGGCCATGCTCTTTTCGAGTTTTTCATTCAGTGGGAAGGAGAAGCCAAGTGTAGCCAGACACACATCCTAAGCTTTAAGAAAGCTGATTTCTGTAAACTTAGGGAGTTACTTGCTGAAATCCAATGTTCAAGAATACTAAAAGAGAAAAGAGTTCATGATGGATGGGAATTTCTTAAAAGTGAGATACTGAAAGCACAATTGAAAACTGTGCCAATAAGGAGGAAAAATGGCAGGTGTCTAAAGAAATTGGAATGGTCGACTAAAGAACTCTCAACTGAGCTAAGTGTTAAAAGAAACATGTACAGGAAATGGAAAAATGGTGAAACCACCAATGAGGAATTCAAGCAAATAGCCAGGATATGTAGGGAGAAGGTCAGAAAAGCTAAAGCGCAGAATGAACTCAGGCTTGCCAGAGACATTAAAAACAATAAAAAGGGCTTTTTTTAGATATGTCTGCAGCAAAAGAAAAAACAAGGAAATGATAGGGTCGCTGCGTGGAGAAGATGGCCAATTAATAATGGAGGGAAGAGAGAAGGCAGAACTACTCAACACCTTCTTTGCCTCAGTTTTCTCCCAAAAGGATAGAAGTACTCAACCTGGGGGATAGGGAGCAGGTAAGAAAGGGGGGAGGAATGCAGCATAGAATAAATAGAGAAGTAGTATAGGAATACTTGGCTAAATTAGATGAATTCAAGTCTCCAGAGCCAGATGAATTACATCCAAGGATATTAAAAGAACTGGCAGATGTCATTTCTTAACCACTTGCAATAATCTTTGAGAATTCTTGAAGAACAGGAGAAGTCCCAGCAGACTGGAGGAGGGCAAATGTCGTCCCCATCTTCAAGAAGGGGAAAAAAGAGGACCCAAATAATTATCACCCGGTCAGCCTGACATCAATACCAAGAAAGATCCTAGAGCAGATCATTAAACAGTCAGTTTGTAATTACTTAGAAAGCAATGCTGTAATCACTAAAAGTCAACATGGATTTCTCAGAAAAAAGTCATGCCAGACTAATCTTATCTTCTTTTATGATAGGGTTACAAGCTTGATAGATGAAAGGAATGCTGTAGACGTGGCATATCTTGAATTCAGTAAGACCTTTGACAAAGTTCCTCATGACATTCTTGCAAAGAAGCTAGTAAAATGTGGGCTAGACAGGGCTGCTGTTAAGTGGATTGGTAACTGGTTGACTGACTGAACCCAAAGGGTGCTTACCAATGGCTGCTTTTCATCCTGGAGAGAAGTGACTAGTGGGGAGCCACAGGGTTCTGTCCTGGGCCCAGTGCTATTCAACATCTTCATCAATGACTTGGATGAGGGAGTGGAGGGCACGCTGATCAAATTTGCAGATGATACCAAATTGAGGGGAGTTGCTAATACCCCAGAGGACAGGATCAAATTTCAAAATGACCTTGACAGATTGGAGAGCTGGGCCAAAGCTAACAAAATGAATTTCAACAGAGAGAAATGTAAGGTCCTACACTTAGGCAGAAAAAATGGAATGCACAAATATAGGATGGGGGATGCATGGCTGGATAGCAGTACATGTGAAAGGAATCTAGGAGTCTTGGAAGATCACAAGCTGAATATGAGTCAGCAGTGTGATGAGACAGCCAAGAAAGCCAACATGATTCTTGGTTGCATCAATACGAGTATGGTATCTAGATTGAGGGAGGTAATTGTGATAATGGGGCTTCCCATTATCTAGACTTAGTAAAGGGGGATACTTCCCTCTTCAGGTAAACCAAGGGCTAATGAGGTGTTGGGATTAGATTACATTTTAGTGTGGGTCAACATCACAGGTCACAGGGTGAGAACTGACCAACCACAAGGGAAGAGGTGGGCATCTTGGAGATGCTTCGAGATGCTTCTTGGGAGAAGTTATAAAAACTTCTGAGGAAGGCCATGTGGCCAAGAGAAGAACAGAGAAAGAACAAAGGGACATCCTAGAGATGGGTTCTGTGCCAGTAGCAGACTGCAGACATGCCTCGCCTCCTGGCTTCTTTCCTCTTAGAACATATAAGCCTATGAACTTCTGTGAGTACTAGAATAAAGTAGTTAGCCGCGTTAGGGCTGTTTATTATTTTGGGAGTTGGCTGATCTAAAGAATGTATCTGTTTTTGTAACTACTTGTAACTGAAGCGTACCTGGGAGGGGGGAGTCTCTCATGTGTATTATTGTCTTGTTTATTTGCATGCCTTGAATAAATACTTTCTGTATTTCTGTTTCTCTCCATTCCCACGCCAGTCTTTGGCACACGCTAGATAGGACTTCTCTCACTCAGAAGGGGGGAGGTGAGAGGGAAGGAAAGGTCCTTAGCATAGAGATTGGTAATCCACTGAACAGCATCCCACTGTGTTGTTCAGTTAATTCAGAATTCAGTGGGTGGCAGCAGCAAGAATTAATAATGCTGGAGGAATTACTAGCCTTTTTCAAGGATGAGAGTCAATCTTGGGAGGCTGGCATGAACCCCAATATGACATGGTGGCATCTTTAAATATTTGAAGGGATGTCATGTCGAGGAGGGAGCAGGCTTGTTTTCTGCTGCTCCAGAGACTAGGACAAGGAGCAATGGATTCAAGCTGCAGGAAAGGAGATTCCACTTGAACCTCAGGAAGAACTTCTTGACAGTCAGGGCTGTCCGGCAGTGGAATATGCTGCCTCGGAGTGTGGTAGAGTCTCCTTCTTTGGAGGTTTTTAAGCAGAGGCTGGATGGCCATCTGTTGGGAATGCTTTGATTCTGTGATTCTGTTCCCCTCAGCAGTTTCTGAAACTCATTCCACAGTAGCTGCAGCTTCTGGAATGGCAAATCAGTGCTAGGCATATGTTTTCTGAAGCAGAAAATGTCACAACAGGAGCTTGGTAGGAGTGACCCAGTTACACAGTCTTCAAAACACACTGTTCATCTTTTGAGTGGAAAGACAGAAGCAAATCTGCTGCTCCTGAACAGGGCTTTCAACCCCTGGAAAGGTATGCACACAATACTTATCTGAGGCCATTTCCACACTACACTGTAATAGTGCTATTATTTCACTTTCAACATCCTATGGAATCATGGGGTTTGCAGTTTAGGGAGAGTATTTAGAATTCTCAGCCAGAGAGCCCTTTGGCCTCAGGAAAGTACAAACCCCAGAATTCCACAGGATGATGAAAGTGGAATAATAATAGCACTATAACAGTGTAGTGCGGAAATGGCCCAAGTATGTTTCCTGGATTTTGGTGTGGCCCTTTAACATCACATTCAATATGGTACTTTGAGATGACTTTGTATGAAAGGAAGCACACAGAAAGGTTCTGCCTGCCTGAAATTATTGAATTTCAGAAGAAATTAAGAAACATTGCCAAGATATTCTGAGACCTTCATTGAATTAATGGTGGGATCCTCTGAACTTCATTGAAATACCAAGAAAAAATGCCAACCATATCATATACTACTTGAAATCACTTTTAAAAAGAAGCCACTTTTGTTTTAATGAAAAATTCTGCCACAGTAGTATCCATACTAAACATTTTTACTGGAGCTATATTTCTTCCTGTGTGTTTGACATACTGATTCCAGTTCTTTGTAATGACATTCAAGAACAAAACAACAACAAACAAAAGCCCAAACCAATTTTACCTTCTGAATGATTCAGGAGCATATGCTACAACTGTTACACACAACTTGATGGCCTCACTGATGGAAAAGGTCAAATCCTCATTGCCATAGCAGAAATCTGACAAGGAAAATGGACACCAACTATGTGAAAATGTGGATAATGCCAGGAACGTAAGATCTGTTCACACTGTTCAATTGAAGTCTTCTAAACAGATTATTGAACTTTGATTTATATAATAGGATTTATCCTACAGAACATTATAAAGATGGTGGCAGAAAGGAAAATCTGGCCTGTCTGGAGCTTTAGAGATAGCCCAGGCTATTATCCATTAAAAATAAGACACCAGAAACTGGCAGCTGCTACTGTGACAATACTTTCAGTAGTACAGTAGGGCATTAGCAGAATACAATGAGTACATCATACTTCTGTGTAGACATTGATATGATTACATTGTAAGACTACAATTCCTGCCTTTACAAAGGAATAAGCCCTATATAACGAATTGGGATTTTCAAGTAAACATGGATATGATTGCACTGTAACTGAAGTGTAAAAACAGGGTTCCAGTTACTTACAAAATCCAAGAACCATGGAGTAGACTATAGCCATTTTCAACAAATAAAAACAAACAAAACCCCCCCCCATAAAAGCCTGTAATCACAAACCAGCTTGCTGACATTTATTGGGCTGTTTTAGCAATTTAGTACTTTGAAGAATAAAACAGAAAACTAATGTTTATGTGAATGGCTACTGTTAACTGAATAGAAGCAAGAGTGGGACAACTGTGTTTTTAGTCTCTTCCATGTTTATAAGCAAAGTACAATGGCCCCTCCACTTTTGTGAGTGTTTGCGGGGGCAGAATCCTTGTGAATGTGGAAAAATCGTAAATAACTTCCCCCACTTTTCCTCCCCCATCCTCTTGCCTTTTGCCCTGGCATGCTTTCTTTCCTTCTTTGTACCCAGGCAAAAGGCAAGGTAATGAGGGGGAGGCACATGTGTGTCCTCCCCATTCCCTTGCCTTTTGCCTCAGCACACAGAATGTGTGCTGGGGGCAAAAGGCAAGGGAATGGGGAGAGGTGTGCATTCTTTCCCCCATTCCCTTACCTTTTGCCCCAGTGCACACTCTTCATCTCTTCCCCACTTCCCTTGCCTTTTGCCCAGATGTGGAGAAGCTGAGGTAAAAGGCAAGGGAATGGCAGGGGGAGGCACTGTGTACCTTCCTTTTCTGCATGAGGTGACCTTCTCCTATTCCCTTGCCTTTTGCCTGGGTGTGGAGAAGGAAGGCCCAGCACATTCAGGCAAAAAGCAAGGGAATTGGAGGAGGAGAATGAGGGGAAGCACATGGGCACTCATGAATAATCAAATTCACAAAGGTCAAACCCCAAAATGTAGAGGGAGTACTGTAGTGCAATCACGAGGTCCCCTTATATTAATTTTAACTCTACCTTTTAAAAAAAAGTTGAAATCAAACATATTTTGAGCTATGACAGAAAAAAAAAGCATATCTTTCATAGAAAAGGCTCATGAAAAGAAACTTTGGAAATACCTAATGATTTGAGTGGCTTTTCTGCTTTCACTAATTCTAGAATGTCCAGATTGTCTGGAGTGTCTCCTTCTAAGGACTGGAGCAGGTCAAAGAGGCACTGAGCTGAGAGCCCCTTGCTGGGTCCATTGTTTGTAGCATCCTATATTAAGAAAAGGAAAGGAAATCAATGTTTTTCTGATTTTCAGGTACTCATTTCAATTTCTTTAATGCTTACAAATCTTAAGTAGTGCCATTTTAGATACATGATTTTTTTTTTTACATGCGTCTGTTGTTTTTAGCCTAGCATGTACCTGTTGGCTATATGACGTATGTGCAAAAAACACAAACAAAATCCTTCTGACCCAGGATCCCATTTGGAACCCAAATGTAGCCTGGCTCCAGACAGTCACCTGGAGGCTAAGCAGTAGGCATTGCTTCAAGATGGTCACAACTTCTATGAGACAGAGACTTGTCTGTACTGAGCTGGCTAAAATTAGGAAGTCTAGAGTGTTAATAGGCCAAACAAGATTACCAATTCAATTTCAACTGTCCATTCTATGTTTTTTTTTAAACGGTAATTGACGGTGATCCAAATCGTTACTGCAATGGTGGTGTGTTTGTGGACATGTGGTATGTGTGGTTAATGCTCCCCTTCCCACAGTCCTGATGAAAAGCATGCCCTTGAAGCTGATATTTGCTATATTGATGCTTGTAGAAAAGCCAGTTTTCCCCTACTCTCAATGACAGTTTCACTGGGTTAAAAACTTTTCAAGTGGCTTCATAGATTTTGTTGCTTCACTTTCTGGAAGCAACAGGAGAGGAAATAATTTTGTTAGAGTAACCAAGAGAGCCAAGAGAGAGGAAATAACTTTGTTAGAGCAACCAAGGTTTTCCGGAAACTGCTGCTCAGCCTCCAAGTGGTTAGTTGGAGCCAAGCTACATCTGGGTCCTGAATGGGATCTTGGATCAGATGTTCTGAATGCAGGAGACAGAACCACAAGTCTGCTATTGCTAGGTGTAGTACGACTGAAAACCAAGGTCTCCTGGCCAGAAGAGGGATATTATGATCACCTGAGCTTTCTCTTCCTGCACCTTCCTGGTTACTTGGGCTAAAAGTGGAAGCAGAAGAGACAGGAAAGATCTTAAGCTTATCTGCAGTGAAGACCATCAATGCCCTCTCCATGCTGGTGGAAAATTTAGTGTAGAACCTGGGCAATGTGTGATCACTGTGCGATGCAAACATGTCCATGGTAATTTCTCTGAAATGCTGTTGAATTGGATGGAAAACAACCATGTTTAAGTCCCAGAAGTACAGCATGTCTCCTCAAATAATCTGCCTGAGAATTCACTGTTCCTTCCCACACTGAGCCATTTGAGAGAGTAGTGATTTCTTTGCCCAGCTGAATGGTAGTGCTACCTCCCTCTAAAGGAATCTGGACTTGGACCCCCTTGATTTGTAACATAAGAACATGTTGTCTTGTTGTCCATGAGAAACATTACATGTTTCTTTCAGAGAAGAGTGTTAGAATGACATGGAGCTAAATGGGTAGCTCTTAACTCTTACTATGTTGTATTTTTCTCCTGCCCTCCCCCACAAGATCTGAGAAAGGAAGACCCCTTGCTAGAATTTTGGGACAAACCTACCTCCTTAGAAAATGAGAGATTGGAACTTACTGTGAATAATCATTCTAGGATGGCAGGAGGAATTATCCAGTCATGAATGGGTTAAACCTCCACTTGACACCCAACTAGTCAGGAGTCAACATTCTTTTCAGGTGCTGTCACTAGTACTCCTTCCTTTCCTTGTTAATTTAATTATCTAGCTCTGTCCAATTATAACTAACAGAAACTTCTCCTGTCTAACTTGATTTTTCTTTTTTGGGATGGGTGGGTGGGTGTGGATTGCTGCCATCCCAGAATGATTAATCACAGTAAGTACGAACCTGTCATTCTTGGGGTGGCCCAGTGGAGCAATCCACCTATAATGGGACATACTCAAGTCCTTATTTATACAGTAGGTAGTTCACTGTCCAAAGCTTGTGCTGATTTATCTAATTTGCAATGTTTTATAAACGTAGTTGGATCACTTCACTCAGCCACACTACACACATCCTCCAAAGATGTCGTTACAGCATAGAACATGCTGGTAGCCATTGATCTTGCTGAATGAAGCCAAACATTCTGAGGTCTTGGCTTTTTGTCATAATCATAGCACAGATGTATACAAACTTTGATCCACTGTATAACTACAGTCTTAGATGTTCACTGACCCAAAGTCTGAGGATTGTAAGATACAAATACAACTTCAGTATGTCTGAACAAAGAGGTTCTTTTAATGTAAACCCTCGCAGCTCTTCTGACATCCAGGCTACATCACTTACACTCTAAAGGATGAGATGGTTTTGGACAAAAAAATTGGTAAATGTACTGGCTCACTGGCTCCTTTTTTGAAAATACATTCTGGCAGGAAAGAAGGTTCTAAAATTAATGTAAGCTTATCTTACTCAAACTTGTACAAATTTGGACTTACTGACATGGCAGCTAACTCTGATACCTTTCTAGCTGATGTTAGTTTTTCTCTAATAGGCTCCAAAGGAGATTTTGTAAGTCTATTCAAAACCAGATATAAGTTCCATGGAGGAAATCTACAGACTGTTGAAAAAGATGTTATTGTAGCATTATTCAAAAATCCTGTCATATCAGAGTGTGCAGATAGAGAAAGCCCATCCAACTTTAAACCCATTGATAGTGCAGACGCCTAATGTTTTAATGTATTGGGCCTTCTGGAAACCATCTTGCAAAAACTTCAGGGCATGATTTAACTGCATCTGTTCAATTTGTATCTTATTTGAACTGCGCCACTGAGCAAACATCCTCCATGTTCTAGTATATATGTCCTGGATTAACTTCCTCCTTGAAATCAAAGTTGCCTTAATAACTGCTGTGGAATCACTTTGTTCCACTAAAGCTTTCCTTTCAATGTGCATGGTGTCAAACTCAACCAGTCCAGATTCAGATGCAAAACTGGATCCTAGCTTAATAGATTTGGGTTTTTGACCAGTTTCCATGGTTTCCATTGACATCTGTACCATGAGCAGGAATAACAAACACCTAGGCCAATATGGTGCTATCAATACAACCAGTGATATCTCTTGTTGCATTTTGCACAGAACCTTCTGCATTATTTAAATTGGTGGAAATGTATAAAGGTGCCACTGTGACCAAGGAGTTTCCAGTGCATCAAATGTCTCTGCATCTTGGCTATCACTGATGGAAAAAACCCTTTTAATCTGGTATTCCTTCCAGATGCAAATCTATCTATGGGGAAAGAAAGCCCTACCCAACTGTCCAGTTCTTGAAATACTTTTGCATTCAACATCCACTCCTCTGGCTGTATTCTAACGCAGGTAATCCATTTGAATATTCAACTTTCCTTTGAGACAGGCAGCTTATATTGATCTCAGATTTCTCTCAACCTATTTGAACAGTTTGTTTGATACCTGCACCAGTGGAATTGAAAGCAGTCCTCCCCCATTGCATTGTATATTCTGACTGTCATATTGTCAAGTACCACTAGCACATGAGAATCTCTGATCATTTCTGCAAAGGCTAGCAACACCAAATGCACTGCTTTTAACTCTAGATAGTTTATATTATGTTGTTTGTACACTGCACTCCAAAACTCTTGGGCAGATTGGCCAAAACAATGTGCGCCCCCCCTCTAGAGAGACTGACATCTGTTGTGACTCAAACTTGATTCTATATTAAAAAAGATATTCCTCTTGTTGTATTTGTGTCCTTCAGCTATCACTTGAGCTCTCTCTTTACAGAAATGGCAACACAACTCTGTAATGTGTCTTGCTCCCTATCACCTGTTTGTGAGGGATTAGAAGTCTCTGTAGGCCTCTTAAGTGAAATCTCCCCCATGGCTCTAAACTGTATTGTGGATATCAGAGTGCCCATTATTTTTGCCAGAAGCATCACATCTGCAGACTTCAGCGCCATTAACTGCTTTACCTGCAGTCAACTTGATAAAGAACAAAGCCACATGACTCCATGCCAACCTGAAGGTCCCCTTCTCCACCTCCATTTCTTGCACTATCCAGACACCTCTCTCTTTTCTTCTACATTTCCTATCTCCTTCATTCCTTTCTAATTAAAAAACCCAAACTGACAGTGGGGAGAGTTTAAAAAAAACCACGTAAAGTTAGCAGGGCAGGAAAGAAAAAACGGATGGGGGAGGGAAGAAGTGACAGCAACTGAAAAGAATGTTGACTCCTGCCATTTGGGGGTTTAATCCATTCATGGTAGATTGCTCCTCTGTGCCATCCTGAGAATGTCTTAACTGTAGAAGAAGCACAGGAATATATAGTACTTATGGGCCATATGTCTTGATAAGGCTTGAGAAATCACTGAAATGGCCTGGAGAAGAATCTGGCCCTATTTGGGTTGTAAATGTCACAAGCCACTGGGTTCTCTCTTCATCTCTGGCCATCTATAAAGAGATAGGATGTCTGAATATGGCCTTTGTGCTTGAAATCCATTGCACACAGGCCAAAATCACAACATAAAATAACTTTTCCCCCATCGGACCAACTGAAGTTTTAACTGTGTATAATATATTTCATTGAAATGTACATTCTAAATGTGGGGATTTACAACTGATATGCTGAATGGGAGAGAGATCAAATATGCTAACACTTTTCTCCAGGCAGTAGGCCTGATGGTACCCCTAAAGAGAGAAGTTTTGCAATCAAATCTGCATAATCATGTATGTTAATTACAATGTAAAGGTTTATTGGCAAGAATCACAATATAATGTGAATTGCATGGACATGTACAGTTGTTGCATGTGTATAAAACATAACTAAGAACAGGAGTGTATTTTGAGTTGCTACAATCAAAGGTATCTTGACTCTGGGTTGTCCATGCTGTTTCCTTTGCTGGCCAAATGAGACTAAGATAAAACTATCAATATTGTTAAAACTAAAACGGATACAGGATACTTACAGGAAACTCCAGGAGAGGAGCAACACTAGCAAACAACTGCAGTACAAAGGGCTTACGATGGAGAATGTAAAACTGGCGGCAGGCAAATTCAATAGCTTGACGTAGTTGTGGGTTGCTTTCATAGTCGGCATATACCTGGGCAAAGAGAAGATACTTATTTGTTTATAAGATAAAACATCCTTGTGCTTAAGAGAAAATCCAAGATGGGACCATACATATGCTCTTTCTTTCTTCTTTCATATTATCTCTCTGTATACACATACACATAGAGAGATGGATATTCTTTTGCTTTTGTGAGACTGCCTGCTTGGATTTTATACTGCTCTGAAAAATGGGTATGTTGGGTTAGGCAGCTGCATGAGCAGGCATTTTTTGCCCCCAGCTTGCCCATGCCAACCTGTGCAGCACATGGGACGTGACATCATGTCACCTCCAGTCACCATTTCAGCTAGTTTTCAGCTGAAAAAAAGGGATGGGGTGGCTCAGAACAAGGGTAGAAAAGCTAAACTGCCACATTTGTGGATGGCTTTTCTAAATTTTGGGGATGTTTTCAGCTGAAAAATTTCCCCAAAACAGGTTGAATGAAGAGGGGGTATCATAGGATTTTGAGTGACTGCTGAGACCATGCAATTGGGTTTATGATGGGCCCATGTGCTGTACTTTCCATACCCTGGACTATGTCCTTAAATGCTGGGATAAAAGAACTGTCACTATTTCAGGAAAAGACTGTAAGGAATGTCGATACAGTTGCCCTCCATATATGGGGTATCCACTGACTAAAATTGGACATGAGGATTTGCAGGACTTTGCATTTGTGAGCGCTGGGGTCATGTCAGCAGAGGGTGTCCTGTATTTCAGAGGAATGCAACGGCAAGCCACTTCTGAGTACTCCTTGCCGAAGAAAGCCCCATGAAATTAACAGGGTTGCCATAAGTCAGCTGGCAACATGAAGGCACTTATACACACACAAGTCCAAAGAACAAAATTAGCACATTCTTCTCACATCAAGGACCACTAAAGCAAGTTAAACATTTCCAAATCAACTAGGCCCATTTATTCCAACAGAACTGAACTAATCGCTAGTCCAGACTTTTTCATATCTTTCTGAAGAAAAAAATCACCTGAAGCATAGTGGGAAGGATCCACTGGTATCCACTAAGAGAGAAGAGATGGTTGAAATGCACTGCTGTGTTGATTACAGTGGCAGCATACTGCCTCAACAAAGCGCTGTCCTCAGGGTGTAGGATCAGAGCTCCATTGAATACATTCAAGAATAGCATAATTTCATCCCCCAGGGAAATTCACTGGGCATTCCCAGAAACATCTCCTCCAGTAGTTTAATCCACAGGCTTTTCTGAAGAGTGTCAAGGCCAAAGAGCTCCTTTCCAGCTAGAAGAACAAAGAGAACCATATTAGCCAGGAACTTATTTCAGAAAAGAATATCTGACCTTCCAAAGAAAATCTCCATGGTGATCACTGAGCACTAGCTTCCACAGATGCATGGAGAAGATGCAATGATTGCTATGGTTACAGAACAAATATTTAAAATAACCACTAGATCCTTATCTTCTTATACTTTTCTGAACCAACAGTAACTTCATTAAATTATTAACTATTACACCAAGACTGTCAGCAGGTATTCAGATGTGTCCAAGCTGCATAATAAAGCCTTTAGCTGAACTGAGCTGCTGGATTCTCAGCAAAGGGTTTCTCTACAGTACCTTGTGGATCATTGAAGAGTGAGAATTCTGCATCAATAGCACTGCGAGGGAAAGAGGGCAAGCGGAGAAGATCCTCTTGCAGCAAAGACACATGGGACTGCTTATGAGCAACAGGGATCTTCTGTGTCAGAGAAATGAGGAAAAGCACCCGGCCCACTTCCTCTAACTTGCGTGTGAACACCTAATAAAACAGTGAGATAAATGGTTTGGAGATACACCCACAATCAGTTTGTTTCATTTATACCTCTAAAGCAGACTGCAATGGATGCAGATCGAAGATGTAATTGTGAGGCTCCTCCCACCACTTCTTTAATGATGTATGACAAAAAGTAAAACCAAATCAGTAAATTAACAATTAAAATAGGAACAAAGAGCACATGAAGACAAATTAACGCTTCAATAAATAGCTGAGTAAAAGAATCTCCCAAGCCACCAGGATATGGAGTAACCCCTGAAAAGTCCTTGTCTCTTATAGTCTACCAGTGTGATGGCTCTTAATTGCAAGCTAAAAAGCAGAGCCTTGATGATCTCTCCATCAACTCACAAAACCTGTGGTAAAAATGCTAGCCATATTTTTTATTGATGTTTCTATTGGAAAAGCTCTGTGGGAAGTAGAATACCTGTTTCTGAATAAGTTCTTGCCCCTTTTCTGGGTGCATGTGTACCAGGTTCAGCTGAGGAGATACTGATCTTCGAAATGGATAAATATCACGGACATAGGTCTGCAGTGGAACAACAAAAATTATTACATATATTTTACAAATGATACAGTGTAGTTGCAACTACAGTAGTGATGAGGAATGCTCTTCAGTAGCAGCTGGGGATCAGTGAAGCAGTGAAGGAGGAATGCAGGGGAGAACAACAACAAGACTGTTTTAAGAGCTAAGCAATATCATTATCTGTCATAGCACCAGAGTAAGTGACAGATCATTCTTGCTCTGTCTGACTTTACAATAACACAGATTTCAGAGTGAAGGTGAATCCATACAGAGATGTACATCCTCCATGGTTGTGAATGATCTCACTTAAAAAAAATACTTCACTGTTTCTAGTTAAATTAATGTAGCTGTTCCTATTACACCTTGCAAATGTTCCTTTTAATCCTGTGACATATGGATTCTCATGTTTCACACACTCTTTCAATTGCTTCAGTTGTCTCAAAGTGAAAGTGGTTAGGTGCACAAGTAACCCTGTGTGATGACTCTGTGGGTGTGCCACTACCAGTGTTGACCACTCCTTGCCCCTAATTATCATGACATGCACAGTTTATGATGTCTTACTAGCCTGATGCAATCCTACTTATTTAAAACAAAAAACATTCTTTGCATACTTGTTAAACTTTATTGGCACTTTGTTTACTCAGGCATCCAGGGTATCCTTCTCACAGATAAGAGGGGAGGAAAAATGGGGAAGAAGAAGAAGAATGGGGAGGGGATGGGGAGCATGTACGTAAGACTTGGTAGTTCTTATCTGCCAGAGCTCCCCAGGAGAAAGCCCCATGCAAACAACACATTCTCTCAGCGCACACACAAAATCCCTCCTGGGAAATAGCAACCTGAACCCTCAAAAAGTATCCCTTCTCCTCACTGGAAAGAAACACAGAGAAAGAGAAAAATTAGTAACCGATTTTGTGCATATATACACTGATTTCCGCACCAAATGGAGAAAGAAACTAATTGTAACAGGGGCTCTCTACCCCCAAGAAACAAAAAAAGAGAGGGTTTTCACCCCTCACAGTTTCACACTTGCTTGCAGTTCACAGAGCCTTCCCTGTCCTCCCTAGAGATATGAGAAGGCAGACTTGTCTGGCCAATCACAAGCACAGTTGCTCAGTTCTCCTGTTCTTCTTTCCACAAATCAGAAACCTTAGCCAGTTCCATAAAGGGATAGTTCTCACAGAAAATTCCCTTGGGGGAAAGCAGCACCTCCCTTCAAAAGTCCCAGGGAAAAGAAGAACAGTGCAACCCTCCCCTTGCCCAAAGACGTGCCTCAGTAGGCAGTACATGCCATGCAGGAGTTCAAAGAGTGCGTGCCCTGGGCAGGATGAAGCATTCATTCACTTTATTTGGCAAAACTTTCCTGGCTACAGTTCTCAAAAAGCTTATGCCAAATAAAACTACAGTCCTCCCTCCACATTGGTGAGTATGACCTTTATGAATTTTATTATTCACAAGCATGCATGCCTTCTCCCTCCTCCCTTCTCCTCCTCCCATTCCCATGCATTTTGCCCTGGTGCGGAGAACTTGCACCAAGGCAAAACAGAAGGAAATGGCGGCGGTGTGTGAGGGGGAGCCCTCCCTGAACTCTTGCAAAAGGGGAAGAGCCGCTATACTATCTTTAGCACGTCACAATACATAACTTACTTGGAAGAGCCACAGAGGTCTCCATAAGTCAAATACGACTTGAACACACACAAAAACAACAAAGCACCAGTGAGTTCAATGGAGCTGCCTCCAGATGACTGAGTGCACAATTGCTCTCATGCACCGTAAACCTAATCATGGGAATCTCTTTGTGGCTTGTGTGCTTCAGGTGTCTGTGGTTTTGGATGTACTTTTCAATCTGAATTCTAACTTTGTTGATTATAATAAAACAATGGCTGTTGCTCCTTGGAGGCACGGTTGTGGCAAGTATTGGGATAAGGCCCTCCCCGTCAACTTTTACCACTATACAACTGCTGGACACTATCTGAAGTTCCTTATGTTACCCTCTCTCTATTTAAAAACCTATCTAGATAAATCAACTTCTTTTCTGCTTCTTTTCTGACAGATGATTTGTCTCAAGAACAAAGCATAAAAAATCAAATATGAATTTTGTCTCACCTTATTATAATGAATAAGATTCCATCGTTTATCCATCAAAAAATAGTTAGAAGATTGAGATTCAGGTATGTTAAAAAATTCCAGACATTCCTGGCATGGAAAGAAATAAACATTGACATTTATGTATTAATCAAATCCTGCAAAAATTGTTTAGGTGTTTTTTCAAATATATTGCTCAGGTAGATCTGTTGCACTTGAATTAAATGTGTCTTCATTCAACAAAGTTATGAATGTTAGATTCTTAAAATATAATGAAAATATTTGCCATAAAGAACTGTGGCCATTTCTCTGCTCCCATGACAATAAAACATGAATTATAAGTGTGTGGTCTCTGAAGTTTTTTCAAGGAAACCAAAAGTTGCAATTTTATGTAGCAACCATGCAGTGTAAAGAAAAAGTTACAGATTCAATCCCTTAAAATATTAAAATAACTAATTCCCTCAAATGAGTTTTTAATGCTTTCTTTTCTCCTTCTAATTTTTTTCTAAGGCACAACAGTTAATAGAGCTGATCAATGGTATGTAAATGAGGGTTTGGGGTGGGTTTTTTTTTAACTTATGTGGAATTTTATTAGTTGTGATGCAAGTAACAGTGTTTTGTTTCTGAATTTTGTTAACAGTCTATTTTGTCTTCCTGAACTGGATTTTCAAACAGTCAGAATAAGCATCATGACCCAATTTATCTGATCAGCTAAGCACACATACCACCAACTATGCAGCTGAAGTAATGTACAAAGGCAGTATTGCATGAGGAAGTCTCTATACACAATGCATGTCATCACATAATGTTCCTCTCCCATTTAAGAGGCAGTGGAATACATACATGTCACTGTCAAAGAGATGGGTCCCCTTGTGAAGTATCTACCTCAGATGATAAATGGGGTAAAAGTTTAGGGCTACACACCTCCATCATGTAAATTGAGCTACTGCATAAATGTTGAATCAAATCAACACTTGAATAAATGTTGAATCAAATCAACACTTGAATCAAATGTAGAGAAAAGCAATAAAGCAAATAAAGCAAATTTAATGGCTGTGGCTATGTTACCCTGATTTCTGGGGATGCCTTAATGTGCTCCACGTGGTAGGGAATGGAAACTAGCCAGAGTACAAGCAATAGCAATGCAAGAGGCAGGGTAATCCAGCAGGGTCTTTTTACCCAGTTTTTACGGGGTCAGGCCAAGCCAAAAACCAAATGAAAATGTCCAATAAATGATTTTATTGAATGAAACTCCCACGCACCAACGCAATTACTCACACTCTCACTCAAGACCTATTAAGAAGCAAAACAGAGGAAATTGGATAGGGGAAATATTGAAGGGATTGTAGCTGGGGTAATACTGCACCTTTTCCTGAAGTCCTTGGTCCAGGAAAAACAGCGAAGAAGTGAAGCTCAGCATGGAGAGGGCTGAGGGGATTACTCAACGGATGGAGAACCGGTCTGCTGGTATGACCAGGAGCGATCCAAAGAACCACTCAAAAACAGGGACTATTCGTTGGGGAAAAAGTACCTGGAGGGCTAATCCTTTCCCGGGGAGAACAATGAGAGTTGCAATGAGAAAGAAGCTCCACAATGGCAACTTCCTTTGCATGATGGGATTACGAGGTGTTGCCAAAGCTTCAGGAGCTTCAGTTGCATTGGGTTGTGGTGTGACTTTATGCAAATAGTCCTTGCCTGATATGATCTTATGGTTCTCAATGCTCAACTTGGGGCAGACACGCTAATCCCCTCAAGTCAGCTTCTCAGGGGCTGAGGACCCTTTGTTTACTGTGGGTTTGCACAGCTTGAGGTCTCCTGGGGCTACGTGACAGGGGAGTGTACTGGCCTGACCTGGTTTTCAATTGTTCAACTGTTGCTGCCTATGTGGTCATCTGGCTGACCTCTCAGGCACATTGAATCATATTTTAATATCAAAATTGTAGACCCCGGGACAGGGTTTTCCAGTGAAATAACAGATGCATCATAGCTGGTGGATACTGGATTTTGCATCTCAAAAGAAGAATGAAGGTACTGAAATATAGGTACTCAAATACCGATGGATTTGAAAATAAAGGTATCAAAATGTCTTACAGAAGTGTTGTAATAAATATCCAAACCTTTAAGAGAGCTTCAAATTGGGTGTCTTCATGGACCGGTAACTGGGTTGGGATATCACATTCATTTTGCCCATGAACTACTAGGGTTTTGGTGCCTTTAAAAAATGATATAATATAATAATGTTAAAATATAGTATGAGCCATACTCACTAGTTAAGGCAAGCACAGTTAATATTAACCTTAGAATACATGGTTACAGGGAGGTACTATTTGGTGTATAAACAATAAAACAGATTGTATTTATTCTGCCTTTCTTCCCACAGACTCAACATGGTGGATATAGTTTCCTCCTGCCATCCTATTTTATACCTATAACTTTGTGAACTAGGCTAGACTAAGTTGTGAGAGAGAGGGACTGGCACAGGGTCATTTAGCAAGTTCACATGGGAAACTGAACCTGTAGTTTTAATCCAGTGCTACGAAACCATAAGTGTAGCTGTTGGTATTCTACCTGTGGCCCACAGAGCACCAGATTCTCGCATGCCATTAATCTTAAATCAGGATTGCTCCTAAATCAGGACTGCTGGGCTGGGTTGGAGCAAGTCGTTCTACTCAATGCATTTACCCCTTTGATTACCTACTCATTTTGCTCCCTGAAGAATCCAGCAGGGACCAGTGTGTAAGTCCTCTCCACTCCCAAAAGGTTGCCCACTCTCACACTATTCCTTGCTGTTCTAAATGAGTGAGGAATACTTCTTTATTCAGACACACATATAGCTAAGAAGACAGGTGAATCCCATTTATTCTGCCATTACTAAACAGTGGATGTCATCTACTATATAAAAGTCAAAGTTTGTCTGTGAGTTTGTCTGTTTGTCTGCATCAGGCAAGCGATGACCTCATAGGATTGGCTGGTTGTGAAGATTCTATGGAATCCTGGGTTTGGCAGTTCAGAGAGGGGCCTTTAGAATTCTCAAGCAGACAGCTTTTGGGCCTCAGGTCGGTTGCTATGGACATGAGGCCCAGCAGTAAGAAGAAGGGCAGTGCATTCCCTCAGAAACCAAACCTCTGTTATGTTAACAACTCTGAATACAGATTGGATTGGGGACTATGAAGAAAAGTTACACGTACTGGACAAGACAGATTGGGCAATTAGAGACACAGGATCTCAAATCTGTGTATTTCAACCGCATCTAATTTCTAAGGTAAGGTAAGAAATTTCTGACAAGTGTTACCAATGAGAAAATAAAATCCCAGCAATGCCGGGTAAATACTGGAATAGGCCGGTTGCTATGGAGATGAGGCCTAGCAGCAAGGAGGAAGACAGTGCACTCCCTCAGGAACCTAACCTCTGTATGTTAACAACTCTGAATACAGATTGGATTGGGGAATATGGGAAAAAGTTACAGGTACTGGAATAGGCTGGTTGCTATAGAGACAAGGCTTAACAGCAAGGAGGAGGGCTGTGTATTCCCTCAGGAACCCAACCACTGTATGTTAACAACTCTGAATACAGATTGCATTGGGAAATACAGGGAAAAGTTACAGGTACTGGAGAAGACAGTTTGGTGAGTTCTTAAGAGGAAAATAAAATCCCAAGCAATGCTGGGTAAATACGCTAGTCATTAATATTTTATGAATCCTCTAGGGAATGCTGGAAATATTTCTGTAGAATCATCATCATCATCATCATCATCATCATCATCATCATCTTTTTCAGGAATATTTTTGTCAAAGTACAGTGTCCATATTACATCAAAGATAATTAACACAGGAATAACAAGATATATATTAGACCACATGAAATTACACACACGGGTGGTAGTCCAGCGTTCACAGTTTTGCTTTTAAAAAAAAATCAAGATATTTCTTGGGAGCTTTGAAGCTTGGTGTCAGTTTGTGGCTCAATGCAGTATTACCTCTGGACAGATCTGCCAGTGTTACAGTTGATGATCCCATTGTGGTCATTATGCCCAACTGACTCGAGGAGCAAAGGAAAATGGCCCCATCAGCCAAAGAATAATCAAGTTCTTAATAGAACTAAAGTGAAGTTTTATTTTTTAATTTACTTTGTTTCAGTACTGAAAATTCTGCAACAAAAGATCTGTGCAGACATTCAGCCTGCTCATGTGAAGGACCAACGTAGAGAATAAAGTAAGAGTTCCTGAATATGTAGAGGCTTATATTCTCATTCAGATAAATGCAGGTTGAATCTCCCCTCAGTCATTCCCCCTCAACACAGGGAGTCTGGAGACTGAAGAGACACAAAGCAGGAAGCTGGGACCAGGGTTTGTGAAGAAACTTATATGCCCACCTTACTTTCTGCCATTACAGGATGTAATTAAAAGGAGAGTTTTTCAATTGTATATTTGTGGATATCAAAACTCATAAGGCAGCAGTTCTGCAGTGTTAACAGCAGTATGCATAAAGAGAAAATCCAGACAAAGTATCTCAGCATGTATAAAAATGGTGAAATCCATACCTGGCATGGAGGCAGTGACCAGCAGCTTCACTTCACATTGTTCCTTCTTCATAGTCTGTTTCAGATCCTTGAAGAAAAGTCCTTCTACATAGCCCACTACTTCCCAGAGGAAGGTCAAAGTTGCTGAAATAGCATCCATGCCCCACTCACATGGTGTGCGCACAAAATACATGATCAATCCCACCTATGTACATATTAAAAAAAAATCAGACTTAGTTTTACTTTGCAAAAAGTGTGTTGGGCACGTTTGTATTAGCCCACTTTTCAAAGTGTAACCTAGATTCCAGTTATGCATCAAACAATTTTGCTAGGCCTTACTATCAGGATCCAGCCTGAACCCTACGAAATGGAACAGACTCACAGGATCAATTCTTGAATGTTGAGTCAATACATAGGTAGCCTGAACAGTTGAGAAAATCTGAAGGATCTTTGTCTTACATTTGTTACACTTTGGAAAAAACTAAACAGTATTTTCTTTCATTTAGAAAACTTCACAATAAATTTAGAATTAGGTTTTAGTATCTGGAGTGTAAAATAATTCCAATAATGTGTAATCTTCAATAACATGAACTACCATTGCATTGGAGATTATGGCAATGACAGTGGTGATGATTCACTGTGGTTACATCAAACATTCATAAACATTGACTTAGCTATTCCTGCTGGGCAATAGCAATGGCACGGAGATTCACTACTGCCAAACCACAGTTCCATGTTATATTCAAAGTGGAAGAACAGAAAAATAAGTCAGGATCCAATTTAATGAAATCCAGGACCTCTGTGCTAACTGGTGGGAAGAAAAGAGGGGCAAGGAAGGTTTCAGAGTGCTCTCCCACAGCTTCCCAACTATCTTTGGCTCTTTTTGCATGCCAGTCGTGTTGCAAAATGGCCTTAGGAGCGTTGCGCAATTGTGAGGACTGTGTCACATGATGTCCTCGCAATCGCATGATGCTCCAAAGGCCAGTAGGCGGCGATCACGTATTATATCATTTTCGGCTTCTTGCTGAAAATGATGTGCGATTGCGTGTCCCTCCTGGGCCCCACACACACTTACCTTGCATGCAGAGGCTCCAGAGGCACAGCCATTGCGCTTCCTCCCCCAGTGCAGCCTGGGAAAGAACCTGGCTGCGCTGTGGAAGGAAGGGGTGGAGCGCTCACATTTCTTTCTGGCCAGCACAGAGCTGGTGTGGAGGAGAAGCAGAGGGAACGCGAGTACCTCTCACAAGAGGCTTCTCACATGATCCCCTTGCGCTGACTCTGGAAAAAGGTAAGGTGCAAAAAGGGCCTTTGATAAGTCGATAAGATAGCCAATGGGAACAACATAGTATCCAAATTGAGCAGTATATTTAACAGAATTATCTGCTCCCACAAAACAATTATGTGAAGCAGGATATTAATATTCCTGTTCAGAGGATGGTGGATTTTGCAGATGAGAGAAGGTGGATTTATCTAAAACTGTGCAGTGAATCTGTTAAAAGTTGATGCAGTACAGGGACTATGAAAGTTAAATAGGAATCAGGAAGCCCCTGATTTGAATTTTGCTTCTTCCAAGAATTCACTAGATGACAACTCCTTCAGTTCACTCAGTTTTGTTACAGGGATAAACATACTGACTTACTTTAAATAATATAACAAAAAATGTGCATGAAGTATTCAAAAAAGACTATGAAAGAGCTAAGGAATGGAATGCTATTTTTTTTAACTGCACAGTAGTAGCACCATTATGAGTAATGTTTCTTACTAAAGTAAGAATCAAGTTCTGTTTTCCATGGTTCCCAACCTTGGTCCACTGGGCTATAGTTGTCCAGCAAATTGATAGTGTGTTTGACTGTAGTCTGCAACTGAGACCACTCAAACACATCATCAAGAAGCTATAACCAATTCTGGAGAGTAACACAAGTTCTGGGAGGCAAGCCTTTATTGGCCTATAGATAGCCTCCAAATCTTAAACAACTACTCACTTACAACAGGATACATAACATGGATGATAATACAGGGACAAGACCCTGCCACAAACCCGGGTGCCAACTCTGCCTCCACATCTACTCTGGGAGCAGTATTACTGGGGCCAATAACATCACTCACAACATCAGAAGTACATTTACTTGTTCTTCCTCCAATGCGATATATGCCATCCTATGCCAGCAATGCCCCTGTACACTCTACATTGTATAAACAGGACATTATCTGCACAAGAGGATAAATGGATGCAAATCTGACATCAGAAATGGCAATACCCAAAAACTGGTTGCAGAACATTTCAGCATTCCTGGACCCACAATAAGGGATTTGCAGGATGCAGCAAAGACTAGAAAGAGAAACTGCTGAATTGAATTTTATTCCCAAATTCTAGTCCATTGGCAGAGGTAGGAACAAAGACATGGCTTCACAGCACACTATGTATATTATTACAAGAGTTCTCACTACTGCACGTATAACAAAAGGAATCTTCTCACAGAGAGAATTTTGAGCCTTGGGAAACTGACTTTTCGTTAGCAGATTTATTGTTTCCACACAGCAACAGATCACTGTAAAGATCTGAAAGATCTCTGAAAGTCCTTTGAAAATATAGGACAAGGGACATGATTTGCACCTTTCTGGATCCTATTACATTCTGTCCCATTCCCACAATTGCTTTATGCCTGAGGCCTTAAGCCACTCAGCATTGCATCCAAAGAAGAAGCAGTTTTATAGCTACAAAAGCTCATGCAAAAATAAAAACTGGTTAGTCTTAAAGGTGTTGTCATGTTTCTTTCTTTCTTTTTTTTCTTTCCCTTCCTCCCTCCCTTTTATGTTACAAAAGACTAACACAGTTTCTTCTTTAAGAACTAACACAAACAGTGAAAGCACTGACAGAAAGTGAGAGAAGAAAAGCAGAAGAGATAAATTCCTTTCTTGTGTGTAATGTCACAGTGTGACAGTTGGAAAATCATATCATGGTTATATTTGGAAAAAGTGTGCTGATAATAGTGACCATTTGGGTTCTGCTAAAGATTCCAAACAACTTACCAAGTAATTAAAGAGGATATGGGATGTCTGAGCAGGGAAATCCCCAATGTTGAGCAGAAGCTTCCTCAGCATATACATCAGCTCATCCTGAAATAAGAGCAGAATTTGGTTTTCAGCCCGATCACAAAATGTTTCAAAGTATTTTTTCCACAGTCTTTAAATCAGCCATATTGTCAAGAATATCATCTATCTGCCAGTTTCACTATTTCCACTAGGACAAATGATCACAGCCTCAACAGGTGAGTGAGAGACATTTAAAATTCTTGAAAGTCACAGCATTACACTCTCACTCTTGACAAGGACATAACTCCTTTATAGTATAGGTAATTGTCAGACTGACAATTAGCAGTCAATCTGCTAAATGGCCAATCTTATTTTCTAGAGTTTTGACCAGTTCCATTCTTTCACTACATTCAGATGCCCCAAGAAACTGGGTTAAACTTGTGTGAATGAGGCTTGGCTTCATGTATTTCTTCCTAACTTTTGGTATGACTAGAGGCATGACTAAGGCCCTTTTCGCATCTTGCCTTTTCCTGGTGTTGGGCTGCTCGGCTCACGCATGAAAGCTTGGGAGGAACGCTGTCGCACCCCTCCTGCTTCAGCTCCGCAGCTCTTTCCTCGTCGTGTGAACACCCTGCCTCTACCGTTCGCAGTGCAGCCTGGGACCTTGCAGGCTGCACTGAGGAGAGGACGCGTGACTGGCCCAGCTCCCGAGGCTCCGCATGCCAGGTAAGCGCACGCAGGGCCCCGGAGTGATGCGCGACTGTGCAGCATTTTTGGCTTTAAACCAAAACTAAAAAAATGCATGCGCGGTCCACAGTAGGCTCTTGAGCGTTGTGCAAATGTGAGTGCGTCGTGTGGACTGCTCCTCACATTTACGCGATGCTCAAGGGGCCCTTTCGTTTTGGAAATGCCGTGCAAAAAGGGCCTAGGAGTTTTTGACCCTCTTTTCAATTAACTATGGTGCCATATTTTTAAATCAGGTCCCTAAATTATGGCCAGTCTTAAAAGTTTGAAGCTATCTTGTTTCAGCAAACCAAACTTTTAATTAATCACAGTTTGTTTTGATCTTAGCATAATGTTGGACTGAGGTTGGTTAAAGACAAAAGCAAAAACTTCCAGATTCCTCTTTATAGCTTCATAAATAGAAGGCAGAGAGTTCATAAGCCTGGTGATTGTTCAAGGAATGATAAACCAAAGTTTATTTCAACTCAAACTAGCCTCCTGAGCCTAGAAAACCTAATTTGCATTGTACAGAGTAGATGATGAGCTATCTGCCAGCACTTTTCATTTTTAGCACTGTACAAAATTTCTTATTATAAGATATTGTGAGCTGTTCTCTGTTCCATGTTGGGAGAGAGAAAGGAAGTTAAACAAACAAACCAAAGTTTATCAGTATGTCCAAATTCACTCCTTTGACTGAGTTCTTTTAAATTTATATATTGGAAAACAAGGCCCTGTACCTGTCGATTGCTGATAGTTAGTTTCTCCAGAAAATGTCGAAGAACTGTAGAAGGATCTTCAATGAGACAGTTCCATAGGACTTGCTGAGCTACAGCACTCACTGCATAAGACAAAAAGAGACAGTTAGACTGGGCAGGACTTCAAATAAAAATAAAATCTCTAATACCTATTAGAATAGGTACAGAACCACATCAGTTACAATCTCAACTAAGTTAGTTAAGTTGAGTTAGACCCTATGTACCCTTCTGGACATAGAACACCTGATATGTACTATATACTTTAAGTTAAGAGCCATCTAACAGTATCTTTTGTTTTTAGTCCTCCACAAAGTACCTTGGTTCCAAACCAGCACCCTTTAACACAGATGTGGTTCTGCTTTTCCACAGTTAGCTTTCTGTGGAATTCAAATGAAAGTTCCATATGTGCAATATAAAAACCTATGGTTGTCTATGTGGCAGTAATTCCCACATCTTCAGTAGGAAATCCAAGAATGCATTCAATACTGCAGCCATAGTATAGTACTATCTTATTTATGATGCCTTTTTCCTTAGCAAAAATTCTTCAATAATCCTACTCATAAGTAAGTCACATTCAACCATGCTTGTTTCCAGTGTTAATTACTCATTGTGGACTCAGCACATTTTATTTCGACATGAGTATTGCAGCTACAGGTTTAGGGATGAATTGCCTCTTAACTGTTTTTAGTTTAATCAGCTTTTGTTGCCTGTGGGAGGAGGTTAATTGCTGCTTTCTTTGCATTATTATTTCTGTTTTTCCTTTCATAGTGAAAAGTAAATCTGCAAACTGGAAGCTTCTGAATAAAGACATATTGGCCCTTAAAATCTTCATTGGCATGCTGGATATGCTGAAAAAAAATTCTTCACTTCTCGAAAACTTCACTACAAATTAGACTGAAAAAATAGGAAGACAACATAGGGGAAAACAACAACCCTGCAGTTCTCTGTAAAAACCGAGTGAAGAAATGATGCCAATTCTAGATAAAAGTCTGGTTTGGAAGCAAATTCAGTATCAAGGATGCAGTCCTAAGCACACTTACATGCTCAGGGCCGAAAGCGCAGAGCAACAAACCATGTGCACACAAAGGTTTGGGAAATAAAAGACCACAGTTTTATTGGCTACAGCTGTGACAAGGTTGAAATGTACATGGGTCTGGATCCAGGCATCAGCCAACCTGCCTGTTGGCTGACGAACCCAAAACCTGCCAGTTGGGATGCCTGGTGGCAGGCGCAAGGGCCACCTGCCCAGCAAGGAGTGCAAAGCAAGTATGTCCAGGAGACTGGCACACACCCTGATCCCCTTGCACCCCTAATGCACCAAATCTCCATGTCCCAGCCTAGGAAACCACCATCCCGGATCCAGGACTCATGCTAACAAATTGATGATAGACTCCAAAACCACTACACTGTATCAAAAGCACCTGCAGGGGAAGTGGGAGGGACGACACTTGATGCAGACTGAGCTCCAGCAGGGAGAAGCTCAAACACATACCCTCTGAGAGGACCAGAGGGAAAATTCCAACAAAAAGAGCCAGCCAATGAATTCAAGCTGGCAGGTTTAAACTCACTGGGGGCTGGCAAAAAGCTGGCGGGGGGAGTGCTTTCCCGAGCAATGCAAGGGTCGTTGGATAGGAGGAAGAGCTAATCCCAGCAACTGCATAGCTGGGAGGCTGAGGAAGTCCACGACTGGCCCAACCCACAAATCTGCCGCATGGTGAGTCGTGCAGCATGACTTACTTTCAAATGCCTTCCTAATTGTTATAAAGGAGACAGCACTTGTGATATGCTCTAAACATTTCTTAAAAAAACACAGTTATTTGATCTGGCTTCTTGGTTTTTGTTTTAGGGATTGCTGTTTTATTATTTTACACTGGTTAAGTATTATTTAAGAATAAGCAATGTATAAATTGTGATAAGCAAGTAAATAATAAGTTATAATCTACTAAGTAGGGCTATTTGTTTAATTAATCTATCATTTACAAACATCTCAGCTCTGTTAATACAGATACTGCCCAGTTTCTCTTTTTCCACTGAAAAAGGAGTTGGTGTTTTGAGTACTTATATTTGTAAATAGTTTTTATATTTTCAAAAATGTTGAATCAAACATCTGCCTCTCTTGCTGCCAGCATTTCTACAGGTTAGTCCAGGCGAAACCTGAAATCAATGCATCACTTGCTAGCTCTCCATCTAAATGCTGTGGAACCCCCTGATTGCATATCAAGATACTGCACAGAAAATATGATTTGAGCCCCCCCCCCCGCCATTCTTCTCCTACTACCTTTCATAACATCTTATGTGATGAAGAGATTTGGAGATCTTCAAAGTTCGCATACCTTTAGCTGCCAAAACCAATGTGGGTATTTTAAGAGGATCATGTTATTCCAATTATTCCAAAAATCTATAAACTAAAATAATACCTGCTACTCCATCCTCCCGGACTTCTCCATCTTCCATCAAGTGAACAATGGGAAGCACGGCAGCACAGATACATGCTGGGAACACTGCTTGTGGAGGCTGGGGCACATGATGATTTGGTGTGTGCTCTGTTGTGTGTTCCTCATCTAGGGTTCAAGGGGGAAAGAATAGTCACTGAATAAGTGAAGTTGCTCCTAGTGATCCTTTACACTGAAGAGAAAAAATCATGAATATGGAAACAGAAAAAAAAATCCATATGTTTTAATCTAATCAAAATTACATTTCAAGTATTCTCAAAGGGGCACCGTTTTTCAAAGGATGAGTCCCTGCTGTGTATTTTTGCTTCTCAGGCCTGCTTCATACATTATCCCAAAAGTTTGGTTGCCATTATAGGAACAAACTGTTTTTGTGTGGTTAGCTAGTCTGTGCCATAATTTTTTTATTGTATGTTAATGTTGATATTATTGTAGTAGTTGTTGTTGTTGTCGTGGGCCTGCAAGACAACTCTAACTTATGGTGCCTCTATCATAGGGCTTTCTTGGCAAGATTTGTTCAGAGGATCATAGAATCATAGAGTTGGAAGAGACCCCAGGGGCCATCGGGTCCAACCCTCTGCTATGCAGGAACACCCATCAAAGCATTCCCAACAGATGGCCATCCAGCCTCAGCTTAAAAACCTCCAAAAAAGCAGACTCTACTACACTCCCAGGCAGCATATTCCACTGCCGGACAGCCCTGACCATCAGGAAGTTCTTCCTGAGGTTCAAGTGGAATCTTTGGCCCAGCTCTCCAACCTGTCAAGGTCAGATTGAAATTTGATCCTATCCTCTGGTGTGTTGCAAGAATGTCATGGGGAACTTTGTCAAAGGCCTTATTGAGGTCAAGATATGCTACATCTACAGCCTTCCCCTCGTCTATCAAGGTTTGCCATTGCCTTCCTCTGAGGATGAGAGGGTGTGACTTGCCCAAGATCCACCCAGTAGACTTTCATAGCTGAGCAGGGATTTGAACCTTCCTCTCCCAAAGTCCTAGACCATCATGCAAACCACTATAGCATGCTGCTTCATATGGCATATACCAAGTTTAATTACTTGAGAACAGCCAATAGAAAATGAGCAGTTTTAACCACATGAGTAACCACAGGCCCCCAACAAACATGGACACTTTTTTATAGTCAGTGAACCATACAGCTCAGAGTCCTTACTTATGAATCACCAGAAGTACCTATCTGAATAACATATGAACTAATCCTAAAATGAACCAATCCAAAATAACAACTACAGCAGGGACCTACCTTGAAATGAAACTTTGGAGAACTGAGATCCCACTACAGAGGGATAAAAACTCCTAATACTCCCAATATGTGGTTGAATATTGCATAAGCATGTCCATAACATGTAACATGTTCATGTTACATAAACGTAATATTATCTGCAGACCCATTGCAGTTTGGGTTCATGCTTAAATCCAGGATTGAATTGGCCTTGGTCACCATGATGCATGGTATTTCTTTTGGTAGGGATGGAGGAGTGCAATCTCTTGCTCTTCCTTGATCTGTGTCATCCACTTTCAGTATCATCAACCATGGCACCTTTCTTGATTAGATTTGTAAACTGGGTAATGGGAATACCAGAATTCAGCAGTTCTGCTTCCACCCACAGGGCACTAGGCAGATTGGCATTGGGAGATTGTTTCTCAGCTTCTGGCAATTGTGCTATTGCTTTCAGAAGATTACCATCTTATTCTGAGTGCTATTTAGCACCTATATAAAACTACTGCTGGGATTAGTCATGAGAAGATTTGGAGCACAGTGTTTTCAGTATCTACTTCCCTGTTATATCTAAATCAGATGTAGCTGGTCCACTGCCTGAATGCACTGGTAGGCTGAATGAAGGCCAATAAGTTGAAGCTGTGCTCTGGCAAGACAGAGGTGGCTTCTGGATGAGTAGCTTCCCCTTCAGAAATATAGATGGGTTACCTATCCTGGCATTTACCTTGGCTTGAAAGATCAAATGTACACCAAGATGCATCTCTGTGTAGAACCAGGTGATCTCAGTGGTTCAAGGTACCTTTATCAGCTGTGATGATGCACCAGCTATGGCCATTCCAGGACAGCACAGTCTGGCTACAGTGGTCCAGGAAGTGGTAACGTCAAGGTTGCATTCTATGTGGGTTGCCATCAAAACTGATCCACATGTTGCAGCTGGTGCCTATTGGTTTAGCTGGACATCATAAGAGAGTGGCAGCACATAATGCTTCTACTGAAGGAATTGTACTGGTAACCTGTTTTCTACCAGGCCAGGTTTAAACTTTTGTCATTAATATATAAAGCAATAACCAATGGGGAGAGTGTCCTCAGCTGAACAGAACCATCTATTTTGCTGAGATACCAGTTCTGTTGGACCTCTTCCTGAGCTGTTTCCCCTCCCACTAGTCATTTTAAGATTTAGCTTTAAGATCTGGAATCTGAGGCCCTTTCTGCACTGGGCTATTAAAACGGTGCAGAGCGACCTCCGATGGAGGTCTTCTGCACCGTAG
Organism: Iguana delicatissima; assembly: GCA_948472985.1. Taxonomy (NCBI): domain Eukaryota; kingdom Metazoa; phylum Chordata; class Lepidosauria; order Squamata; family Iguanidae; genus Iguana; species Iguana delicatissima. The sequence continues at coordinate 117,373 of CAOKZL010000619.1, forward strand.
AGTGGACTGGGGTGGACTATTTTCTGCAGTTCCGCACCTCAGTCTACTCTGGAGCAACCAGAACTGGTTGCGCAGCGTGCTTTTTAAAAAGCATGGAGCACGCAACTCCGTGTCACTCCGTCCCCGCACTCCAGTGCAGATTTGTAGGCGCGCACAAGTGTGTGCCTGCAGATCTGCCGGGAGCGGGCTTTAGGCTGGCGAGCTTCTCCGGTTGGTGGAGAGCCTTCACCAACTGGAAGCCGCCATTTTGAACACCGGAACAGTGCAGAGTGACAAGCTTGCACTGCTCCTCGTCCCGACGGACTCGCCCAGATGCTGAAGAAGTCCGGTGAGTCCTGTTTTTGCGCGGTTCCTTTCCCACATGCGGAAAGGACCTGAGCTTCCTTCCTTTCCTCTTTCCTCTCTATCACCTGTTTCTTTTTTTTTGTGTTGTAGGTTTTAATTAACGAGTAGGAACTGTGTATTTTTAGTGATCACATGTAAGCTATTCCAGGAACCAATTTTTGGTTGAAGAATGGTTTATACATAAATATATTATGCAAAAAATGCAAGTACTGATAAGATAAATAAGAGGACAATCAATATCCATCCTAAGTCACCTTACCTTCAGCACTGACTGCTGAACGCACTGACCAAACTGAGCCACGCCGAAAAGAGTAATTCCTGTGAGATGTACTGGAAGTGCATGATGGACTCACAGAAAGACGACGAGATGCCAGGTTGGCCACTTCTTCTACTGACAAAGTAAATAGAATATGTGAATTTCAGTTTACAAACTCTGGAAGAGATCTATCATTGAACTCCTGCAACAGCACAAAACACAATTCAAACTTCATTTTTTAAAAATTAGTTCTGTTGGGCCTAAGATAGTCTAATGAGCACTTTCTATATAATTAGGGAATAAGATGATGTATAAAACCCTGTATAGCTCAGGTCCACATTATTTAAAGGACCCTATTCTCGCTTATAAGCCTGCTTGTGTTTTGAGATTTTGAGATGGGTGAGAATATGGCAGAGGGCCTTCTCAATGGCTGCCCCCAGGCACCACAACTCCTTTCCAAGAGAGGTTATCCTGGGATCCTCCATGCTTTCTTTCCACAGACAAATGAAGACCTTTCTGTTTCAACTTGGCTTTGAGGACTGAGTACACAAGGCCCATTCCACCTAATCACTGTGCTGGTCATGGGGAGCTCACCACCTTGCTATGGGCCTAAAACATTTTAATGGCTATTGTCATATTACAATAATACAGAGGTGGGAGTCATATGGCCCTCAAAACATTGTTTGACTAAAACTGGCAACATTTCTCATTGGCCATGCTGGTTAGGACTGATGGTAGTTGAGCAAAACCTGCTGGGCAACATGTGTTCTACCTCTACACTGATGATTGGCACAGGCTGAATTTTAATCTATTTTTAATCAGCAAGATTTTTTCTTGTTCTTGTGTGCCTTCAAGTCATTTCTGACTTATGGCAACCCTAAAACAAACCTGTCATGGGGCTTTCTTGATGGAATTTGTTCAGAGAGGGTTTGCCCTTGCCTTCCTCTGAGGCTGACAGAATGTGACTTGTCCAAAGTCACCTCGTGGGTTTCCATAGCCAGTAGGGATTTGAAGCCTGGTCTCCCAGTGGCCTAGTCCAAAACTCAAAGCACTATACCATTCTGGCTCAAAGATTTTTACTGCCTATATTATATTAGGGGGAAAAAAGCTATGAAGATTATCTGTTTAAATTAAGGGAAGCATTGAAATAAAGGAGCAGAAGGAATGAGAGTCATTTTTTCTTGGATAGCTCTCAATCATTTTTACAGACAATATCAATGAATTACATTTATATCAATTAAGTACTGCCGCCAATCTGAAAGAACCAGTACTTGTTCTCTCTTGCAACTAAATGTATCACCATAGAAATTTGAAACATGAGTAGGTTACATTAATGATATTACATCCCTGGAGCTATGGCTTTATCAGCCTATTCCAGGCAGATAATTCCTGTGTCTAGAGCGCACCTTCCTCCTCCTGTTCTGAGTTTGGGGAACAGGTGGGCTCGTAACATGCCTCCTGGGTGATAGGGATGGCGGTGATCAGACTAGCTTCTCGGCCCAGACGTTTTTTCTCTTCTTCTTGCTGCAAGTTCTTCAGAATGTGTTCTGCACGCTGATGAGAGCGTGACACTGCCCGGGCTGAAAATGACTTCTGCAAGAAAACCATTTTTTAAAAAACTGTATGATGGAGTTGACCTGGGCATTGTAAATCTTCAAATTATGTGCAAAATACTGCAGTGAATTAGAAAGGGATGGTGAGTGTTCTGGTGGAATAGGCAGAATTCTAGATAGCGTCAATTTACCAGCCAATTACATCTTCATAAAATAAGGTTGTCAGCTGAAAGGAGGGTTTTTTTTTAACTTACAGATTGATCCTCATTAATAGGATCCTGTACACTTCCACTGCACTGTGGCACCCATGGTGGATCAAACATGGGGACGGAAGGCATTCCCAGAACTGGGGATGGCAGGGTGAAGTTTATGCTGGGTGGAGGAATCTAGAAAAACAGACCAAGGGAAAAGAACACATAACCAGGAGGTAAATCTTTGTAGTCACACAATACCTGTTTATCTGTATTGAAGATCATCTTTTTAAGGAAAGGGGAAATTTTCCAGAGTCCAACTATGAAGGACAATTTGATTTCATTGTGTCTATTAATTATCTGGTATATGAATTCCTAGTTATTTCAGATTCATGGTATATTGAGTGGTCTTGAATTTTTCCCTGTATGTTGAGTCATGATTCCTAATCTGTATATATACATACTGTTTCAGGTTTTTTAAAGGTTAATTTGAAGAAGTCTTCTCTTGATGCATTTTCTGATTTTATTCCTTGCTTGTTCAATTGGTTCTTTAGATTTGGCTGAAATCTAATCATTAGTCCCAAGCAGAGCAAGCCCATTGAATCAATGGAACAGTCATTAATGTTGATTTACCACATTACCCTTGATTCAGTGGGCTATTGGATTAATGCCTTCCTTAATAACAGGGCATTATTAAAGCAGAAGTGTTCTCTGGAATAGAGACTGTCAAGGATTCTGAGATGAAGGAAATAAAAATGGGCAGCTTTGTTTCAGACCTCTGCTTATATTATCTGAAACTGAATCTAATCCACTAATTCAAATAAGTCCTTGATTATGTAGTTCATTAACAATTTTGAATTTAGACAGGTCATTTTCTAGTAATTGCTGGGTTGGATAATGATACTACCCTTTAGTTATACTCATTCTCTCTTTACATAATACTTATATAATGAAAGTCTAAATAATCCAGTCCTATTAAATGGACTGCCATTTGTAAATGTCCTCATTTTAGCATGCTAAACACCTTGCCCCAGTGCAACAAAAACATAGGTGTAAAAACATTGTGTCCCCCGCACCACCACTGCTTACAACCCTTTAGGTATATGTATTCTTTTAGTACATATCATCCACTGTTGTAGCTTAACTATTTTTAAATAAAAAAAACACTATTCAGTTCATTTCTAACACCCTATTCCGTTTAGCATAACTAATTTTCACTTCTAATAATTTTAAATAGATTTTTTTTTTCATGTTAAAGTCTCACTTTATGAAAAGTGAAAGGAATATAAGAAATCTGGCTGTTCATGCATTGCAAAAACTTTCCAGACTGAAATTTTGTTTTTCTCCCCATTTCCTATTTCCCTTCCCTTTTTGACCACTTGGGCCTGTTACTAAGCCTGTCTTCATTCTATTCTTCATTTTTGTTCTTTGTGTTGGATTCTCCGTCTTCTGGATCAAGGCTCATGAGCGCTAACAATCCAATACTCAGCAATGTGACGGTGGGGTGGGGTGGGGTGAGATGGATCTAGATGTTCCATAAGCTCTGTCCACCCCCTTCATTCCCTCTTTGGACCATGCATTGCTTGAAGAGAATGGTGGAGAAGAGCACACAGGCACACAGCAGATTGAGTGGTTGTTTTCTTGCCACTTGTGGTCTGAGCAGGGGAAGAGTGGGATTGGATGTTGGCAAATGAATTGTCATTACAACTGCATGACCCAGCTGTGGGAATTTAGGCCAAGGGGTGTTGAGAGGAATGGAATTTCAATGGGGGAGACTTGCTAACACTTCGTTTCCCCCTGTATCTGGCTTGTTAGGCTTAGCTCAGCCTCATCACAACTCAGCAGGCCCAACTTGCTATCTGGGTCTTGACGGTGGGCTTCTAGGCCCTGTTGATTTTGAGTCCCAATAGTCTCTGTGTGGTGAGGGTTGACAGGTCACTGGAAGACCTTGCTGGGCTATCTGTAGGCCAGGTAGGCCCCACTAAGCTCATTCATGTGCCTAGGAGGCCCCATTAGACCTGAGGTAAACCAGATAGGCACTTTCATAGGGCCAGTAGGCCCCATGAGGCCTGTGGGAGACCAACTGGCCATGCTAGGGTTCCTTGCATGCTTGGTAGGCCCAAGAAGGCCCCACTAGGCCACTCTGTAGGCACAGCAGGCCCCACTAGGCTCCTTTATAGGCCAGGTAGGCTCTGCTAGGGCCTTGCTAAAAGCCTGATAAACTACATTAGGCCCCTTTTTAAATCAGTGAGGCCTGTTAAAATAGAGAAGTTTTTATCTGGTAGCAAAATACAAAGAGGGAGCCATCCTAGTTTCTTTAAGTTACGCATGCAAAAAGCATAGACCATCCATGACAAGGCTGTTTCTCATGTTTTCACCACACCCAGGCCCTTTCTGCATAACAATGGCGCCTTGGCATGGGGACGTGAGAGGACCGGGATCATGACGATGCTTCCCTCCTTCTCACATTGGCCACCAGCACTATCGTGGATTGCATCACTGATGGAGAAATTCCATCAATGACCCCCAATCGCGCGAGCCTTCTGTCGCAGCTGGCCATGTAGAAGGGCAATTTACATGCTTCCTCCCCTAGGGCAGCATGGGAAGAAGACTAGCTGCACTCAGGAAGGACACAGCATGTCCTTTGTGCTCCCTTCCGCAGGCAGCCAGTTGAGTGTGGAGAGGAGTGCTAAGGATACATTCCTATCCTTGCAGAGAGCGCTGCTGGGACTGTGACGGGATGGTGCAGGAGAGCGTCCTTATGTGGAAAAGGCCTTCCTTATGAAGTCCTCCTTGAAGTCCTCACTGGAAGACTTTGGGCAGACTTATGTAGGAAGATAAGTCCTTCAGACATCATGGACCAAGGCTTATAGGGCTTTATAAGTGATAATGAGTGCTTTGAATTGTGCCTTGGAATGGACTAGTAACTATTAGACTTGTTGTGAAAAGGGAGTTGTGTGCTCCCTGTAACCAGTCCTCCTCTGAAAGAATTAACAATTACGTGGACATTATAGAACTCAATTGACGTTCCAGTGCCATTATTATGACTCCATATCAGACAGTGACACAGTTTACCTTAAAAATCTGCTGAGCACCTTCCTCCATCCGAGGCCAGACTTGATACCTAAATCTCCAGAGGGTGTGGAACTTGAGTATGGCATTCAACCTCTGCACTGCCTCAGGGTGATTAAATTCAGACATCAGCATATCTGACACTGCCTCAGGCACTTTCACAGCACACAGAAGGAACATGGCAGCTGCAAGGGGAAAAGATTTCACAAATTGATGCATTTTATAACCTAGAAACACAATTATTATATAGTTTAAAAGCACGGCTAGAGAATGTGCGGTAGAAGTACACCTTTCATAGTAATGTTGAGTAAATCATTTGGTAACGAGTATATTAGGAGCAGACTTTGCAGTATATTAACTATGCAGAATTTTTGAATGTTTGAGTTTTAGTTATGTATTTTAACTTTGTTTTAATTCTTATTTGATTGTTGAATTTGGGTTTTAACTTTTTTATGCTTTTTTAAAAAAAATTATTGTAAGCTGCTTTGAATCCTTAGCAGGAAAAAAGCAAGACTGTTGTTGTTATTATTATTACTATTGTGGCAGCTACCATTAACTGCCCATATTTACTACATAGAATGGATTTTTACTTCAGAAAAACCATGAACAATAGGTGAAGTCATGACAGAAAATCCTAGGCTCCAAAGCTGGGCAGGACTCCTGTGGTACTCCTTACCATCCCTTACCAAGCTGAGTTCACCAACACTGCATGTATGAGAGCAACCATAAAACATCTTTTTCTTACCTGCTGCACCAGCCATGTGCTCATCCATACTAAGCAGCAGCTCCCATGCTGCAGGCTGGATGTCCCCATACATCTCTTCGGTGAGGATGGGAGCTGCCTTGATCAATAGTGATAAAGGTGCCGGAGACAAACTCATCACCTGCACAAAATCAAATTGTGCTAATTAAAAGTAAGACTTTTATAGAATAGTCACTTACATGTTCATGCTGAGTTCAATGTGGCCATCATGTTGGAACAAGAAACACCACTTTGTTTGCAATATGAAATCCTTTCATAAAATCTGATTATGTATGTATATCTGATTCGACATCCATAATTATGATCAAACTTAATGTACTAATTAGTTAGATTAATATTTTAATTTTTTTACTTATATCAGTTAAGCAAAATGAACACAAGTTATTAACAGATAAGCTTGATGAAGGCATGATTTGCCAAATGGAAGCAAGATTACGAAACAGCAAGCTCATTATGGAGAAAAGAGTCTCAAATTCATCACTTGACAAGCATCAGGTCAACTAACTGGGCCAACTTTGTTATAAAGCTAACACATATATTACAAATTTGTCTTCAAAGTGTGGGCAATACAGTAATATTATAAACAATTTTTTAAAAAATGGAAGAACTGGTTGAAAAGGAAAACATGCTCTGTGCTTTGAAAGATGTAGAAATTAAAATATACTAAAACTCGTTCCACATCCAGAAAAGATTGGTTCCTTGGGAAGTGTGCAACTGGACATGGAATCATACAAGAGAAAGTTCTTGCAAGACATGGAAAGGGATCAAAGGAAAACAACAGTGCTGCACTGAGGATCTATGCTGAAGAGGGTGGGATTCCATAAAAAAAAAAAAAAGCTCAGCTCTAGAACTTTCTAAAAAAAGGCATTGTGCAGCTGCAGGTCAGCCATATGTACAAGTCACAGACACTGTGAAGAACCACTCGTTGTTACTACAAGCTGCTGTAATATGGAAGACTGTTGCCAGTGAAGCACTACCAACAGGGCATTAGGAGCAGGGGAGAACTGAATTTGGTTCACATTTTTTAAATGAGCCAGAATAGTTCCCATTCCTTGGACTAATAAATGGATCAGAACACCATTATCTTTCAGATCACACATTTCTCCAATTTTTGCATAGACAAATATGTGTGCAAAGGAAATGTTCATTCTGATACATGTATATTAGAGAAATTGCATACGAAAATAAATGCAAAGTTTGTGCTGCCTTTTTAAAAAATTCACAGACAGATACAAAACAGATGGAGTAGACTTACAATTCAGTAATGTGAAAGTGACATGGAATGAAAACAGACTGATTTGTCCTCATTGGGTTAAGGCAGGTCCTTACCCCAATTAGGAGTGTTGCTCAGTGGCAGAGTAAATGTTTTACATGCAGAGGGTCTCAAGTTCAACTTCTGGTGCATCACAGTATACAGGAGGACTAAGAAAAAATTGTGTAGAGCTGAGGAAAGACTTTAGGTAAGGCAGAAAGACTTAAGAGAAAAACTCTGCTAGTCAGATAGCACAAGGGAAGTGAATATAATTCACCTTGATGTGATAACAGAAACCCAAGATATATTTGCATAAAATATCATACAGACAGTACAAATTTTGCAGAACAGCAAATGTGGAACCCTTAATCTAAACAAGCTAGAAAAATAATTTATAGCCCAGCATTCCTTAATGTTATTGTGCCAGAAGAGGACCAACACATTAAAAATTAGAATTATTACAAACAGAGACAATTAAAGAAACAATGACGATTTGGGCACAAAATATTGGACACACGATAGAATTGGATCATTGGACAAAAAGTTGGGTTAATACACAGAAATTTACACTAGCTCAAAATCTTAAAGAAAATCATTTAAAAATGCTTCATAGATGTTACCTAGACCCGGTGAAATTAGGCAATATATATAAACTAAAAAACAAGACATGTTGGAAATGTTCCCAAGAGAATGGGACTTTCTATCATATGTGGTGGCTGTGTAGTAAAGCTAAAGGATATTGGAAGAGGGTATGCAGGATAATGACTGATATATTACAAACAGAGCTGCCCATGATACCAGAAATTTTCTTATTGAATATGTTACATCAGTTAGATAAAGAATACAAAGGATGTGAAAGTATAATTTTGTATATGATAACAGCTGCTAGGATTGTATACGCGAGATACTGGAAAAGAGAGGAAATACCAACAATGCAAGAGTGGTTACAAAAGGTTTTGGAATTTGTTATGTTAGAAGACCTCACTTGTAGCTTGAAAGATGATAAGAGAGAGAAAAAAGTTAAAGATTTGAGATCCATAAAAAAATTAATAGAGGAGAATTGGATTAAGATTTGTAATGAGGAAGACGATTGAAGGAGAGTGAAAATGTAACAGTTAATAGAAAAGATGTTCATGCTATACTATGATATAACAATTTAATGGGACAAGTCTTCAAGAGATTATAGGTAGATAAGGAGATCACTATGAGTTTGGTTGTATAAGGCTCGAGCAAGGGGTGTGGGGAAGTTAAATTTGAGTTGGAGGTAATATAAGTAACAAGGTTTATAAGCGTGTTTTTATAATTGTGAAATGTATTATAAGATAATTGTAAATATTTTGCTGTGATTATTAATGATTTTAATTAAAAAAATGGAAAAAAATTAGAATTATTACATCTGCCAGTACATTATTTCTGTAGCTACCAGAAGCCCTCTTTACCTGATGTCTGATGTATTTCAACATCCCAGAGTCCTTCTTTCCTTCAAGGTTGGAATCTATCACTCTTTTCTTAAGAGAAGGTGTTCTAAGGCATGACTTGTCTGAACACTGGAAGAGAATTAGATGTGTTTTCTTTTTTAAAAAATATTTTTATCAAATAGAAAAACAAAAAAGAAATATATAACATTTACATCAACACTGAGAATAGATAGAAGTATAGCCATTGTACAAGAAAAGCTGGCAAAAGGAGGATTCAGGATATACAATAACAGAAAATAATAACAATAAGAGCATGTTTAATTTTTAACTGTTTAAACTAATATAATGTAATAAAGTCTAGGGTAACTACCCTTTAATGAGAATATAAACTTGTAAACCTTTGAGCAAAATTGTTGTTGCCTTTTATCCAATCAATAAAACCTGTAAAATGTTTACCAATTGGTCGTTTCTAGACTCGCTTGTATCTTTTTCCATCCACCCCTTAACTTCCTTTTCTAAGATTGTAGGTGATATAATATCTCTTCTTGGCCTTCTGATTAATAAACACACACACACACACACACACACACACACACACACATTTTTCCAGAATTTCCTACCGTATCTGAATAAAGATATTAAATACATGACATATATCAAATATATATTTCTTCTGACTAATATATATATATATATATATATATATATATTTTCCTCATTGAGTGTTCTTAAAATATGAAAATTTAAACCCTCTCAGAATAAGAAAGGCCATAAAGTATTTATAGCCTTTATAATTTAATCAGACACACCAACTATGGCTAATTTGCCTCAAGTTTTCTCCCATAAGGGAGTTATTATACTCTATGTATCACAAAATTGTTTGGCGGAGCTATATGATAACAGTTTGGTTCATTTATCCAGTTCTGTGACTGTGAGAATTAGATTTGTTTTCAAAGGCCAGCTTACTAGTAGAAAAAAGGATCTCATTATACGAGTAAAACTGTAAACATTAATTGTAAATTATAGAGCATTGTCTGTGCTCACAGAATGTTACAGGAACTGCTGAGAATCAGAATAAGCCAATTCACCTGTCTAAAACTCATAATCAAATGTTTTCCTGAGCAACATATAAAGTTGGAAAACTCTCCTAAAATAGGACATTGGGAATTTACTACGAGGGTCCATTCTTTCCAAGGGGAAGAAGACATCTAGGAATGGGTTAACCTCTTCTACTGCCCAGCACAGCAAGGGATCACATGACTTAACTCTATGTTCCTAGTTCCCCTATAGGGTATTATACAAATATCAGAGACACAACAAAGAAAACAACCTTGCCACCATTAAAGGTGGGTCTAGATATCTCCTTCTTCTTGACAAAAAGAGTTCTCCATGGTAAGTCCCCAGTGTACCATTCTCTGCCAGTAGAGAAGGAGCCATCCAGGAATGTGACTTACCCAAGCTCCTACCTATTTCAGGAAGGAAAAGTCCCCATTGTGGGACTGTAATGCCATGCAGAAATGCCCTTAGAGTTACATAATCCCTGGGTGGCAGAAGAGGTTAACCTACTCTTTCTTGATTCTGTCTATGCTGGCAGAGAATGTGGCAACTGCTCCCTCCCATTTACTACACATTGGAAAGGTGAATTAACCAAACTGATTTAAATAACTTTCCTGTAGAGACAGAATGTAAAGTGTTTAAGTGACTTTCTTACTTCTTTCTGCTTTTTGCCCCTAGATACAGTGTTTAGTACGTTGTTTTCTCTGAGTGAATCCACAGTGTCTCCATATAAGAGTTTGATGGCTCGAACAAGACGTGCACAAGAACGGCTGTGATGGAGGTAACAGTGAGGATGGCAGTAATCAATATGGCTACAAATAAAACTCTGCTGGTTGCAGAGAAGGATCATCACCTGGAAACATAAAGCATATCAGGATTCTCAGTAGCTAGGTTTGGGCTGAAAAAACTGCAAGAAAGCATTCAATATGTCCATCCAAAAAGAGACATAAATTCAGATCAGATCACTATACAAAGGGTAGAAAAGAGACATATGTTTTACAGATGCCTGACACACAAAAGAATCCACCCTGTTAACAGTATGTAGTAAAAGTGGTGAATGATAATAGCATAACCTTGGAAGTACACTATAGTGAATGACTAGAAAGCTTTCCCTCTCTGCTCACTTTAGATCATCCCCCCAGCTACCCAGCACGGACATCCACAGTAGGAAAGGTAAAGGAAGGACTTCCAACCCATTGGTCCCAATGATACAGTTGTGGGATCAAACCTTGTGAATTCACAAATTAAACACAAGGCAGTACTGGTCTGCTGAGACCAAAATTAGCTTCTAAAATGGCTTATCCTCTTTTTTGTCCTTGATGCACACACACCACTGAGAAAACCACTGCTGCAGTTTTCTGCTCAACCTGGGGGAGGAGAGGTTGCTTGATAGGCTTCCTCAGACTAGAATGCAAAAGGCCAAGCCACACTAAATTCAGGCACTTACTAGTTGGAAAGCACAGGCCTGGAAGTAGGGACTGACCTTTCATTTGCTCTCCTAATCTCAGCCTTGAGAGAGATGCACCCTGCCTCTCAGGCTGGTGGACCTTCCTCCTTTATAGATCTTTAAAGTAAGTTTGGATGGGCGTCTTTCAGGAGAGCTTTAGTTGTATATTCTTTCATAGCAGGGGATTGGACTAGAAAGTGTTTACAGTTTCTTCCAGCCCTAAGAGTCTATAACCCTAATATTTCTGTTGAGAGTGGGGATCTCTAGTTTCAAACAGAGGTTCTTTGGTAGCTGTCCCCACGGTGAGCTTCCTGAAATCAAGCCACATGAAAGGGCGGGAAGAGTGGAGGAAATGGCTTCTGTTTTGCTCTGCACCTCTTCTCTTCTCTCCTAAAGGTATGTTTGCTTGTTTGTTTGCTTGTTTTTTGTTTGCTTTTGTGGGTCCACACTTGTAGCCCTAGTGCAGTGGTTCTCAACCTGTGGGTCCCCAGATGTTTGTGGACTTCAGCTCCCAGAAGCCCCAGCCACTATGGTCAATGCTCAGGGCTTCTGGGAGCTGAAGTCCAAAAACATCTGGGGACCCACAGGTTGAGAACCACTGCCCTAGTGGGAAGAAGGAGGTGGAGTGCACAGAGAAGGAAACACACAACACCTAACTGCAGTGAAATGGCCACAAGTTTCTTGGTTACAAGTGACGCATCATGCTATAATACATGACAAAGATCCAGTCACTGGACAAACTACTACTGAAGGATGGTTACAATCCTCATTGTACTGGCTGAAGGAAAACAATGGGATGACAGGGACCTCATTTGGGCATAATGTACTGCATGGTCCCCTATCACCTGCGAGTAAGACCAGCCAGACAGCTCTTCAGATGAACATGTACCTGAAAGCCTTCATACACATTCCCAAGATTCCTTAAGGGAGGCTGTAGAATAGGAGATAATAGGCACATAGACCCCCTTTTGATCCCAAGACATTTCATTTCTTTCTGATAAAAATGTTACTTGAAATATACTATCCCTCTTGCTGCCAAAATGAATTTTTAAATGAGTCAATACTGGTTTTTAGTGGAAAGAAAGGTGGAGATAGAATGTGAGCCAAAAGGATGCGGCTGTATCTTAAAGACACAGGAAAATCTAGCACACTGAGGTACCAGCTGCTTAATGACAATGTGACATGTACAAAGATGGGAAAGAGGGATATATACATATAGCTAAGAAACAAAAACTTCTGTGCTGCTGTATCAGCTGCAGTTTTGGATTTAGAACTATTTGATTGAAAAACCATGACCACAACCCATCTTTGTTGAACTGTGCATAGAAGGAAGATCTTCAGAATCCTCCAGGCATCAGTCAAGTGCACATTCAGCTGAATGCACTGCAACACATCCCCCCATTACATTGAGGAAGTTCTGTGCTCACAGAAGGTGAAAATATAATACATTTTAAAGGTGTATGCATGTGCATGCATGTATTTTACGTGTTATAGGCAAACAGATGATAGCTAGACAGATAACCAGAAATCCAAATTTTATTTATTTAAATATTTCTGTCTCACCCTTTATTTAAATATTTCTGTCCTACCCTATAAAAATATATCTGATGGTGTAAAAGTAAAAATCAATACAAAGAAGTTAATATAATTAACAAAATACAAATAATTTATGTAGCCTAAAACACATAAAATTCAATTAACCAGGTCAACACAGATTTAAAAGATTAAAACTGTCTTAAAACCAGGTCCATCACTGCTTTGAGATAAGTCAGTGATCAGCCAAGGCTTTAATAAGCAATCGTGTTCTCACTTAGTACCTAAATGAAACCAATGTTGGCGCCAATTGGGCCTTCCATAAGCATGGGAATTCACTCTGCCCTGATAACCAGTGGTGATCCCGTGTGCAATTCCAGGGCCTCACTGATGAACTCTACTTACATGAAGCCAAGACATATTCCGATGATAGTTGTCTTCCGTGCCAGTGCTGCTCAGCACTTCAGGTTCTATGCTGGGTTCACTTGCACTCCAAGGGCTCCCTTCTTCAAAAGAAAAAAAAAAAGATACATCCAAAAGTAGTTGTCTTCTGGGGCATCCTGCCTCTTTTAAATCTAAGGCATATGCTTGTAAACCAGACCAGTTTATTTACACAGATAAATGTTATCCCGTCTGTCCTGGAGGGTGCACAAAATGGTATGCCATCAGTGCACAAGCCCAATGGGCCAAACAACTCAAGAAGCAAGTTGGCTACACTAGGGAAACGTCAAGTGGTTCTGCTCCCTCCTATCCCAACCTGCCCTTCTTCCATGTCCCTGATGATCAGCTGGACTGGTAATTACAAGCATAATTTATAACCATTGTTAGGACAAGTATCAGGGATAAACATAGCCCCCATTCAAAGAAGAGGGGAGGGTAAGTGGAAGGAAAACTCTTGCATCATCAAGATGCTGCAAAGTGTTGGTTTCAGTGATCTGCATTGACTGGGCTCTGTGGTTGAAAAGAGGAAAGAAAAGGATCAAGTGATAAATCTTGCGACAGGAGCACCTTGGCTGCAGCTACAGCTGCCGCAAGCAGGCTACAGCCCTGTTCAGTCCCATTAGTGGATTCCAAAATGCCTGGGAATGAAAGGGGGAAAAATCCTGCCAAACAATTGTGGACAAAGGCAGGGGAGTGCTCTCTCTGACCCGGGAGTTTCCTGCATGCATTTACTGCCAATGGGCCTTCCAAAGTGACAGACCTTTAGCACGGAATTTGTTTACTGGAGATGGTAACATTCTGGCCATTTCCACACTAGACTGTTATAGTGCTATTATTCCACTTGCAACATCCTATGGAATCCTGGGGTTTGCAGTTTCGGGAAGGGCCGTCTGGAGTTTTCCTTCCACTTACCATCTGGCCCCTCCCAAAACTGTAAACCCCAGGATTCCATAGGATGTTGCAAGTGGAATAATAGTGCTTTAACAGTCTAGTGTGAAAATGGCCTCTGATTGCAATCCTACACAGTGTAGTATATAGTATACACACTTACCTGGAAGTAAGTCCTTATGAACTCAATGGGACTTACTTCTGAGTAGACATGCATAGGATTGTGGTGTCAAACTTTTAAACAAGGCATAGCTCACTTCCAATTAGTTCTTCCTCGCTGTTCTTTCATATGATGAAGATGCACCTAGCTAAAGTCAAATTTCCCCACAGCAAAGAAAGAGCATGGGCAATGCCACTGAGACCACAGGGTGAAAGAGGTTCAAGTTAAGGATTTAACTGATCCTGACTTTTGCTGCAAGAGGAATCTGTAGGGACTAACAATTTGGAGATTCACAAGCACACATATACTTATATCTCATATAAAGCAAAATATGTACATACTGTATATAGAACTATAAATACACAGTACATAATATTGACATGAGATATGTATATATATATATCTTTTATAACATATATATTATATATGTCATAGATATATAATATAATAATGATAATTGTATATATACCTTCCTAAGCATGACATGCATTTGTTTGGTAGTCAGAAAAATGGCTATAGACTGAGTTCATGCACCCGAAACTGGGATTTTTAAGAACTTAGCATCTTTGGAGTGGAACAGAACTGACTACCTAGTAAGAGCAAGGGTAGGATTCAAACTCAGTCCTTGCTAGGTATTAGGTCATGCATAAAAGTATGAATTTCCTCTTTCAGCTCAGACCACGGGCAGTCTGCTAGCCTACCAGCCCTTTTCCTCCTTTCCTAGGTCTGCTCGAGTTGCTTCCAGGTTCAAGATGCTGCCTCATCATCCCGCTCCCTTTTTAGCCCAGCTCATCTATGTTACCTATGTCAGTGACAGTGTCCCTGCTGTGGGACAGCTGCAGCTCCTCATTCTCAGACTCTGAATCCTGACGGGATAACTTGGTGCTCTTTAGGCTGCCGGCCCGGCGAATGCTGGACAGGGAACCCCCTTTCTTCACCCGGAAACTGCGGGTTCCTTTAATCTGGAGCAAGCGGGAGCCTCCTATCCTGATCTTCCTGCTGGGAACTGTATTAAAAGAATAAAAGAGGACTTTTTCCCCTTAATTCCCCCCATTTAAAAATATTATAAGTATTTATCTTATATATGTATATAATACACCTAGCCCTCCCTCCCTCCCCATCCTGCACTGCAGGGTCTTTCCTTTCTCTCAAGGAAGACAGGCAAGAGATTCCTCCAAAGCCAATGCCAATGCAGCTCTGTCAACCATCCAGGCAGGGATGCCTTTCAACAAAGTGGTGACATGCTTCTTGCCTGTTACTCAGGTTTTTATTACCCTTTGATTCAGCCACCAGTATTGCAAAAACACTGTGTAAGCGGCACTGTCGCAAACCCCACAGCTAAACCACACGAGCTAGAATTTGGACCAGGCAAACTGTTCCAGATTCATTCAGGAGAAACTGACAAAGAACTGTTATCTTTTTATGTTTGCCAGTTAAGGGATCTGCCACTGCATCTACACAGGCTGCCGGCTACCAATGGCTGACTTGCAAACAAGGTTTTTGGGGCAAACTCATCCTCCTGCTAGCCCAACATTGTTGAAATCTTGTTATAGAGGTTGCAGTGTTCAATCATGCAGCATTCATGATTGTAAGTAGGCAGCCTGCTTGCTTATGCTAGGCACCTACTTTGTGTATCCAGTTTGGACATTACCTTTGCATAAATCGTCGTCTTTGTACATTAAACGTCACCAGAATTGTACAGAGAAAGCAACAATAAGTTGTCCCACATCTTCAGACAGGTCAGCAGCTTTCAGGCATTAAAGACATCTTTGGATGCTGGGTGTGCTGTTGTTTTGTTTTTTAATGAGCACGAAAGTATGGAATGAAGCACCAATCACTGGCATGTTTCTCTCCACTCAGCTCTACGGTAGTACATGGCATTATGCAAGTCCAAATGTTGCAACACTCAGTTATACATCTACTTAAAAGTGAACATACTGCACAGATGGGATGTAGGTAAATGACAGCTGTCACTTTTCAAAGGGGCAAAGAAAAGTGCAGCATTATGAAGTGAGATAACTTATTTCAGTAAGATTTGGGCTTGAAAAGAGCTTTGAGAAGATCCTTCCTACTTTTCTTTTCTTTTCTTTTTTTACAGATTTACAGTCTTCCATGCACACCAGTAATTGACCTCAATTGTTGTTATGCTGTACATCTTCTTTCACACTTTAAACAAAAAAAGTTTATTCAATAAACCCTGACTGATAAATACAAATATATGAATATAGTATGTTAGAAATAGAAAAGTGGTATCAACACAATAGGAAAAAAAATAAATTCTATAAAATAGGTCATGTTAATCTAAAGAACCACAAACACAAAAAGGAACTGTGGCGCCTACATGTGTGCTATGTAGTATTGGGTGAGCCTCCTTTAGTTCCTGTCATGTTGGCTGAGAAGAATATACTTCCTCAAAATACCAAAGCAGCACAACTTATTCCTGAAGCAATCCAAATCCTGCATTCTTTTTGGCAACTAAGCCCGTTCTCTCCAATCATATTTTGGAATCCAGAAGTTTAGTAATATTGCTATTAGTGATGTGCTTATTTATTTCCACAATCAATGACATCATATTAAGGTGAGAGTACCACGAGTCAGTATAAATTGTATACAGCATTGTATACAATACACATTATATCCAGCAAAGGAAGTTTCCTCTGGCCAAAGGCAGTCCAGAAATTTATTTGCAAATGCAGTAGGGGAGGTTCTAGAGTCAGTGACGTACCAAAGGGAGACAAGGGGGCAGTTGCCCTGAATGAAGCCACTTTGAATCCTATTTTGGAGAAGGATGAGATATAAATTCAACAAATACATCTGTATATAAATAAAGATGTGCACTGATTGCATATGCATGCTTTCTTCTCTGGTCTCTCATTTTTTACTGGTTTTACTGGTTTTAAAATGTCCAGTTTTCCCCTCCTATTTCCAAGCTTTACTTAAAAAAAGACTGGTGCAGGGGTAGGCAAGAGACATGGTTACAGAGCAAAGTATCAGTAGCACCACCAGCTTAGGCAGCTCCTCCTGAGTTGCTGCCACTTAGCGTGGCTGGCGAAGACTCAGGTAGGCTGAGTGGAGGAAGCAATGGGGACAAGGAGGAAGGCTGCATGGAGGAAATAGAAATGGCAAGGATGTGGAGGATGGCAGCAACTCAGTCCTTAGTAATGTGCTGTTGCTGATCCACAGCTACAACTGTGATAACAGAAGCCACTGCTTCTTCCTCTTCTCCTGGGGAGTGAGAAAAGGTGGAAGTGGTCTGTGTTTGGCTAGTAGCCACTGCTGCCACCACTGTGGTCCCTCTTGGCTCAGCACTAGTTAGACAGCTGCTCCTCCCCGCTGTAGAGATTTAAAGGGTGAATGAGGGACCCCCCCTCCCAGTCAATGCTTCCTTCTGCCTTGAACAGGAGCTAGGAATTTCCCCTAAATCTCTTAATTCTAACTGCCACCCACTCACTGAATCCTGAATCACCCCATACCTGAGCAGCACAGTGGGACTCTGCTCTGAGGATTGCCAATCTCTATGCTTAAGGTCCTTTCCCTTCCTTCACCATCTCTCTTCTGAGTGAGAGAAGTCCTATCTAAGTGTGTGCCAAGGAATGCCATGGGAATAGAGAGGAAACAGAGCTTTTACAGACAAGTATTTAATTTAAGGCATGCAAGTAAACAAGAAAATAATACTCATAAAAGGTTTCCCCCTCTCAGCTCCCCCTCCCCCTCTCAGCTCCCCCTCCCCCTCTCCTTAAGTTACAAGGGGTTATAAAAACAGATACATTCTCCAGATCAGCCAAACCTCCAAAATAACAAGAGACCTAGCGCAACTAACTAGACTCATTCTAAGTTACTCATAGCAAGTTGGTCACTTTCTGAGATGCTCTGCAAAGGCAGGGCGAGGAGATGGTCTACCTGGCATCCATGCTCCCGTTGATGTTTTTGGATGTCCCCTTTGTTCTCTCCCTACTGCATGGTCTCTCAAGGATTTTTTATAACTTTTCCATCAAAGCATCTTGAAGATTCTCACCTTTCACCCCCTGATTGGTCACCTATTTCTCATGACCTGTAACTAACCCTAGTAAACCTAATCTTAGCAGTTCATTAGCCCTTTATGTGCCTGAAGGGAGAACTATCTCTCTTCAATACTGAAGCCTGGATAATGGGAATCCCCATTATCACACCCCCTTCCCTGCTTCCACAACATGGAACTAGCTCTGAGCTAGTGGAGCAGCAGCAACAGCCACGTCACCAGCAATTGGTTCAAGGCTGCTCCTAGCTTGCCTCATACTTCACAAGGAGAGGAAGAGGAAGAGGAGGAGGAGGAGGAGGAGGGGGAGGGGGAGGAGGGGGAAGAGAGAGGAAAAAATAAAAAGAGAAAAGGCTGCAGTTGTAATTGCAGCTGCCACTTGTAGTAGGGGGAGAGATACAACAGCGGTGAAGGAGCCATCTCTGGAGCACTTGTGACTCTGCCGGGACAGCAAAAGGGGCTTCAGCACTGCGGAGAGAGCAATTTGATGACAGGACATGCAAATTTGGGTGTGGGGGCAGGGAAGACAAGTTTCCCACTCAAGTAGCTTGTTCATTTGCTGGTGATTCTTAGTCCAGCACTGCAGATTGTCTAGCAGTACTGTAGCCATTGCTTCTCACGTTCCTTCCCCTCCTCTCCCCTCCTCCCTTCCTTATCCTTGGGCAGCCTGGGGTTGTCAGTAGGTTGGGAGGCTGATGGAAAGCTAGCGTGGTGCCACAGAGGGGCCAAAAGCCCAGAGTAAAGGCAGGTGAGGAAACCAGCAGAGTAAGTTGCACACAGAACCTTGGTAATCTAACACCCACTGCACAACACCAAACAGCCAGAAAGCTTGGAATTTGGGCTAAATGATGGGGCAGCAGAAAACAGATATTTAAAAAGCAGCTGAGACTATGGCCATTTCCGCATTACGCTGTTTATAGTGCTATTATTCCACTTTCAATATCCAATGGAACCCTGGGGTTTGCAGTTTAGGGAGAGGCATTTAGAATTCTCAGCCAGAGAGCTCTTTGGCCTCAGTAAATGACAAACCCCAGAATTCCATGGGATGTTGAAAGTGGAATAATAGCACTATAACAGTGTAGTGCGGAAATGGCCCAGGACAAAAAAGCATGACTGCTTCACCCAAACCACGGCAGTTAAAGGGTGTGATGTTGCTAAGAGCTGACTCTCCAACCTCTTCCACATCTTTGCCATTACCATTTCCTCCACCTGGCACGGCATGGACCTTGCTAAGGAATGAGTCTCTGTCTTCCTCCTCATCCCTGCCACTTCCTCGACTAAAGTCAGCTGAGCTTTTGCCAGCCATGCTGAGCAACAGAGCCTCAGGAGCAGGTGCCCGTGCTGGTGGTGTTTTTGCCTGAGTCCTGTCCTGCCCCATGCCATGCTCAACTGAGCAATTGGATAGGCAAGGAGCAACAGCTGGTGCTTGGATAGGGCTTGGAAGTAAAAAAGTGACCCAGACTGACAGGCGGTTTCTCTCTCCTAAAATATCTTTCAGGCATGATTTAAAAAAAATCTGCTCCAGATGTCAAATATGTGAGGTATCCCACTGTCCAGGGTTGCAAAAAAACATCTGCCTGAGTCCTATCAGTCTAGGACTTGAGCTTGATGGAACAACAGCCTGACTTTATGTACATAGGGTCCATCTCTATCTGTATCTGAGTGCTACACTTGTGAGATAAACTAACATTTTACCATGTCCAGAATAAATAAATAGCAATATTTTATTGCCTGTCATACATGTGAATTCAATACTTTTCAAGTAGATAATAATTTGCCTGTTAAATCATTATCATTATGGCTCTATAGCTCCTATAATGTTTGAGAGCCAATTTACACGTTGAATCTTTGCTGAGATCCTATAATGTTTGAGAGCCAATTTACATGTTGAATCTTTGCTGAGACCCTTGAGAATTGATAGGAATCTCTCTCTCTCTCTCTTTTCTTTTTTCTTTAAAAGGTTCCCTGACAAGCTAGTTTTTCAAAGAGTCTGCAGGGGAGCTACTTGAGTCTACTGCTTATCTACACAAGTCATCTTCAATTGCTCAAAGACATGGAAGGGACTCATAAGTGTCATTTCAAGAATGTAAAATAATGTAAATAACACATAGACACCTCACCACTGCTGAGGCCAACATTACTGCACTGAAAAGTCCTAATTAAGTGTATGAAGAAATGAGCATTCTGCAAGCTTTGGAGATTATTTAATATATGCAAATAACATATACCCAGAGGCACCTGGGGTTCTTCTTCTTCTTGCTTTAATTAGGGATCTCTAACCATGTTAGGATATTACGAGTTATCTATTAAAACAGAACACAAAGGTGAAACATACAGCATGCAGCTCTGTTGAGAGAAGCTGACTTCACCAAAATCAGAAGTCTGTGAGTCAATCTTCCACAACAAGTTGCTTGTAATCAATTAACGAGTTAACAAATCGAGTTGCCGTTGAAAACAAATGAAAGGTGAGTGAGACAAATTTATCATTCACTGAAGCAGGAAAGGGTTTCTTTGTCACTTCCAATAAGCCATCCTTGCAAACTCTATTGTATTGAGATTTGGCTTGGGGCAGTGAAACCAGAGGGACACTCTAGTAGGTGCAGCTCAGCAGAGGAAGTAATATTTGGTCCAGAGCCATTTCTGCACATGACTGTTGTAGCGCTATGATTCCGCTTTCAACATCCTATGGAATCCTGGGGTTTGTAGTTTAGGGAGGGGCCGCCTGGCCCCTCCCTAAACTGCAAACCCCAGGATTCCATAGGATGTTGAAAGTGGAATCATAGCGCTACAACAGTCTCGTGCAGAAATGGCCCAGGATGACCACATTTGCCAAGTGCTGTTTCCTGGCAATGGAATCTCACAGTTCCAGCAGATAGGAAATGTGTCATGAGGTTCCCCACAGATCATGACCCAGAAGTAGCACTTTCTCAACAGGAATATTACTTCTCCATGTAGCTGCATCTGTGGGAACACTCAGCATGGAAAGGTGAAAATATAAGAACCAACTCTGATGGTGATTTTTAGCAATGACTTGGAAGCAGGTCACATTGGCTCCTGCTCCCACCTAAATGTGTGGTGGTGGTGAGGCAGACTCGTACAACTTTTGAGTCAACAAGTAACCAGACCCCATTAGCCTTGCAAAGAAGTCAGCAGGGACTCAATAAGCCTCTTGTTTCTACAATTTTAACATGGGGAATTGGTGATTAATGAAACCTTTTGGTGGACACACTGGAGGACTTTATGGCCCTCTTTGGCCATAATGACAACTTGGTAGAGAAAGAGAGAGATGAGGGTGGAAAATGAAGAAGCAAAGAAATAAGCAGACCAGGAAGATTTTTTTTTTTTTTTTTGGAAGAAGAAGAAGAAAGAGTGAAAGATAGAGGCAAATAAAACTAGCATTCAAATAGTGAAAAGAGTAGGGTTTGTTAAGACTAGGAGAAGTAAGAAGAATCTGACCTGGGCTAAGGTAAAGGAAAGAACTGAGAAAAGATGCTAGGGTCTGTACAATCAATGTACAATCAAGTTTTTTTAGCTGCATTACCCTTGCCTTGCATGTACAGTAATAGGAGCTGACATATGCATGAATGTCTCCACTGCATAAAGAGAAGAACAAGTTTATCACCTCCTCTGCTGGCTTTCATATATGCATTTGATCCCATTTATCAGATGTTCTGAAGGCATATGCTAAAGATAAAGGGTTTAGTTTGAGGTTCATGTTCCTAAGTGAAGCCCTGATCTCTTGGAGAAGTTCTTAAATGGAGTCCTGATTTCTTCATCCTGATCAGGATGAAAAACAGTCAGTTGGCTATTCTGTACATAAGACATCTAGCTTCAAGGTGCAGAGAAGGGAAAAGATATGATAACAAAGACAGAAAAGCAAACATTCAAACAGATTCTAACAAGAAGGGGTAATTTTTCAGATAGCAGCAGGGCTCAGGGAATCAACTAAATAATAGACTATATAGCTGAATTTATGCTTCACAATATTGCAAGTCACAATCTAATTTTCCTTTAAAATCTCTATTACATAATTTCTACTTGCAAAACTGCAAAAGTAAAAACAACATTCTATGCAATATTTCAATATCTTAAGCCATTAGTTACTATCCATAACTGTAAATTTTACATAGCTATTCAGTCTATTTTGTATTGCAACAATTGAACCATAAGACAGAATGAAGATCTGGGTGGTTGTCACTGGGTTGGGCTGGGTTGGGTTTTTTGCATGAGATGGCATCACAATGATAGACACTCTGCTGCTTTTAACAACCTCAGTGACTTAAAGCTTTGGCACTGCATATCATATTTGAGGGAATGGGCAGGGTATCAGCTACTGAATGCCACATAAGCAGATGTGTTTTAAGCATGTAGTAGTTTCATAGTTGCAGGGAGTAAACTCATCAGTTCTGTTAAATTCAACACTTTTTCTGGTTTTGATCATCGAAAATATAAAGCCAGACCTCTTTTCTCTTCCACATGTGATGTTACAGTACAGTAAAGTAGTAATGCAATGCTTTCTTAATAAATTTGGCTGTAATCCTGTGCACACATAAATTATCTTATTTGCTACTAATTATAAGATCTTCAAATGTGCACTGGATGGCTCTCTTTGGTGCAAGTGGAAATACACATTCCATCAAAAAGCACTGAAGTTAGGAAGGTGTCATATGTCAGATTCTAGCTATGCTAACATATACCAGTTGTTGTTTGGGGTTTGGAGGATTAAGCCTAAGCCCAACTCCTGAGAAGTAAGTTCCTTTGAAATGTGCAGGGAATCATGTGACCTTCCAAATTTTTGTTGAACTGCAGTCCTAGCATTCCTCACTGCTGGCTATGCTGGCTAGGGTTCATGGGAAATTCAGTCCAAGAGTATCTGGAGGACCATATGATCCCCATTCCTTCCCTAAAATGATGGAACCTTACCTCCAGACAAATGTGCTTAGGACAGAAGGGCCAAAAGTCCTTTGTGACAGTAGAACATCCAGTTATGGATAGAGAGTAGAGATCGTTAAGCTGTATGGCTCCACAGCTTCCTGCTTCTTAATACTGTTTTTTTTGAAAAGTTACCACACAAAGTGTGTCAAATACAGATCTTGAAAAAAGTTGGAAGCTATAGCAGGCAACAAACCTTTCTTCTCTTCGCAACCTGTGTCAGATTTCAGGGTATGACTGCTGCTGTGCAACGAATCTTTTGAATCTTCGTTTTCATCCAGAACCCCAGCAAAACTGATCTTCCTCTCATACCTGTGCCGGTCCATCTCAGGGTCCAAACGTAACCTGCAGCTTTCTAGATCCTGTAATCATGAGAAGCACAGAAGTGTGTGACCAGCAGAGGCACTTGCTTTTTCTTCTAGTGTCCAAAGAGCTTATAATTCAGAGGAAAATGGAAGGGAGTTGGGAAGTTTATTACTTGCATTTATATACCACCCTTCCCTGTCAACTCTGACAAGTAGGTTAGACTGAGAAGTGACTGATTTTATTGCTAGTTTCCTACAGATCATTTAATCTGATGCTGTTTTAATTACTTTTTATAGTTGTTAATTTGTTTTAAACATTTTTCTTACATGGCCTTCTGAGGGCCTATTGTAAACATGATGTTAGAAAAATAACAGCTATAGCCCAATGTTTGCCAGTGAGTTTCATACTGAAGAACATATGTGAGCCCAGGCACGTTCAGTTCCGAGCTTAACACACTGTACACAACACCACATTGCTTCTTCCTTTAAGCACTGGCAACTGGAGCATCTGAAAGCCATTTTCAGTTTGGGGAAAAAAGGAAAAAACCAAACAAACCTGAGAGCCCTGCTGGATGAGATCAGAAGACTATAGGAAGCTCAGAAGCAGAGCATGGACAACAGCCTTCTGCAGCTGTTGTATCCCAGCAACTCATACTCTAAGGCAGGCGGTCTCTGATAACAGAGTTAGGATATATATGCATGACAGTAAATCCTGTGATTTTATTGGGTGCTTCATAAAGAAGTAATTCCTTTTGTCTCAAGCATTCCACCCTGACATGTCTGGCTATTCTTTCGCATGAAGAGTGGCTGTTGAAGATGATGGATTTGGCATAAATGGATATATTAACTATTTTAATTAGGGAAGGATCTTTGGTCAGATTTAACAATGATGGGGATAAATTGATTGTATATTTAAGAGACTGCGGGGAGGAAACTCAGTTACTGGCTTTGAAGGTTAAGCTTATAGTTATTAAATACTAGGCAGTAGTGTGATAATGACAGACACACTAGAAGAAGTGCATCTTGTAGATTATCTGAGAACCAAAAGCTGGAGAGTTAGAAGTCATTTATATGTATTTTTGGCTCCTTTTTTGTTTAGTTGTAGTTTAGTTTTATTTAGTAATAGGTTAGATATTAGTGTTAGTAATAGGTTAGATATTAGTGCTTACTATTTGTCTTTGTATTCCCTCATATGTTGTTTTATATATTAAATACACGTTAATGAAAAATATTTAAAAAAGTTGTTGGATTCTAAATATAAAATAATTCTCATTACATTACTATTCTAAATATTCTAAATTCTTCTAAATAAAAGAAAAACCTCTCTCAATCCACTTTCTCACACTATCATATTTTTGCATCTCTGTCATCCACATTCCATTATTTGCCCTTTAGCAAACTGAACAGCTCCAAACACTATAGGGCAATTTCTACATCTACTAATGACTTTGGCTCTCTTTTCTGTACTTTTCCCATATTACCCTCTTTGGCCCTTTTCACATGGCATTTGCCATGCAAAAGAGGGCCTGGAGCATCATGCTATTGCGAGGAGCGATCTGCATGATGCACTCACAATTGTGCAATGCTTCAGGGGCCGGCAGAGGCTGATCGCGCACCTTTTCATTTTCAGCTAGAAACTGAAAATGGTGCGTGATCACACATTGTTCCTGGGCCCTGCGCACACTTACCTGGAGTGCGGAGCTTCTGGAGCCAGGCCAGTCATGCTTCCTGCCCCAGCGCAGCCTGGGAAACTTCCAGGCTGTACTGTGGAAGGAAGAAGCGGGGCTTTCGTGCAAGCAGGCAGCTCATGCAAAGCCAAAGCAGCAAGGAAGGGAGAGCCTCTCAGCAGAGGCTGCTCATGCTATCCCCGCACCCCAGCGCCGGAACAAGGTAAGGTGTGGAAAGGGCCTTTGAAATCTGGTAGCCAGACCTTTATGCTGTATTTCAAGCATTATGCCATGATAACTTAGTATGAAGGAAGACATTATGAACTTGTTAGATTTAGGAATTTGCCTTTTTCACAAATGATACACAATGAAGATATCCACCACAGCCAGAAGATCTCTTTGCAGCTTGGAGCCCATTAGTATTAACCTACTTTGGATCATTTAAAATTTTTGGTTTTCTAAATTGGTGCCTCACCCAAATTGAGATTCATTGTCCCTTATATATCTCCCAAAGTTTTAAGTTCCTTGGCATACAAAAAGTACAAACATTAACATCATGTCTGTACTTTATGCATACTTGCTTTCTGTCATCCCACTGATTATATCTTTCATGCACCCAAGCAGGCATATTCTGCCAACTGAGGTAACATTCCATGCAACTGATGTAGTAGGTTTCAATCCCAAAAATTTATGCCAAATTAAACTTGTTAATCTTTAAGGTGTTACAAGATTCACTGTTCTTTTGCTACTGCAGACTGACACAGTTACTCCACTAGAAAGGTAGGTGGAGGGGGACTACTAAAATCTGTTAAGTGTTCATAATTTTTTTGAGGAATTTCAGAAAATAGCATCAGTACATTAATTTGTTCTAAGCCTGTGATTAATTCATCTGACACTATGAGCGCTCATCAAGCCAAATTTGTGGATCTCTTCTAGTTATAAAAAGCCCAAGTTCCTCTCCTGACTGCCAATCTTGCAATCACCAATATCTTTCTTCAGTTCATTATTTTCCAGCTCCAACCTATTACTTTTCTCCATCCCAGTCTTTCTCAGATCAAATTCTCACTATTAACTCACCACAAGTGGTTCTGTACGTGGCCTGGGCATATAGGGGAAGGTCTCTCGAAGGAATGTGGTGATCTCCAGGAGCAGTTGGCACGCTGCCATCTTCAGGGCAAAAGGGCAACAACATTTGGTGGGGTTCACAGTACCTAAACAGAGGCAAAATGTGGGTGTGTTGTTAACAGAAGGAGCAGTAGCAGAAATAATTAGATCAAAGAACAAATGAACATCACCACACGTCACACAATGTGAATTGCATATGGAACATAATGGCCCCATTATGTTATTATTCTACGTTTCCCAACACTTACAAACAAATACCGGTATTTTGCAGACAAATCATTTACAGACCTTTGAAAAAAAATTACATATCTTTTACAGCATATGGCATCAAGACTGAGATGGCCTCAACAGACAACTCCTCTGCAAAGTGCCACATATTAATACAGATGTTGACACCAATACTCTCACAATTGAGGTTCCAATGTAGAAATGATAAATTATTGTGTGTACATCAGTGGCATAGCTTGGAGTGAGCAGGGTAGGGGTGGGGTGGGTAGGGGCGGAGGGGGGGATAGCACACATGGGAGGGGTGATGGCACACAGGGGGCAGACAAAGAAGTGCTGCCCAA
The DNA here is from genome assembly GCA_948472985.1 of Iguana delicatissima. Taxonomy (NCBI): domain Eukaryota; kingdom Metazoa; phylum Chordata; class Lepidosauria; order Squamata; family Iguanidae; genus Iguana; species Iguana delicatissima. The sequence continues at coordinate 144,361 of CAOKZL010000619.1, forward strand.
GGTGCATTGCCCTCCTCGCTCCCGATCCTTACCCCACTGGTGTACATTGTCCCCCACTCCACCAAAAGTAACTTCTGCTGATTGCTAGCTGGAGCCACAGAATGGCAGAGGGTAGATATGTTTAGTCTTTTCTTCCCTAGAGAGCTTCCCATGCAAAACCCCATTCTCACAGCCTTCCCCTATGTGTTAAAATTATCATTTCCTCATCATGAGAAAAAGAAGTGGAGTAAGGGTTCTGGTAGCAATTTGTGTTTTAAAAAAAATCAGAGAAAAGTCACATAGAACTCAGTGTAGTATGGTAGCTTTGGCCTCAGATACACATTACATATAATGGTGGAACAATTAATTGAACAGGAAACTGACCAGTAACAAAATACAGTCAGTTTATGTGAGAACTGGAAATAATAATATTGCCATCCTTTTTTTTTTTTTTTGGTAATTTTACAAGTATTTGTGATTATATGCCATAAATGTCAATTAACACTAAGTGTAACCCTTCTTGTTTGTACTTTGCACTCCCCAGTTCTTAGTAGACTATTGCTGCTTTACAGAGATACAACTGTCATATAGTTTAGACTTGGCTCCCAGGGAGAAGAGAAGGACAGCGATGAGCTGAGGCTTTTGCTAAGTCAGTTATTTTCGTTGCCTTGCTTACTTTCCTGCAGCAGTGTCTCTAGGTAGCCATCACTAAGAAAGGAGGGGAAGAAGGTGTTGTAAATCATACTACATCGGATTGGTATCAACATTTCATTGTAGGAGTCAGCCCAGCTTCAGGTTTACATGTTACACTTCACTGGTCCCTTAGAATTTCTGCCCAAGTCTTGAGAGGACCCTGTGCACACAGGTTTTATAGTTGTTAGATTTTTTGGATAGCTTTCCCACCTTTTCCATAGTTCTCTTATTTGTTAGTTTTTCTTTTTCACCATTTCCTATCTCCTATTCCATAGGATGTTGAAAGCGGAATAATCACGCTATAAGAGTATAGTGAAGAAATGGCCCGAGTGTGCAAAAGAGGGGTAAATGTGGCACTGCAAAGGTTACCAAGCCTCTTTCACTGATGCCTGAATGCCAGCCATATTCTTTCTCAGATTGATTACATGTTGGCAATCTGAGCTATTTAAGGATTGGTAAGTGCGACTGGGGAAATGAGACCTAACCTTCCTGCCCCACCACATAATGTAGGTGAGAGAGAAAGAGTGCAAAGGAACAAAGTAAACATGTTGTTTGAGAGACTAAATGAGTATACTAAAACTTCAGGGGATGAGGAATCCATGGTATTTCTCTGGAAATCTGATGTCACTCAGTAGATTTGCTGTTTAGAGGAGTGCCATGCTGTTTACCTAGGCTCAAAAAGAATTCCTGAAAATGATAACTTTTAACAATTTACATTTGAAGTCTTAAAAGTTACTGAAAAGACATAACTTTGACTGTGAAGAGCACACTTGGAAAAAGAAAAGCATAAAACCAGAGGCATATCTAGAGTGGGGCAACTGGGGCACAAGCCCCGAGGACCAATGGCAGGGGGTGCAAAAAAGCAGAACCCCGCCCCACTCTCCCACCTGGGTCTGGCCCACAGCTGCCCCCCACCACCACCAGGGTCCATCTTGGCCTAGGGCAGGGGGGAGCAGTGGCAGTAGCAGCTCTCCTGCCTGTCGCTGCCCTGCCCTCACCCATCACAGCCTCAACTCCACCGCAGTCCCTCCTGGCCTGGGGGGGGGGTGCTACAGCAGCATCTAGGGGTGCAACTTCCACACTTGCCCTCCAGTGGTTCTCAACCTGTGGGTCCCCAGATGTTAGTGGACTTCAGCTCCCAGAAGCCCTGAGCATTGACCATAGTGGCTGGGGCTTCTGGGGGCTGAAGTCCACAAACATCTGGGGACCCACAGGTTGAGAACCACTGCCCTAGACACTGGTGAGCCTAGATACACCACCGCATAATATCTTATCAGGATTATTTTAAGTGATATTGCCACACCCATCTTGCTTTCCTCAGTTTCTGTAACTGCACAGTGCCACTAACTTTTCTGTTCACACCCTTCCTATGAAACAACAAACACAGCAGCTTATACCACATTTTCTCGGACTATGGGAAAGAAAATAAGCATTGGACCGATCCGCTCTATCCAGACTCAGAAGATAACGACGTAACAGAGCCATATTTCTCCTACCTGGCCTCCCAGCACTGCCTTCTTCCTAAAACTTCATCTCTCACATACAGCTAGTCACGCACCAGAAATTAAGCATGCATACAAAGAAATTTACTGAAATTGTCTCCACTCAGCTAATAGTCCAAAAAGCCTGACAGAACATGAAGAAACTGCATATATTTCAGATAGAAGTCAGTTCTTTACGTATGCTGCTTTGCTTGTCAGAATGAAACCACAAAAGTGTTGTGGCACTTGTGAAGGATGGTGTATTCAAGTTTCCCATTCCTCTCTGACTTATAAAACCCTCCTTGTTTCCTATGATCAATCAGAGTCAAAGAAGTTATTATTTCACACTGCACCTTCCAGAATTCTCCAGCCATCATTTTCCTGTAGCCATGCTAGCTGGCAGATTCTAGGAGTTATAGTCCAAAACAGTATGTTTTCCAAGTTGAGGGTTCACTCATCTAGAAGGAGTCATAAAACCAGACCTTCCCTGTTCCATTAACTTCATAAATCAAATTTTTCTCTGCATAAACAAAAAACTAGAATGATGTTTGCAAGATGTGAAAGAAGAAAAGGATCCTTCCACATTTCCTCCTGCTTTAAACTTCAGATTGCATTTGACTTACAAAATGTGACAGCACCTGCCCTTGCCTATTGCCCACTGCCACCATTTGAAATTAGATAGGTGATGATAGCTGAAATATTTATACTTTATATTTATACTAGTTCTCCTCCATACTTTTAGGCTAATCTGCCCCTAGAATTGTGTAACTGCTGGATGAATATCACAATTACAAACTTACACAAAACTCTAGCAGATTGCATGCTTGGTGAAAAACAGCTATACAGGCACACAAGTCCATATATTAGTGGAAGACAGCAGTACACACAGTGCTTCGCAGTAGACGGACAGACATATATAGACGATGTTGGGAGACAGTTTTGTACGGAGTGTTAGTGTAACTTGCACTCTATATTGGCATGAAATACTATCATGTTCTACATATCCACGCTGATTTTTAAACTGTGGAATTGTCCTTTCTAGTTAATAATTGATACACTTCTTTAGTTCAATATACTACTTTAGTTGCTTCATTACACTGTGTTCTGGGATACTGCAGTCCATGTTTTTAAAAAAGGTCAGCACACCAACATTTGGCCACTCGTTTCAAAACTGACCTAACTTCTATTTTGCTTGGGTTCAGCTCAGATCTGAAAATACTGAAGAAGTCTTACAATAATACTTCATAAGAGGCTGATCTCATTCACATAGCTCATTGCAAAAGGATCCATTCTCTTTTAAAAACAACATCCTCTCTGTTATGAATTGGTTATTACATTTTCTACAGATTTGTCATCAAAATTATCAAGTTTATCAGAGCACTGGCTTCTAAGGATCAGCTTGTAATAAATATTCAAGTTAGAAAACTGATTTTAAAACTCCAGTGGGATTCTTTCTGGATTATGGTCTTTGGATATCATTTGCTGTTGAACTAACTCCCTGTAATGACATATGGTCTCAACAGAGAAAATACAACCACTGTTTTTGAAAGAAAGAACATGAAAAAAGCATAACAAAAATACTTCTATTAAAAAGTCACAGCATTTAACATGATTTACAGTCAGGCATTTCAGTCTCATCAGGGAGAACCATATCTGGAAGCAGAGCTGAACATACGAAGGGGCTTTATATTTAGTGAGGACATTGTTCCATCTCGAATGGGTGAGAATCATACAGACCTCCCAACCATGTTAGACTGCAAGTCCCAGCAGCCCTAGCCAGCATAGAACATAGTTGAGGAAACCCGGGAGCTGCCTTCCAATGATATCTGGAGGTCCTCATAATTCCCATCCGTAGTCTACTCTGGAACCAGTCTACTCTTCAAGGTCAGATTTAAAAAGAAGTCTCTCCCAAACCTACTGTTTCAGATATTTAAACTAGTGATGTGACAGGAACTGAACCTCAGTCCTTCTCCATAACTACTACCATAAATTTCTGGTCCCTCATCTACAGAACCCACATGGATTTCACTCCAGTTCATGAATATTTGTACCTCTCCACAATGCTCTGGTTATCCAGATGCCACTCAACTCACTGAAAGAGACCTTTGGAGGCAAATGTGGAGGTATGTCCTCATCTGGGCCTACATAGCAGTTACATGTGGGACTAGCTCCATTTGATTAAAGCTTTCTCACGTATGGCTTGTGTAGTAAAATACAATATTATCTCCTTTATTTGTGAATCCTGTTCCTTTTTGCTGCTTCTACCACTACAGAATGCATTACAACTAGACACGGGCAGATAGAAAAGGAAGGAGGGAAGAAAAGTGTGGAATACAAGTGGGTGGAAAGGGAATGAAAGAGAGAAAGAGAAAGAGAAAGAATTAAGTGTTCCTAAAGCAGAGATTCTTACAAGCGGGGGTTCTTGTAGTAAAGGGAGTCTCCTTACTGTCATCTAAAAAGTCTTCTTCCTCATCCTCCTTTCTCAGTCTCCGCTTGGTCTCTTCATCATAAATGAGCCCCAGTAGGTTAGCTGGGCTCTCACTGTCGCTATGGCAGAGCTCATTCAGTCGGACTCCAATTGCCTGCCAGCGAAAGAAAGATTGGAAGAACAACTAACTTTTATGAGGAAGACTTTGGGTAGCAAAGCTTTGCCAGATCACAGGAGGCCTCAGATGGGAAACACCACCAATTTTGTCCTCATGCAGATGGATAAGTGTGGCTGGAAATACTACAAGACTGAAATGTCCAAAGTGTTTAAAAACTGAATTGTCAAAATGTTTCCTTATATAACAAAAACAGAGTTATAAAACTGAGAATAAATTATTAAGTAGCACATACAAAGCTCTTTAAAAAGGCAAACCTGCTTCAACATCCTCATATTTAAGACTGGAGGATAGGGAAAAGTAGCCTGCCTATGGAGGAGGCAATGGCTGCAAATGCATGTGCTCTTTCCTGCAAGAAAGGTACTCTAAAAATTATGGACTTAATTCTAAAAAGATACAGAGAGAACTGTGCTTTTATTGACCATGGCACCTAATTCTAATTTTATTGAAGATATTTGACAAGTACTAGAGAGTTCTGGTTTGGGACATGCTACATGCTTGGTTAAGTATATTTCTTGGGATTCAGCAATTTGACATGAAACAGAAGCAGGTTTTATAATACATTAGGGGAAGCTGGATATATAACATTATTGTCATCAACAACTTTTTATTTGTACCTGCTTTTCTATTTATAATAGATAGCTGTTCAGTTCAGAAAATACAATAAAATAGCATACCAATGTATACTGGACAATATAAGATAATATTAAAGAATCCACAAATTATAAAATTCAGAAAAGCAGAAAGGCCTCAGATTATACAGTTAAAGCCTGCTAGAATAAAGAACTTTATAAGTTTCTAATGGATCTTGATTGGGAGATCATTACAGAGCCATTCTGTAGCACAGCACAGAAAAGGCCCTCATTAGGGGTCTTTTTGCACTAAATTGTTATAGTGCTATTAGTTCACTTTCAACATGCTATGGAATCCTGGGGTTTGCAGTTTAGAGAGGGGCTTTTAGAATTCTTAGCCAAAGAGCAGTTAGCCCTCAGTAAACTACAAACCCCAGAATTCCACAGGATGTTTAAAGTGGAATAATAGTACTATAACAGTGTAGTGTGGAAAGACCTATCCTCAATCTCCCCCTGCAAATGGGACTGTGGAGCTGGGGTCCCTAACTGGTTGACTTATTTATTCAAATATCAGGTTGCATGAAAGTCCCTGGGCTACTGCAAATTCTTCTGCAGTATTAATTTATTCTGTATTAGGGGTGTAGCTCTGGAGGGGAGCACAATGGGAGCACTGCTTCCCCATAAGAATTCTCCAGCTCAAATGAGATATTCCTTAAGTCCTCAAATTTCTAGCATTGCAGTAATGTCCAGTTGGGAATTTAGAAATAGAGTTTAGGTAACTAAAGAAAGAGGGAGCAGGCAAAGTTATCAAGGGAATGTGAACATAGAAGAGAAACAGAAGAGATCTAGGTGTGAACAATTTTAAGTGTCTCAATCTCTGTAATGTTAAAAAGTTGAGGACTGAAGGAATATGTCATTTGTGATGACATAATTCTTATTTAGGGATAATGCTCTCATGTTGCCCTCCCTCGCACCTACGGAGGCTGCACCTCTGTTCTGGATAGTGGGTTGATGTAATAGTAGACTTTAAGTACACGGATACCAGGATTGATGAAGCGCAAACCAAGTTATGTTTCCGTACCACTTTAGAGAGGAGAGAACTAAAAATATCTGGAAAAGCAAAGCCTAAACAGGACCTGTACTCTTTTATGCACCTGAAGACACACTTTACCAGGCCACATTGGTACAACTGGAAGAAAGTAAGAACAGAAACTTACATCTCCCCACTGATAGAAGAGTTTGGCTGCATTCCATTGTAACTTCTGGTTACGTTTGTTCCCCACTATTGGAGAGCGCCCACGAGAAAGGCCCTTTTTTGTGATGTTCACATGGTGTCCCTTCATCCATTCTGGCCAGTTGCCACGATTACAGCGGTGAACAAAGCGAGCACACTCCAAGAACAAGGCTGCTCTTGCTACCACTGGTGCTTCCTGGAATGTGTTATCAAAACATCAAGAGTTCAAAACAAATGAAAAGTTATCCTAAAACAATGTTGTGCCAAAGTACTTTTTTCTGCATGATCATACACGACAGTTTCACTGAAAGACAATGGTAGCAAGACACAGATCACAGATCATACCATGTTAACAGTTAATAAGGGGTGGAAGGTTAGGAGGCACTAAGATTTTACCCATGATAAGTCTGTGGTCATGGCTTTGTCCCAACAAACAATGCAACAGTTACAGCATATCACATGACAAGCTGCTACATCTTTTTGTTTATTTAAAAAATTTCAGAGAAATAAGTAAGTCCTGTTACATGGACTGAATTTGCTCAGTTGGAAGCAAATATCCACTGAACTTTTTATCCTGAAAAGAGCACATCTTTTCTGTCTTCCCTTCCTTCTTTTAGTTCCATTATTTTAAAACTGTTTATTTCTTCCTAGTTCATTTATAGGAGAAGTTAGGAGGCTGCAGCCCATGAACCATGTTCCTCATTACTCTGCTTTGGCAGATCTGACATCCCAGCCAGCCTCCTGATTTTTTTTAAAAAAAGACATGACTTTAACAGGCTTTTCCATCCTCAAATCACAGCAAAACACCCCAACCTGTGTCCACATGCAGTGGTTTCCTCTCTGCTATCCCCTGGAACCTTCATACCCCAAACACGTTTCTTCCACTGCATATTGGTCCCAAATAGTGACTGGAAATCACATAACATGATTTCCAGTGTGCCTGCATGTGCAGGTATGGTTTGCAGGACAGTTCATTCTTCATAGAATCACTGTGCATAACATTCACATAAACCTCACATTTCATAACCAAATGGAGAAGCACATCTTTAAGCATCACACGTGTATCTCATTTGGACATAGCTACTCCTCAGGCATCTCAACAAAGGAAAAGAGAGCTTAAAAGGTTAACCTTGAAAATTAATTTCATAATGTTGCATGTTAGAAATTGGGAAATCAATTCATTGCCATGGAGGCAAATAATCAAAATCCTTTAATTAGTTGAGCTATCATTAATTAATTCATTGTTTGGGCCTATAGTGTTGAGCCATGTCATGGGATTTTCAGAGAATGGCATGGAGATTGTCACTCTTATGGACTCTTTAAAGACCCCCTTTGTCCTTTTGCAATTGCCTCACTCCAGCCTAGAATTTCCCCCCACACTAAGAGCCTTTCAACACTAAACTGTTATAGTGCTATTGTTCCACTTTCAACATCCTATGGAATCCCGGGGTTTGCAGTTTAGGGAAGAGCATTTAGAAATCTCAGCCAGAGAGCTCTTTGGCCTCAGAAAACTACAAACCCCAGAATTCCGCAGGATGTTGAAAGGGGAATAATAGCACTATAACAGTGTAGTGCAGAAAGGCCCATAGACTTGTTGTTATTATTTGCTATCAAGTCAACGCCAACTTATGGTAACCCCAAAAGGCACCAGATTCTGTCTGATCTTAGAAGCTAAGCGGGGTCAACCCTGGCCAGTACTTGGATGGGAGACTGCTTATGAATACCAGGTGCTGTAGGCTATATATCACAGAGAAAGGAACTGACAAACCACCTCTAAATATTCCTTGCCCAAGCCCAAGAAAATCTTATGAAATTCATAGGGTCACCTTAAGTTGATAAGTAAGTTGAAGGCACAAACACACACACACAAATGAGAGACCTCTAAGAGCCCTGGTCACCAGCTACCCTGTTCAGGTCTTGTAGAGCATGGCTTTCTTGATTGAGTCAATCCACCCCTAGTGTGGTCACTCCCTCTTCCTACTGATTTCCATTTCACCAAACATTGGCCCTTTTCGCACAGAATTTCTGAAGCAAAAGGACCCCTTGAGCATCGCGTAAATGTGAGGAGCGGTCCATACGATGCACTCACATTTGTGCGATGCTCAAGGGCCTGATGTGGACCGCGCACGCATTTTTTTTATTTTTGGCTCAAAGCCGAAAATGCTGCACAGTCATGCATTGCTCCGGGGCCCCGCGCACACTTACCTGCCGTGCACAGCCTCCTGAGCTGCGTCGGTCACGCTTCCTGCCTCAGCACTAGCCTGCAACTCCCAGGCTGTGCTGCGGTAGGAAGGGGTGGGGTGGGGCGGGGCACGGGCAGGGCGCTCGCGCAACCAGGAAGCTGCTGCGGAGCCCAAGCAGCAGGGATGCAAAAGCCTTCCTCCGAAGGCTTCTTGCACGAGCGCCGCCCCCACCTACATGAAAAGGTAAGGTGCGAAAAGGTCTATTATCATCTTTTTCAATGAATCCTCTCATCTCATCTCATGATATGGCCAAAGTACAATAGCCTCATTTATCTTTGCTTCTAGTGAGAATTCAGACTAGATTTGCTCTAAGACCCATTTCATTTGTCTTTTTAGCAGCCCATGATATTTGTAGAATTCACCTCCAGCACATTTCAAATGAGTTGATTTTCCTCCTGTCTGCTTTCTTTACTGTCCAGCTTTCACAATCATACACAGAAAATGGAAACACTATGGCTTGGGTGATTTCTACCATGTATTGAAGCCCATAATAGGATTGTTGCACAGAAACAGTAAGACTGCAACATGTCTGGCAATTGTCAGTTTGAGAAATGCTGTACTAAAGCATGGGATCTCATCTGACATCTTGTTCAATTACATTTGTCAGTGACCTGCATTTCTTTTTTCTCTCCACCCTCTACCAACATGCTTCACTCACTTCTGAAATGCCTTGTTTGTCAAAGGTTAATCAGGAGTAATTTGTTTTGGTTAGAGAGCACTGATCCTTAGCAACTACAGCAATAAGTAGATAGCTGAAAAGGTCAGTAAGTGAATTAAGCTTGGGGAAGTCATAATCTGAAATTCTTGAGTCTCTGAGTATATACAGAATAGTTTTCTGTACAACAGAATCACTGCATCCTTTCTGCGTAGAAAGTACATATTCCGCATGCAGGAGCCAAAGATCCCAAATTCAGTCTGTGACATCTTCAGCTAAAAGAACAGATATTCAAAAAGGCCACTGTTCCCTTGCACCCACTTTATCTTAATTGTATAATTAAAAGAGGTTGGATAAAAAGGAGGAAGAACAGGGTAAAAAAACAGGTGGGAAAGTCCTGGCAGGAGAGGAGAGAGATGACAGCGGGAGAACTTTGAAGAAAGCCTTTCACTTAATTATCCAAGTGTATAGGATTGTATCATCAGGATTACAAAGGGATTTACTGTAGTTTACTCAAATAATACCGTACAAGACTATGAATTATAGCACTGTGTACAACAGAAATCAGTTCAGAATATAACTAGTAGAGGAGGAGAAATTACTGAAGAGAGTCACAAAGCACTCCCCCTCCCCCTAAACACCACAAACAATTTTACTTTCATAGAGACCTATGGCAGACAGAGGGGAATCACATTCTTCTCAGGATTAAAAAGTTGGCATGCTAAATGGACCCTGACTTCTTGAGGGCTTTGGTCTTCCATCAAGCAAACAATCACTTTCCCCTATCTTTGTTGTTCTCATTTTCCCCCCGTTCTTCTTCTGCTTCTTCTTTTTTACTTCTTTCCCAAATTCAACTCTTCTTCTGCCCCACAAACACAGCTCTTTGGTTCTGACCAGGACTCCAGAAAAATACTTCTCTGTCCCCTCTCTCTCTTCCTTCTCTTTCCCCCCAAAAACACAGATTAGCTTGCTTAACAAAAGAGATACACAATGTATTTCTTCCAGTTCTAACGTTTCTTCTTCTGAAGCAGCAGGCCTTTGTGCTAAGGCCATTTCCACACTCAAAGGCCCTTCCTTAAGCTGCAAACCCCAGGAGTCCATAGGACGTTGAAAGTGGAATAATAGCATTATAACGGTCTAGTGCGGAAATGGCCTAAGAAACCAGGAAGACCTGCTGCTGGGACAGAGGGAGATGAACTCTAAAGAATTCTAAGAAATTCTAATCATACAATTCACTAAAGCTTCCCTGTGATAAAGTGAAGCAGGCAAAAATATTAGAAAAAATCTAGCAAATTGATAATTTAATGGGTTAATTAGCAAATTAATTCCAAATTCTGCACACACATGCATACTTTCTTTAGCCTAACTCTAATTCTTATTTAAATCTAATTTTTAATCTTAAATAAAGTAGAATCAGTGGAATTTACTTAAGTTTTAATTTATCAAGTAGTTACTTGATAATAATTTAGTAATTATTCAATTTAACTTAAATCTATTTTAAATCTAATTCTCACATTCTTTGATCTAAATCTAAATTCTAATTTAAATCTAATTGTCAATCCTAAATAGAGTAGAATCAGTGGAATTTACATAAGTTTTGATTTATCAAGTACCCACTGATCTCATAGATCTTCTTTAGTTGGGACAAATAGTTGGATTTAGGCCATGTTTTTAAATATGTTTCCATTTTGATGTTAAAAAAAAATCACAACAATGACAATCTGAAGGAACAGGAGAATTTCTAGAGGTGATGCAAAGCTTCTGAGAGTGGAAATGGTTTGAGATCTGTACCTCCCAGCTGCAATAATGTTCTTCTAAGACTGCATATCAGTAATGTTCAAAGTAAATTCTTACACAGCAGCTGAGCATCAAGATTTCTTTGTTAAAAACATTTTCATGCTTCCTTTCTACCTCAGTAGGAGGCGCTTGTGATTGTTCAGAAAAGAATGCAGTATCATTAAAAGTTAACATATTTTTATACAATTTATAAGCCAAACATAAATAATGACTGTTTTTAAGAAAATAGCAGAAAGCACCAATCACACATTAAGAGAACAAATGCGGCAGCGAGGATGTCAGGAAACTGAGGCATGTAACAGTTGATAGGCTAAAGGGAAAAAGTTTTTTCATACAACAGGAAGTCATCAAGCAAGAATGACAAATTCATCTGCAGTGATGAGACATTCCAAAGCCCGGGCCAAGGAACAGAGAAGCCTTCTGATATGATCCTATTAAAGAAGGGTCAAATACAGGCAGTATCTGGAGCATGGCCTCTCCAGATAACTCACTTTGCATGGTGGGATTCTGCCCATTCTTGTGCCAATATGCGCCTTTCTGCCTCAGCAGGAGGCACTCGTGATTGCTCAGAACAAAATGCAGTTGTTACATTGAGAGTAGGGGTTGTCTGGGGTGCAAAGCAAGTTTAGAAGGGAACCTTAGAGTTTTTTTAAAAATTGCTCTATAACGCATTGTTCTTAGATCAGGATCTGTATTTCCTAAACTGCCACAATTTTACGCTGCCAATCTTCTATCACTCAGGAATAGTATTTTATTAAATGTGCTTGGAACTGCTCAAACATCTGTGGAGGAAAATAGAAACTTTAAGGGGTGATTTTCAATTGTAAAATAGAATCCTTTCACAGAAGTTAAAAATAATGGCTTATGATCTGAAGGAGCAGGGAGAGCCTAGGTGGGGGTGCCCCCCTCCCTCAGATCATAGCTACTAGGGCTGGTGCACAGTCATAATCTATATCAGAGGAAAGGGCATGGTTGCTTTTTTTCTAAGGAAAGAATCAAGGGCAATTCTAAAGCACATTAAGTAAAATGGAATATATAGTTTGTCCCTGAGTTGCTCCAAAGGGGTTAGTTGCCTGGCAACAAAAGCTCTCGGCTCTCGATTGCGATTGCATAATCAATTTCAGCGAGATCTTATGTTGAAAGACTTATCACAGACAAGAGGATTTCATGATGTAAATTCCTATTGACCCATTCTAAATTTAAAGCAAAGTTTCTAAATGTTATCCTCAGACAGCGTTAACATGCTGAATGTCAGAGCATTATGCAAATACCCTGCAATAGCTTACCTTATGCCCAGAGCAATCTGAAGCAGCAGCAAGAGAAAGATGAAGATGTGTGACAGAATGGATAAGGATGAATTCACACCACAGAGAAACACATCACAAATGAAGAGAAATGAATCAGCCAGTAGATGCATAGCTGAAAAGAACCACAGGTTACCACTTTCACTGACAACAGAAAACAAAGCAAAACATGGCTGCAAAACTAACAAGATGGACACTTTCTCTGGAATTCTGTGTACAAAATGGCCTCCCTGTTTCTTCCGTGACAATACTTATGTAATATCTTTTAAATATGATAAAACAAACTTAACGAATCTTCATTTACCTTCACAATACTTCACATAACCCTAAAAGGATTCCCAGTGCTCAACTCAACCCTTACAATAAAAGTGCAAGACAGGTCCGAGGACTGTGGGGGTGAGATGCGGTTACTAATACTCTTGAGAGGAGTAACGAAGTCAAATTTGGGGTCATGCATCAGGATATTTATGCAAACATATTTCCCTGTATCTGTGTGAGACACCCAGCCCTTTAAAAACTCTGGTGAGATTTACAATATTTGCTGGTGTCAGTTAGATGCAGTGCTGAGGAGAGAATAAGCAGCATTCTAAACCAATGCTTCTCATTTTGTCTGATGTGGGAACCAGTATTTTTTTTTCCTAATGCGACAGAGACTGCAACCACAATTCGTCCCATTGGCTACAAGTGTTTCCTTCCTGAAAAATTGCCACAGGCCAGCAGCCAATGACTTATAGATTGGCAATGGTCCATGGACCATCACTTTGCGTAGCTCAGTTGTAAACAGCGACTTACAGGCCCAGGCCCTGAAAGACTACTAGGGGAAAAAAAACTGATTTGCACTTTGAGATATAGGTATATGCCTCCATATGCAATATGCTCTTTCAAAAACTACAAATCTCAGAACACATTAGTTCCTGCTTGCATTTCCTATACCTAGGAACATCAGGCGAGAAGTATCTGATCATTTGAGACCCTGGTATTTCAGGGACACTGAGAGCTAATGCCACTGACAAGATTTTCAGCTACAAGAGCAGATGTGAGTTAATCTCCAGAATAGATAAGTGGCATGAAGTGCCCAGAACACATATTGTTTTTATATAGGCCATATATTACCATATAAATACAATCAAGAACCCTAATAAGTTAAATGAAGCAAATCACTGCTCCAATAATCAAGGCCTTTCCTTGAGAAAGGTCAGAGGCGGCTATGTAGCCATAGACAGATCAGAGAGTGCTGTGTACCTTACATAAGACTGTATCTGCAGCAACAAACCGAGGGCACTTATGCCAGCAGACAATCTGGATGGAAAATGCACACATATGCACAATTCTACTCATTCTGCATCACCTCTTAACATAATAGTCTTTTTCATACACAGAAGAAGAGGTGTTGCCTTGGAGTTGGGGTAATGTCTTAGTAAATGATGGCCGCCTGTAAGTCTTAAAAATAAAACTCAGCAAAGAAGTGTTTATTTCTCTCTAGAAAGGGACATGCATGTTTTTATTTCTGTAAATGCTTTAATACATTTTAAAGTGTTAGAACTGTATGGTAGGAAAAAAATGGTTCAAAAACAAGCAAAAACCCCCCCAAAAAACTTCCCAGCCTAAATGAAAATTCTACCTAAACCTGAGGAGCGGACCCATTGCATGAAGGGAATTACACAAATGTTGGCTTAACATTCAGCAGCTGGCTTACCATTCAGCATTCTTCTTACTGCAACATGTTGAAAAAGGTAGGCAGACGTAGGCTTGCTACTACAATGGGAGACTATAAATGTGCTGCGCAGGTAGTTTGGAGGAATAAGAGGCATAAAAGGGACAGTTTGTACATCCTTAAACCTTCTCAAGGGTAATTAAAGAAAATGGCTGCCTAATAAAAATTGAATCAAAGAAATGGTTCAAAAAGTGTCCATACGGAGTTGAACTGACGTAGGGTTGCTTGTGAATTGTAAACACATGTGCAGATGTATGAATACCCATAAATATATGCCATGCAACACAAAAGAGATTTAATATACAAAAGTATTGCTTTGAACGGCAATCATACCACAAAATCAACAACAGGCAAGGAGTATTCCAGTGGTGGGTGACATGAGAGGAAAGCAAGATGTACAAAGCAGCGGAAGCAATAGCACAGATCAGATCAAAATCTATGCTAGGCTTGGATCTTCTAGGCTTTGGATCCACAAATCAACACTCTATAAATAAATCATAAACTAGAAATCTTTGAAGGCCCTCCCGCCTCCAGTGAACAACCAGAGACTCCCAGCTATGGTTTGCTTCAATTATTTATAACAGCATCTCAACTTCTCCAAGGATTTATAGGAGTCAGAGCCATGTACGCCACTCTTACACTTATAAGACATTTACAAAGGCTTAGTAAGTCGAGCTGTGAAATGTGGAGCCTCACAGAAATCTGAATAAAAAAGAGATGTTTTCGTTAGATGCAGTATAATTCTAGTAAATCAAATATTCTCTCCATATTTCTAGTTACAGACCAGAGGGGAGAAAATCCTATTTGTTAATCATTGTGCTTAGCATTTCTATGAGATTTTCACCTGCACCCTTGCAACAGTCAGGATACACTAACATATCCCACTTTATACATTATTGAATCAATAGTTGGGAACAGTGTTCAGGAGTGACTTACAAGATCAAGAGCAGCTGCCAGGATAGAGGCGTCAGGGATTGTTCCTGGTTCGCAGCAATTTAAGAGAAACTGAAAACGTTTCATGCCTTGCCGTATTGCACCCAGGTTCACGACATTCTTGGATTTGCCTCCCTCTTGGTTGGGAGCCAGGTGATCATCGTATGTCTGACAACCTTAAACAAGAATACAGAAGGGGGTTGTGGGAGAGGGGGAAAAAAGAGGGACCTCCAACAAGAGATTAAACAGGATGTGGGCTCGCAGAAAATCACAGCACATGAGGTTCCTATTTTTCTGCCCTGTCCATGTATTACCACTAAGCAAGCTTAAGGACTGAGGTGTGCATGTGGATTAGCCATGACCGAAGCAACATCAGTGTGAACCATCTGATGTTAGCAGAAATTGGCAGAAAATGCACAAAAAAGAATATATATTGACTTGCCACAGGAAAACAAGTATTCGCAGGTTCCTGTACTCCTACTGTTTGTGTGATATGTCTGAGATGCTTTGAAAGCACATTGCCGCATTATCTAAGATGGCTGCATCTTCAGTGAGTTAATCAGAAGGAAATATGGTCATAAGCAACACAGCAACATGATTACTGCTGACTAACAGTAATTTTCAAAACCTGGAGGTTTCTACAGCCTTGCTTCAGTGCCTAGAGCCAGTCCTCTAAAGTTAGTCATGACTAAGTCCCATTGAAACAAAGTTACAAATAAGTTAGAAGGCAGGATGAATGGACATATTGTGAGATTACATGATTCACTAGGAAAGACAATGGCCATTTCTGCATGAGACTGTTATAGCGCTGTTATTCCACTTTCAACATCCTGTGGAATCCTGGGGTTTGCAGTTTAAGGGGGGGCCTTCGAGGCCCCTCCCTAAACTGCAAACCCCAGGATTCCACAGGATGTTGAAAGTGGAATAATCGTGCTATAACAGTCTCATGCAGAAATGGCCAATGATGCTTGGTAAGGTAGAAGCCAGTAGGAAAAGAGGAAGACCACATTACAGATAGATGGACTCAATCTAGGAGGCCATGGCCCCGAGTCTGCAAGACTTGAACAGGGTGGTCAAGGATAGGGTGACGGAGATCTCTCATTCATAGGGCTGACAGCAGTTAACAGCAAGTTAGATTCAATTATTTTCAGTCATGACTAACTTCAGCTGCATCAATGCTTCTGTCTTTCTTTAAACCAGAGGATTTGGAGCACTTAATAGAATTTGGCATTCAATATTATGCAAAGATTTTGTAGGAACTGACCAGAAGCTTCCACAGTTGCTGAAGATACTGATTCTGAACATATTTACTTGGGATGAGTCCTGAGGATTTAAACAGAACTTACTCTCAAACTAATTGTGCTGATTCCAGCACAGTTTACAGATTCCAGATACCTGCTGAATATTCATAGTTATTCACTAGAATATTCATAATCACTTACTAGAAGATCGTTCCTCCCACAGGTAGGTGTAAAGAGAAATGCTAGCTGTGTGAGTGTCTAGTAGACTCTAAAGGGAAGGTATTCTGGAGAATGCAGAACAGAAAATTATGCCTTCAGGTTAGAGAGTGACAGTAAAGAGTGGAAACATTTTTTGTGCATGTACTATTAACTCAATAGTGTTAGAAACATTTGCTTGTAGAGTTAGACTGAAGGATCAAATATTATCTATTTTAAACAATATTACTTTTAATGATTATATATGATGAGCTGAAGACAAAAGATTGCTCTTCACTAAGTCTGGTGCCCTACAGATATCTGGACTAAAACTACCTTTATCCCACTAGCCCAAATGGAAATTTTTGTCTGACCCATATAGGGTTGGATATTGCTGTCCTAATTCAGTACATCTCTATAGATTTATGAATAACATGCAGACACTTGATGTAGGGTTGCATGGCTAGTGGCGGATCGGAAAGTTCATGTAAGCTATCCTAAGTTGTTTGGAGGAAGGACGGCACACAAATCTGATGAATTAAAAAACTGTATACATTCAGGAAGGCCTAGAACCATATAGGATTAACTGTTTAAGAAATAGCCTACTACATCATGCATTGTTCAATAATGCTTTAGTTGTACAGGAAGTTTATCAAAATCTTTGTTCTTCACATAGCCTATAAGTGAACAGTGGATTTTATCAAAGGAAGGACAATTTTTAAATGGCTGCTCACTGGTATCTGGCCTGCATATCATCTATTGGTTTGTCCATTTGTTAGTCTGTCTACTTACATACTTACCTATCCCAGTGTTCAAATGTTCAGTTATACTGAATTTCCAAGAAATAGGACGCAATGCAAGACAATAATGTAACCACCACATTAGTTCATTGACAAATGAAATTGTGGCTCTTTATTAAACCCATTGTCCCACCTTACTGGATGAGTGCTATGCTGGTTTGTATAAACTGTGGTGCAGTAGAGGGAAGAATGGGTAAACGGTTATATAACGTATATTTCTGGATAGTCACTGAGTTAAAAAGTATATGTAAAACAACAAGACTATCTAATGAGGGCTCACCAGAAGAGAACAGGGGAAGGTTTGTCGCTTTCTAGAAAAATAATCCACTGAGTCTTGGCACTTTTATAGAATGAACATAGAGCCTTGAATGAAACTACCCTTCCATTAAAATTGATTTTTTTTTCAGGTTTAAAAAGTGACAAATTCCTATTCAGTTTTAATAACCATATTTCCAATACAAATGATAGCAATTAAATTTTGAAATTCATACGGTTGTCTCAAAACTCAAACCTAAAATTTGCACTTTCTAACGGAAATCTGTCACACCATGCCCACATTCGTGCGTGAATTTAACACAGAAATCTGAATTATAAAGCTATGTGGACCCACAAGGCCCATAAAGAATAGTAATCTCTATATAATGCATTAAAATATTTCAAAATTTCAGGAACTTCCCAATCAGATGCCTATAAGTACATTACAAATTGTTGTACTAAAGTTGGGGGGGCAGATAAGAGTCAAGTATTCAACTGGCACATTGAAGTCATAAAGATTACAACTATTTCTATTAAAACACCATCCAAAAGCAATAGACATTTGACTTTATTTGGTGCATTCCCCCTTCGTATATAGAGATGTATTGCATGATGAAGCAATGAATAAAGGATGCAGTAATGTTACGTCTGTTTTTGACAATGTAGTACGTAATGTCAGATCATATACTGTGCCACGAAAAAAATGGAAAGAGAACTAAATTCATTGAGATGGGATGCTGCGTTCCTTTTTCTGTACAAAAATAGGAGAATGTCAAGATGCAAGGTTGTTTCCTTGGAAACAAGGAGCTCACATCTGCAACTGAGCGGCTCTGAAGTACTTGAAAGCATATAACTCATTCATATATATATATACACACACACAAAAATATACTTTTTTTCCAGATGCCTCTATTTTAAAAATGAAAAAAGTCTCAAATAATAGAATATGATTATTAATTTTGTTGAGAATGCAGGACAACATCTCTAATAAATGGCATGGAGACACAAGACAAGCAAACACAGAAGAAAAGAGATAATTAAAACACATTTTGTACAGGGTTTTCCATTTCATCAGTGCTGAACTTTACAGAAAATGGTAGATGATCAAGAATGAGGAGTAAAAATCAGTGGTCATTTCCATAGAGTGAAATTAAATATTATAATATGTTTGAAACCAGATCTCTGTGTTCAAATTATTTCAATTTTTCTCAAGTGATGAATTTTATTTTTGGAAATCCAAATGCATATTTACATTTAATTTATTGGGCCATATTTGCTTTTCCTTCTTGCCTTTAATTCAACTAAAATCATAGTGGCAAAAGGAGAAAAGGAGAAACAAAAGATTACAAGTAAATAGAATGAAAGAGAGAAACTGGAGAGATTTTAAAAAATGTTTTAAAGAGATAAAAGCTAAATTAAAGAAGAAGGGTAACCAAAATAAGCAGATAAATAAATAACAAATGGAGAGGGAAAAAATTCAAAGGACTGAAGAAACAGAACCCTGATTTCTAACCATCTTTTTCTTCTGTGTGATGAAGCTTGGATGGATGTCTTCGGCAGGTGCGCCATTTACCAAGACGCTTGAAGAAATTCTCCTCTTCATCACGTCCATTCTCCAGGCCACTTCCTGGACCTCCTTCTGACAGCTTCACTGCACTAGTGAACTTTACCTAAATAAAAGAGATTTTGTTACTCACATTTATAACATGAGGCCTGAAGACATTCACTTCCCATTACTGCAAATAATTCTAAACACACATAAATTCTGTATAAGAGCTATCGCATTGGGGGCTTTCTATGCCTGTTCCTTAATTGTGTTTGCATCTCTCCTTAAAAAAATAGTTCTTCTGCACCAACTTCCTGTTCTTTACTAAGATTCTGAGCGTAAATTAGCCACAAAGGAGACAGAAACTAATACTGGGCAAAGCAGATCAGCTAGGGCTGACTGACAGTGATCCTCTGCAGCTTTCCCTGACTATTGATAGAGGAACCTTTAGCATTCGCAATAGGTAGAGCCAATCTGCTTCAAAAAGGTAGGTTAATTTCTTTGGGCTGCTCCCTCACCCCTGATTTAGCTTTTTGAGATCTGTGGCTCTACCCTTCAGGGTAGGACTTTAAACACAGCAGTGACAGGGAACAAAGCATGAGTAGCAATTTCCAGAAGTCTTATTCCTTTGACATAGCACATCCTACTCCACTTAGACTATTACTGGTAAGACTAAACTCCTTACTTCACCCCCAAACTGTCTTCTGGTCAAGAAACCCACCTGAACTGGATGTTTCCATTTTTTTTAGAGGAGTGAAACATGAATGTATTTAAGATCCACACATATCCTCACACCTCATGTCCCTGATGGTCTTAATGTAGCATATTTACCTTGGAACTCTGCCTGATAAAAGAAAGTCGGTCAACAGAGCTGATATCCAGAAGGTCTTCTACACCATCTGCCAGACCAGAAAGGGATGAGCGTTTCAGCCAATTCCCTGCACAGAGAATGAAAGGTAAAAAGATTTGTCATGTCTTATAGAAGATATCACGTAGAAGATGGAATGAACTTGTTTTCCGCTGCTCCAGAATGAGAACCAATGGATTCTAATAATAAGAAAATAGATTCCACTTAAACATTAGGAAGAACTTCTTTATTATAAGAACTGTTCATCAGTGGAGTGTCCTTCTTTGGAGGTCTTTAAAACAAAATCTTGGTGGGCTCTAGTTGTACATTCCTGCATGGCTGGAGATTTGAATAATTGGTCCTTCCACTACCTTCCAGCATTACAGTTCCACGATTATGTGTCTGAAGCTACTTGCAACAAATGTGAATCTTCTAATATTTTGAGGAAATATATCTCATGAAGAAAATCTCACATGTAGAATTTTGAGTACATGTAATTCAGGTTTTTGTCTCTCTCTCTCTCTGTGTGTGTGTGTATGTGTGTGTGTGTGTGTGTGCAGACAGGAAAACAGGATTGAAAAGGATGATAATTGAGAGGAAGACTACAATGTATTTATTTGCTCATATTATGGTAGGAGAAATAGATACCAAAATCTATCAAAATCCAAGCACATAAATATCCAATATGTTCTGTCTTATCCAGCCAGCCAGCCAGCCAGCCAGCTACTGTTCTGTGGATGTGGATGTATGTGTGTGTGTGTATACACACCCCATTTTCAAACAATATTTTTTGGGGAAAAAAGTGAGTCTTAAAAGCCGGCAAATACAGTAATCATCTATCATCTCTCTCTCTCTCTCATTCTCTCCCCTCTATATACGTATCTTCTATCAAAATCTGAGCAGAACATTTATTTCTGTGTACACATACATGAAGAAATGGACAGGGAAAAGTTATTTGATAATATAACAAAGCGACATACTTTTACCTAAGGGAAGTTTAAGTTTTTTTCTCAGAGATATCCGCCTCGAGCGGGAACGGGAACGCCTCTCAGTTGTTGTCCCAGAGTGTGCCGTTGTGCATTCTGAGGTATCTGGCTCAGACTGGCTGCTGGTATCGCTTGCTGCGCTCTGTGACTTGAACATCTTCCGCCAGAAATCTTTGCGGCCTAGGGCTGCTCCTTGCATTTGTTCATCACTATGGGACAAGATTACATGGTTGCTTCCCCAAATATATCAAGGAATGAAGAAACCATGACAGGGCTTTAATTTTCTAACTTTGTCTTGCTGTTGAGCAATTAGAGAATGACATAATTTTTTAAAACATTTTTTTCCTTGCTTGCTTGCTTGCTTGGGTCAATTTTAAATAAGTTGGTGAGGGACAACATTATTCTGTTTTAGTAGTGATAAAAATATATAGCATTTATTTAACACTCTGAATATTCAGAAGCATTAACTATAGCCCTTACCACACAACGTCACCATCCCGGCATGGCAACATGTTGCTCCCGGTCCAGGACATATGCTATCGCATGACATCATTGCTGACCAGATGCCATCATCTCCCTATGTACTGTAAATGCGCCATTTACCATTACTGGGAGAAAACATCTAGTAATGGTCCCCTTTTCTGCCACAATCCCATAGCTGTGGGCATATGGTAAGGGCAGAAGCACTTGACAGTGCTTTCTTCCACAGTACAGGGCAAGAAGAGGTGGGGAAAGGGACTCGCCATTCATGCTGTACTGTGGAAGAAAAAAAGAGTATCCCTAATGCTACCCATCCACTGGCAGGTGACCGGGTGCAGTGGGGAACATTCAGGTCCCAATCCCATCCCAGCAATGACACTGCCAGGATCCCGCCAGGACGATGAGCAATTAGGGCATCATGCAGTAAGGGCCAATGTGATTTTAAAAACCATATACTAACTTAAGGGTAGCCTAATATATTTTGATTATATTGTGGGGGCGGGCTCAGTGAAAAGATTAAGTGGTTATTTTTTCTAAGACCACTTAGAATAACACATGGCGTATGGCAATAGAAGGCAGACCACGGGCTTACGGGACCTGTTTTGTTTTTAACTGCATTCTCAAGGTCCATCACCCAAAGCCAGATGCGAAAGGGCTAGAGGAGTGGGCCAATTCCTCCTCGCCCCCAAATAATCTCTATATGATACAATTCTATAGCTGAGTGACTAAAGTAGGCATTCTGAGACAAGGGCCCTTTCCACACCTTACCTTTTTTCAGCGCTGGGGTGCAGGCATTGCGCAAGCAGCCTCCAGCGAGAGGCTCTTGCGTCCCCACTGCTTCAGCTCCGCACAAGCTGCCTGCTCCCGAGCAGGCAGCGTGAGAACCCTGCCTCTTCCTTCCGCAGCATAGCCTGGGAGTTTCCCAGGCTGCGCTGGGGCAGGAAATACGTCTGCCACAGCTCTGGAGGCTCTGCATGCAAGGCAAGTGCACAGAGGGCCCTGGAGCAATGCACGATCACACACCATTTTCGGCTGAAAGCTGAAAATGAAAAGTGTGCGTGTAGCACCTGCCCTACCCTGGAGCATTGTGTGATTGTGAGTGCATCGTGCAGATCACTCCTCACAATCGCACGACGCTCCAGGTGCCCTTTTGCATGGCAAATGCCATGCGAAAAGAGTCAAGGTCTCAAACAGAACTTCACAAAGATCCACCACAATTTATGCTCATGTAGGTGAGGAGTATGGGATATATTCATGGGCTATATCTATCAAGGCCAGTATTTGAAAAGTAATAACCAGAACGATCACCAGATTTCTTGAGAAGTTTTTATAGACATTAGAACTCCCAGAATGTTTACTTACTGCTCAGGAGTTTGCATTGGTCGGCTTGAGATATAACTACGGCATTCATCAGGAGCCAAAGAAGGCTGCCCTTTGTCAATAACAACACTGCCCACTTCAGATCTGTAAAAACAAAACAATCAGTCACTGATGCTGCTTTTTTAAATATTTAATTCATTATTTCTATAACAAAGAAAAAGAGGCAGAGAAGGAGACCAACATTTGCACTCTAGTACTCTTCTCATCATAAATCTATCCTAAGAGAGAACAAGATCTGAAATGCTTAAAAGACATTGCATAGCCAGTTTATAAGAATCACAAATTGATACATTCTCAAAGCAAATCACAGATTGATATATGCTTAAACTATGTTCCCCTAAGTTGAATGAGACTTCAAGTATGCACAGGGTTTTGTTGGTTTTTTTCTAACAAACTGTTCGGTCCTCTACTAGCAGGTCAAGTGATGACATCAAAGGTAAGGCAATATTAATCTGAGGCCCTTTCCGCACCTTACCTTTTTTGGCACTGGGTTGCGGGGATTGCACAAGCAGCCTCCAGGGAGAGGCTCTCACGTCCCCACTGCTCCAGCTCCACATGAGCTGCCTGCTCCTGAGCAGGTAGCGCAAGAGCCCTGCCTCTTCCTTCCGCAGTGCAGCCTGGGAGTTTCCCAGGATGCGCTGGAGCAGGAAGCATGGCCACCGCAGCTCCGGAGACTCCACACGCATGGCAAGGGTGCGTGGGGCCCTAGAGCAATGTGCAATTGTGCGCCATTTGGGGCTGAAAGCCGAAAATGAAAAAGTGCACGAGTGGCGCCTGCCAGACCCTGGAGAGTCACGCAATTGTGAGTGCGTTGTGCAGATCACTCCTCACAATTGCGCGACACTCCAGGCGCCCTTTTGCATGGCAAATGCCGTGTGAAAAGGGCCAGTGTTGTAGCTCTCTCCAAAAGATGCAGGTGTCTTTCAAATAAGCATTACCAGTACTTCAGTAGGAGGGTCTGACTTGACCTCTATCTATGGTATTGTGTTGCTATCATAGATAGAACTGCTCACAGGGTCTGCACATCAGATTACATAGGCATGAATATAATTTGTCATTAAAGGAAACAAACCACAGAATTGTAGACATCTAAGTTCAAGCAGGCTGACAGTGTCAGGACATGCAATGTGTACTGAAGGTGGAATTGATATCTAGGAGGCTGCTGATGCTGGTACCATCCTTTAAGAATAGTATTCCAAATCTTCAAAAAAGTTGCTAGAAGGCCTCTTGTGCCTGGTGATAAACCACTGAAGTACAGGTTACACACTGGAAATTGGTGCCTACTACAGGACCCTGACTGTAGGGCTGATTGAATGTCTTGCTGGGTTATCAAGTCATGGGACGGTGATGATAGTTCTCATGGTAGTATAGAAAGAGAATGGTTCTTGTAGGTGTGGTGTCAGGATGGTAGATAGTGTTGGGAGTGGCAACCTTTGCATGCCTAGTTTATTTGCATGTCTATTGTAAGCATAGAGAGATAGCCTAGAGATAAAACTTCCTGTATGTTGGTTAACACCTCTTCCTCCAGCACGTAGACATTCCTTTTCTTTTAAAAAGGGTTCTCCGGCCATTTTGTCTCTCCCCCTTTTGTCTTTGCCTTTTGTCCTGAAAGCATGCTCTGAGATCTCCTAACAGGGATCATTTTGCAGCAAGCATATGAGTGCTTTATTTTTTTCTTCCTACCTTCCTCAAGAACTGAACCTGTGTAGACTATGCACAAGCTTTTGTGAGTAAACTCTTTTACATTTTTAACCAAACAGTTTTTGTGCTTATTTTGAGCTAGATTAAGTGTGTTTGGGGTGTAGTTAAAGAAGTGGGACTGGTGATCTGTTCAACTTCCGTTTTGTGCAATTACTAAAATACTCTGCTGATTGAGAGTCTCATTACCAAGGTCTCTCAATATTCAAATATATTTTTTTTATTTCCCCAACAGATAGTAGTCCCACTGATCCCAGTGAGAGAAGCATATTGAAGACCAATCCCTTTGCCTTCATTTTCAACTCATGGAGACCCTAAGGCAACCTATCACAGTTTTTTCTTGGCAAGTTTTTTTTCAGAGGGGGTTTGCCTTTGCCTTCCTCTGAGTCTGGGAGAGAAGCAGCTAGGTGGTCCCTCTTTCTAAGCTGCTTCCTATCTGTTGCTGTGACCTTCAGGCAGTGCCAAGTAGGATGAATGATTCCTGTACCAATTGGATTCAAGTCATGATGGTCAGAGCCCCCCTTGCTTCAAATAGGATTCCATATAAGAAAAATGTTAGGACATACTAGTGACAGCTTAGGTTCAATGTAGAACCTATGGCTTTTCTATAATTTCTCATTCTAAGCTGGATCGCTGACAGAGTTTAACTCCCAGCCCGTGCTTATCTGCCAGCAAGGGAAGGAATGAGACAGTACTTGCTAAGGAGGTGGAGGAAGTGGGGAGAGTCTGGAGCAAACAATCCAGAAGAATGCTGAGCTGAAAGCCAAAGTCAAAGCCAATCTAAGG
This sequence comes from Iguana delicatissima, assembly GCA_948472985.1. NCBI lineage: Eukaryota > Metazoa > Chordata > Lepidosauria > Squamata > Iguanidae > Iguana > Iguana delicatissima. The sequence goes on from CAOKZL010000619.1 coordinate 169,783, forward strand.
AGTCAAGAATGTCAGAGTTCACAAGGACATGGAGCAGAAATGTAAAAGCCAAGGGAGCTTGGATAGCAGTTTGCCACAAGCAAAAAGCAAGCCATGCCTACAGACTTAAATAACAGGGAAAACAGGTGTTCCTAATAAATCTTCTGAGCCTCAGCAAAATGGCTTGCTTCTGAGCTGCTCTCTTTTGCTGCCTGCAGGACTGTGGACTGAGAGGCAAAGGTGAATCCAATTCCTTGAAATGATCACTGACCCCTTCTCCCTCAGGCCCCAGCTGTAAAGTCTCTATTTCAGCTTGTCTTTCAGATGGTGGAAACACCAGCAAAATAGATTGCTGTTCTATCTCTGACCCTCATCTGTCACAATCCCTTACACTTAACTCTTTGTAAAGATATGTGCTCCATCTCAGCCACAAGTCTCCAAGACTGGTGTCAGAGACCAAAAGCAAAGGGTTCCTGCACACCACGTTTTTATTTCCAGTCTGCCACATCTAATACCATCTGTTGAATGACATTTTGTAGGCATGGCTTGGGAGAGGTGATTGCTGGATGCAGTTTTAATTTAAAATAAGGATCAACTACACGTTCCAGCTTCTTAGCTTTCTTAGCTTTCTTCCTCTTCTTTTGAGATAGATCAACATAATAAACTTTGTTTTGGTGATAGTGGAAGGATTTCTTTTTCTGCCTTTCCTTCTTTATCTATGAAGACAGAGATTTTCCCAATGTCAGAAGGGATGAAGATCGACATTTTTAGACAGGAGGAGTGGTTCGGCCCAAGTGATCCTCTTTTGGAAGATTTTCAACAAGAACTTTTTGAGAAGATTGTCTTGAGTTTTAAAGATCTCTTGCTTCGAAGGAAATCATCGCTTTCAAAAGCACCAAAGCCAACGAAGAGAAGTTGATTCCAAAACCATCATCCTATGAGAATAGCATTCCAAGTCTTTAAAAAGAGAGAATGTTTTGCAGTTAGACATTGTGGCAGTATGGAGGGGTGGAATATGCCTGTCCAATGCAACTGAACATTGTGGTCTCCCTTGAATAGATATGAAATCTGGATATCCTGTTACAAAAGCCTTGTTTGGTGAAGCTTTGGCAAGTAGAGCAAGCCTATACATTTCTGCTCTCTCCTAAGCAGAAAAGGCAGAGAATGTGATTGTCAGAGGATCAATTTTATTCCCACAGGAGGTGCAGCACTTGAAAAGGATCTTAAAGACCATACACAAAGACACTGACATTAGCGATCCAGAGAAAGAGAGATGAAGATTGATAAGAGACAAAGAATGAAAGAATGAAGTAAAAGAAAACTACTCAACAACTGCGCCAACAATTTTTGTGAACAGATAATTTCTAGTGCTTCTGATCTCATGGAAGCTGAAAAAAAATTGAGAGAAGTGCCTTTGGCATGTCTGATCATATGTGATGCAGTTGGAGGTGGGCTGCCAAATGCTATTCAGCTCTAGAATCTTCTTTGTGCAGCTCTGTACAAGTGCCAGATATGTATGAGTCAGGCAGAGCACAAAGAAGACTCCAGGATCTCTACATTCCTGCCCCGTGGACATACCATACACATCAGAATAGCCTTTCAGATGAATAATCCCTAACCATTCCTTAAGTGTGCTTCTGTCCCATGCATTTCATTGACCTTCAAGCATACTTTACAGTGCTGTCTATTGAACCTCAGCAACATATCCACAATGCGACATTCCTTTGGGATTTTGTTATAATCCTTGTAATAATCCAGGATTCCTATATTCTGCCTGGTGGGCCTACCATACATATCAGAATAGGTTTTCAGGTGAATAACTTTTTTTTTTAACACAGAGCAAATAATGCTAATATTATTTATCTTCTTCTCAAAGGCAGATAGAGAGTTTGGTATGGTGTATTCATGTGGTCCAAACTCTTCATTACTGTGTCATTTAAACATCTCGTGGCTTCTCCCACTTCAGATACAAACCTTTTGCTGCTCGATGGTTTGGGTTCATGCTCAGTAATTTCCTCTGTTTTTCTCCCTGGTGCCAACTTCTCAGCACTGTCCAAAAGGGCACTAAGAGCTACTCTTCTAAAGACATTCCCATGAGCCTCCTTGATAAATTGAACAAGTTGTCGGATGTCACAGTATAGTCCCTACAGAATATAGAATATTGGGAGGGAGGGAGGGAAGGAAGGAAGGAAGGAAGGAAGGAAGGAGGGGAGGAAGGAAGACTAATTGAGTAACCACTATATGATGACTATTGTTTCAGTGTAACCAGGACAATAGAATTAAGTCACCAGGATTTTTTGATTAGCAGTGATTTTAACATAACCTGTTACTCCTTCAGCTTTCCCTGTTCCCTTTTATCTTGACTACAGTCTTCAACGAAGCTGGGGCGGGGGAGGTGGATTCTCCTCATAACAATACTGTTGTAAGCTATTCCTCTGGGCAATTAAGACTCATTAGCTTTAGAAAAGACAATCTTCTGTTGCACCAAAACACTGGTAGAATTGGTTTCTTGATATAAACCAACCAAGCTGCCTATATTTTTAGACTTTCTTCAAGGGTGTGGCACTAGGAAGTGCCATGATGACCTGCAGTTTGGAAGAATTACAGTGGTTAGCCTAGCTAGAGGATTCTGGTCATTATAATCCCCCCAAACTAACTTTTCCAACTTCTGGACCACCTGAATTTATCATTACACTTCTGCTTATGATGTCAAAAACAAGAAAACAAAAAAGGGAGAACTAAAAACTGATTGTTTCTGTGACCATGCCTTTGTAAACTGAATTACCCCTTGTTCTAAGCTGGAACTGCTTGAAATTCCACCATGGTCACAACTTCATTTAGTATGGAATACAGATGGTAACTAGTGCAGCAGAAAAATGCCACAGTCCTTTTGCTCAGGGGGTCCAGTGTCCCTTCACAGGCAGTGGAAGAACTGGGTCCTCGAAGTAACTACCCAGACTGCCCCATGGCTGACCAAGCATTATCCCGGCTGGAGTGCCTTGACATTGTGAGGCCAATGGAAAATGTATAAATGAATTCCTAAGGGTCATGTACTGCAGAAGCAAAGAAAGGAAACTAAAGCATGCAGGCACGACCCACTTTTCCATCCTAACAACTTTGACAACTGAAGAAGCAGCTAGTTTAATCCTCTGCTCCATTCTCAGCTGCACACCTTTTTTCTAGTCTTAAACTTGTAAGCTAAAGAAAAACTATCTAGCAAAACCTATTCAATACAAATTAACCCTTCCTAATCCAGTGTACAGCTGTTAACATATGATCACATATAACATATGACCATATGTTAACAAGGGCATCTGCTTAATTGAGGAGGCCAAACTCACTGTATCTCAAATGTCACTACCGCCATTGCCATGGCTGAGACTCTAAATCCACTCTGTTTGTGAATCAAGAAATGAGTGTGTGTCAGAATTTATCCCAGATTGCTCTGAAGGAGAATTTCCAAAAGGCTCCGTCTCTCACACCACAGAGAAAGGACTCTTTCAGGTCCATTCAGTGATTGGATAGAAATTCAGACATGCTGCATGAGATAATTTTGTTCTCTGAAGGTTTTTTGAACTGCACAGTAGATTTCCGATATGCCAGCAAAGTTTTCCACCTAAGGAAAGTGTCAGAGCCCAGGTCAACTGAGAATTTGAATATATGGCTTCTGCCATTTGAAAACTGTATCGATACGGCATATAATGTTCTTCAGGCAAACATATGACTTGTTCGCTTGCCTTACAAATGGGTAGCTAATAAATGTCATGCTCTCTTATGTTGACAGTAATAGAAATAACCCATGCCAGTACTGTATGATGAATTGAAATGAATCATGCCAATATTACAGGCCAAAGATAGAATCGAAGTTATGAATGCAAAAGTTATCCATACCAGATTCTCAGGACTATGGAGTTCATGTGTAGTAGAGGCACAGCGTGTGATCAGGGATTTGAACATTGCACTGACAATAATACCTTCTACACTTTGGGCTGTAGACTTGTTGTCCATAGTGGTGAAATTATTTCCAAAACCAGCCTTGTCTGCAAAATGCAAGCATGAAAGGGTAAAATTGTACTGTCAGCCATCATCGGAATTACTATATGTGACTTAATAATATTTCTAAAGGCAGCATCTCCCATGCTTGGCTGTGATGCCCTTCTTCTCAGGGAAAACAGGAACACTGATAAGGACAGACTACACTTACTGTCAGTAACTGGCTCCATGCAGAATCCTAGCAAGGCATGTAAAAAATCAACCACATTGTTCAGCGAATCCTTGTTTACGTAGTCTCTCATGGTTTGCCGGAACTGCATCTTATCCAGCTTGTACAACTTTGTAAGGCAGTTCTGAGCCTGTGGAGAGATTTTAAGAACATCAGATGAGCTCACAGTCAAACTGCTGATCTGGCACCCTTTTCTGAGGCATTCCAATATAACACCATGTATCTCGTTCACTTCTGTCCTTCATGGTGGCGTGCTGCAAAAACAGATGGCATCCCAGACTCCATATTGTTAGGGATGTTGGGTGTGGAAGATCTTGTCTTCAGTAAAAGGACTTGAACCAAATCAGGGGAGAGCAAAGTGCAGGTTGTGTACTGCACATGACCTTTGGGACCCAAAGTGTGGTCCCAGAAACCGCCATGCCCCATTCTTTTATAATTTTTGTGGCAATTTCCAGGCAATTTTTGCTCCCAAACTGACCAAACGGATCCCAAACTGGCTATAAATGTGGCAGTTAAGTTCCCCCATTCCCAGAGCCCCTCACCGCTGAAAAAAATACAAAAAAAGGGGGGGGTTGAAAAATGGAAAAATGGCAGTCAGAAGTGATGTGATGTCACTTCCAGTGTATCCTCTCTCTGCAGTTGCCCAACCCCTGGACAAGATGGACCTTGTGAGCCTTCAAGATTGAGGGGCTCTAGAAAATCTGGACTGACAAAGAGAGGAATTTGAGCATCAACATCCATTCACCCTTGTGGATTGCCATACCTGATGCCTCAGGCGATCTCCAGATAGACCTCGGTGACCTTCTCCACAGCCATAGGCACAGCCCAAAGACTTCACGATTTTTATCAGCATTGTCAGAGCCAGCCTGTGAGTGCTTACTGGAGTGCTTTCCTCCTTCAAGTCCCAAATTTTAGGAAAGAGGAAAAGAGCATTAGGCGTCGTTACCCATAAAACTGCAGCAAGCAGACTTAGAGCATTTCTTTGTGCACAGCCCCCTCTACTTTTTTGGATATCCAACCTATCCATGCAGCAGAGAATAAACAAAGTTTTGAAGGGGAAGGGGGAAGATGTATATTTTTTTCAAAGTTGGAGTCTTTTTTTAAAAAGAAATCATTTTTGTGTTAGCAGTTATAGACCACTTTGGACTTATCCCTGTAGAAAAGCAGCATATATTTTAGAACAATAGTAGTAGTCATAAGAATTAATATGGCCACTGCAAAACTCATCAGTGGTCCATGTCTACTCAATTTGACACTGAATACATTTTACACGGGAATATCTTTCTTCAAATAATCTTATGAAACTTAATGGAATCTTCGCAGACAGAGCTCAATGTGATGGACAAAAAGAACAATATGGCTCTGAAAGTTTGGAGTTTGTCTGTAGCCAAACAAAGAAATATAGAAAGAGCAGCAGTGCCCCAGGGTAGCAATTCTCTCAATTTTTATTTTTATTTTTATTTTATTTTTTTGCAGCCTTGATACAACTTTTGCAACCACTTTGCTCTCTGTACAATACCTGTTGAAATGTCATGGTTGATTCACATAAAGCATCAAAGTGTTCAAACTATGACCATGAATAATCCAGTCCAATTAATTCAAGAGGTGTTTTTAAATCAATATTTTCTAATGCTGTTTATTTGATTTTTTAATTTTATGATTCCTTGTTTTAACTGTTTTATGTTTTAACTTGAGAGCTAGTGGTGTGTCATTGTTTGAACATTAGACTAGGGCCCTGGAGACCAGAGTTCAGTTCCCCACACAGCCACAGAAACCCACTGAGAGACCTTGGGCAAGTCACACACTCTCAGCCCCAGAAAATCCTGTGATAGGTTCACGTTTGTCATAGAATCACAGAATCATAGAGTTGGAAGAGACCACAACGGCCATCGAGTCCAACCCCCTGCCATGCAGGAACACACACTCAAAGCACCCCCAGCAAATGGCCATCCAACCTCTGTTTAAAAACCTCCAAAGAAGTTGGAAATGACTTGAACACTAAAAACAACAATATTTTAACTCATATTGCAATCTCCCATGGATCCTATGTTGGGAAAAAGGCAGGATATTAAAGGAAGAAAACAAGGATGTCAAACAAGGGCAAAATGGAAGCAGGACAGGCATCAGCCCTGGTGGTGATACATGGGTCCTGGAAGCAATTGAGGAAGAAACTCAGTTCATGGCAAACTGTATGCCTTACAGCTGAAATATCCAAGATTCAGGCCATTTCCACTCTATACTGTTGTAGTGCTCTTATTCCACTCTCAATCCCTGTGGAATTCTGGGGTTTGTAGTCTACTGAGGCCAAAGAGCTCTCTGGCCAAAATTCTAAATGCCCCTCCCTAAACTGCAAACCCCAGGATTCCATAGGATATTGAAAGTGGAATGATAGCACCATAACAGTGTAGTGAGGAAAGAGCCTCAATTCCCAATGTCATCTCCAGTTTAAAGAATGTTGATGGGAGAGTAGCTGGTGACCGATGAGACCTCTGCCTGAGACTCTGCAGACCTACTGCCAGACAGAGTAGACACTAACTGTGCTAGGTGGACAAACACTAAAATAATAAAATAAAATACAACAGCTACCTGTGAAAAGGAAGCATAGGCTGCACCTATTCGTATACTTGCTTGAAAATGGACTTGTGGGGAGGAAGTTTTAGTGCCCAAACTCTCCTTTATCCAGCAAACTCACCTTAGTTGGGGGAACAACCACAGCAAATCAGAAAAATCAAGTCTAGTGGATATTCTTTACCCTAAGGCCTAGCAGCTGCACCAGGGAATGCTACTGGGCTTCCTAAATTAGTGCTGCACTGAGCAAATCTTAATTATTTTCAAAAGTATAAAAGGATAGAAGTTTTTTAATCTCATACAGAAATCACTGATGCATCTTCAAGAATTCTCACCCATCTGACTGCTGAATAGAGAACATGAACTCTGACTATATTGGATTTTGGCACTGTAAAGGCATGGCAGGGTATCACAGACGAACTCCTGGATCAGAATTCTAAACACTGCACCTAAATACATGCATGAGGATGGACAAAGGACATCAGAGAGGATTTAGCTATACAAATGCTGTTCAGAATATAGAGATAATTCATGAGACATATGTATAACAGCATACCTCAACGGTGAATAGGCTATACATAGAAAGCTTAGCATACCTTGTCTTCCTTTTTGTCGTTCTTTTCATAAGGTCTTCCTCCACCTTCTCCTCCACCACCATCTCCACCGCCTCCATCTCCTCCTGCACCACCACTACCACCACCACCACCACCACTGCCGCCGCCTCCTCCTCCTCCTCCTCCTCCTTCACCACTGCTGTCTCCAGTTCCACTGACTGGAGGAGCGCCAAATGCAGATGCTGAACTACTCAAAGCACCCTTCAGTTGAAAGGAGGTCTCACTTTGTCTCTTCTCAGTGGACTCATTCTCTTTGTTCTCACTTTTCCTTCTTGTCTTCTCCACACAAGGCACTACTCCAAGCTGAAGCAGGCATTCCACAATATTGAGGGCCACATCACATATTCGGGAGCTGATGTCATGGTTCAGGACCAAGTAAACAGCCTTGAGAACCACCTAGACAAGGGGATGAAAGGGAAGATATTGTTGATGGCCTTTCTTGCTGATTTACAGCCTGTATCATAGAATCATAGAAATGTAGAGTTGGAAGAGACCACACGGGCCATCCAGTCCAACCCCCTGCTATGCAGTAACACCCTCAAAGCACTCCCGACAGATGGCCATCTAGCCTCTGCTTAAAAACCTCCAAGGAAGAAGACTCCACTACACTCCAAGGCAGGTGTCCTAAGGCGAGCTCAGGGAGGACTGAAACCTCCTGCGGAGCAGAAGGGCAAAAGCTCGCTTGATCTTAAAACAGCCCTGACCGGACAGCCCTGACCGTCAGGAAGTTCTTCCTGAGGTTCAGGTGGAATCTCCTTTCCTGCAGCTTGAATCCATTGCTCCTTGTCCTGGTCTCTGGAGCAGCATAAAACAAGCCCTCTCCTTCCTCTACATGGCATCCCTTCAAATATTTAAACATGGCTATCATGTCCCCTCTTAACCTTCTCTTCTGCAGACTAAACATCCCCAGTTCTCTACGTCTATCCTCATAGGGCATGTAAAATCCTTACTATATTGCAGTTGAGGAACTTTTGCTTTACACTTTTGTAGTTCATTGCATGTGGTGATGCACTGGAGGAACTTTACATCAAGGTGACTTAGGATGTGCATGATAGGCTGTGAAATGAATTCAATAAGCCTTCCTGAGCATATTACTACCTTGACTCTTGAGCCAAGGCTTGCCCACCTCTGTATTCTGAAAGAAACTCCTTTCATCTCAACCAGAACTTAACTTATATATAAAAAAATGAGATGGTAACATAACTACAGCAGTTATTGAAAGAGTGATGTATGGTCAGAAACTCAGGCAGCCTCATGGTCCGACAATCATGAGTCCCTGTCTTAGCTACTCTTGGGATTTTGGATTACCTCTCATATAGGTTCTGCACTGTGAAAATAGGAGAGAACCAAGAAGCCTCTACAACAGGGGTGGGCAACTGTGGAAGCATACAGGGCTGTATTAGCCCCCATGAAGAGCTTGGAAGTCTGCACCTGCTCTATTAATAACAATAACAGTAATTGCTGCATCATCATCATCATCATCATCATCATTATTATTATTACCACTACTACTACTACTATCTTGCCCCCAAATATCTCTAGAGCGTACGGGGGCATTTTCACCATGTTTTGAATTTAAAAAAATGATCTATCCCAGGCCTAAATTGGCCCAAGGGACTGCAACACTCCCTAGAGTATATCCAGGGGCATTCTGGAGCAAGAAAAGAAATTTTAAAAAATTGGGGAAAAAAAAGACCCCTGCAGGCTATAAAAACAGCCCTGGGAGACTGCAAGCAGCCCATAAGCTATAATTTTCACACCTCTGCTGTACTATAAGTATTTTACGTCTGGTGGCAATGTGGGCATAAAACAGATACAAATTTTGTACCTCTTCAAGGACAGATAAAAATTCTTTCTCACCCAACATTCTTTTCTTTTAGCTCTGGATTTTTGTCCTTTGTCATAGCAAGCCTCCCACTGAGAACCAGCAGCTTATTTTGGCATCTCTGCCCAAGGTAATGAAGGAGAATCTTCATACACAAAGGTAAAAACAACAAAGAAACTTTTCCTAATAGCAATTATTTCAGATGTTTGAAAACAATTAATTGTGATCTGAATTTTGTCCCTTACAGGCACAAAAGGACTCGTTGGTTGCCATTTTTTTTAAAAAAACTTGGCCCATTGTAAAGGCAAAGGGTAGACAACAGAAACTCATTTTTTGAAAATAAAAGCAGACTACAGAATAAAATTTGCAACTTCCAGCTAGGGACAGGAATGGTCTCTTTTTCCTTTAAACTTTCATTTGTAGCCAGACTTTTGTAAAAAAGAAAATATCTCAGGGCAATTCTATACAGAGTTGTTTGCACTGAGAATTTTAATGTGCCCATTCATACACTGGGGTTATCTTTACATAGTGCTTAAGGGAAAAAACTGTGAAATAACCAGAGCAGTTATCTCTCTTGTACAGCTAGCTGCAAGTGGAGAAGTGGATGCCGCCTCTTACTGCTACTTACCGAAAGGTCTAGCATGCCATTCTTGTGGACAAAATTGCTGGTGCCATCTATGTGTTCTGTGTCCTCCAGGCAGCTGTAGTTGATGCAGGAATCTGTCAGACTCCGAGGGAGGTTGGCACATGCCAAGGGCTCATGGGGCATTTCTGGTATGGGCACCTGATTGCAAAGTTTGCGCATGTGCTCACTGAAGAAGTCTGCATAGCCCACGTTGAAAGAGGCCAGAGTGGTGTTGAAGGTTGCCACTGTGATTGTGGAGATCTGAGAACGCACTGTGCAAAAGTAGAGAAGATCACGTTAGCCATGAATAGGAAGTTATTTTGTTACATTAAATGTTGGGATTGAACTTAGGAACATCCTGGGCTTCTACTAGTGATATCATTATTGGTCCTAAAGAATATAGCATCTCTTCACAGAGAAGTATCTTAGAATCATAGAATCATAGAAATGTAGAGTTGGAAGAGACCACAGGGGCCATCCAGTCCAACCCCCTGCCATGCAGGAACACCCTCAAAGCAGTCCCGACAGATGGCCATCCAGCCTCTGCTTAAAAACCTCCAAGGAGGGAGACTCCACTACACTCCGAGGCAGCATATTCCACTGCCGGACAGCCCTGACCGTCAGGAAGTTCTTCCCGAGGTTCAGGTGGAATCTCCTTTCCTGCAGCTTGAATCCATTGCTCTTTGTCCTGGTCTCTGGAGCAGCAGAAAACAAGCCCTCTCCTTCCTCTACATGGCATCCCTTCAAATATTTAAACATAGCTATCATGTCCCCTCTTAACCTTAGAGGGAGGATGAAAATCTACTGATGCTGTCTTTGGAAACTTCTGGATCTAGTAGAGTTCTTAGGAATACAATCCAGTTCTAAGAAATTGCATTTTCTACAAAGTATCGGCTGGAATCCTCTATCATGGTCTATGTAGCTATACTTAGCTATGGGGCAGGGGCACTAAGAAACTGTTACTGAATACTGAAGATGCTTAACAGGACACCAGCCTCTACAAATGCACATCAGCACTCCGTGTCTCCCTCCCAGTGTGCATCAGTCCCAGTGATGATCAGTCACTTTGCCTGTTCCCCTGTGTAGTAACCTAAGAACAGCCCCTTACCGGATACAGACACTATGGAACTGCTGGATTTTAATTCCCACAGATGTAAGTCCACTTGCAAAGACATGAGTTCCCATGAGGACTCCAACCATAATCTCTAATTCTAATTCATAATCTCCCCTTTGTTAAGAGGAACCGATTTTTCTGTTCTGTTGTGATGTGCAAGTTAAGAAAATATACCTACAACTGAATAATTGATCTGAGGTTTCTGTGTAATTGAAAAGACTGCATGTTCTCACACTATCAAATCTATTATTGTGTTTTTTTTGGAAAGGCATAAGAATTGTTGAATAAATAAGAGGCCAAATTTTCCATCCTGGGAGAGGAGAAAAGCACTGTGCCTAGATTCTTTGAATAAAATCTTACCATGGCTGTTGGAATGATCTGGTAGATCAGTAACCAAGGTATGATGGGAGTGGGAATGCCTCGCACTCAGGCTCTCCATCTCTGTAGCTGCATCAGAGCTACCTCGCCTGGTAAACCTCCCTAAAGCAAAGGACAGAAGTACATAATTCTGTTGGTAGCACAGCATCAAAACAGAAAATTATTTTGCAAACTGTATAGTAAGGCAATGAACAAATAAGAGCTGGGATTCACAGCAGGGAGCAGCAGTCTGTTTCTCTGTGCAGCCCCACAATGTGTGTGTGTACATGCCGTTAAGTCACCAGTCAACTTTTGGTGACTCCATGAATTTCATAGGGTTTTCTTTGGCAAATAAAAGTTAGAGGTGGTTTTGCCAGTTCCTTCCTCTGAAACATAACCTACAGCACCTGGTATTCATTGGTGGTCTCCCACCTAAGTACTGGCCAGGAGTGACCCTGCTTAGCTTCCAAGATCAGAAGGTATCTGGTGTCTTTAGGGTATTTTCCTCACTGACTTAAATATATCCTCTTGAACGCCAGAAGATGGCAGATTGACTGCCATCACAACTGGTGTCCCAGAGACTGAAGGAATACTATTTTGAAAAAATATCCCCCACCATTTCCAGCAACTGTTCTATGTTGTATTGTTCATATAACTGACCGGAGGGGGGGCATCTTGCTTAGGTTGAAAAGCATGGGATGCAAATATAACTAATAAATCCTTTCTGGCCCTAGATACAGCTGAGTCACTGGTAACTAGTGCAATGGTCATTTTTTTAAAGTAATTATCAAAACATCAACCAAACTGTGCCGGATAACATGTAATGCCACATTTACAAATTCTTCCAATTGCAAAAACACAATTGATAGCACCTTATGTTCAGTTCCAAACCTTAGTAATTTTTATGTATCTTATCAAAGATCGGTGTGGGAAGCTGCAATGCAAAACCCATCTGAGTTTCTGTAGACATATAAAATAAATGTGTGCCTTGTTGTGTAAAAGTTATCATCGTATCTACAAGTTTACACATGAAGTAAGCTCTTCCATAAATGTTATGGACCAAAGTTTATCTCTCAGTTGTGCAATGGACATGGCACTGTGGGTTTTTGCAGTAATCAATCTTGGCTGCTAGGCAACCAAAGTTAATCAGATCCTCATGCAACGGGGACTTGTTGACATCCATTAATAGCAAGAGAAGGCCTAAAGTACGAGAGAGTGCCATAGAATATTCCATAGAATATTCACCATTTTCAGGTGGTAGTGAAGAATTAGCCAGGAGAGAATAGAGTAAACCATGCGGGAACTATCCTACCTCATGAATGTATCTCCCACCCACCCAGCCTTTTGCTGGGAGATGAATGCCTTAAAAAGAAAGGCAATGGCAATCTTCCTCAGAATAAATCTGGCCAAGCAAACCCTAGGATAGGTTCATCATAAGACAGAGCAACTGAGAGGCACAACAATGACAGAGAGGAGAGGAAATCACCCTCTCAAAGTTCTGCTTTCAGAAGTTTCTTGTGTGGGTTGAAAAAAGGATCCTGCTATAGTAATTATGATCAGTCAGACTACAGAATTGTAAGGGTAAACTGGAAACAGGCATAAATAACAGCATCATAACAGCATAAGCATGATTAGATTGGATTATTGTGAATTGCAAAGCAATTCCAGCCATCCTCTCTGAGTTTAGAAAACGCCAGCTCCAGGGATGAGGAAGTTGTCTGCTCTAAGGAATGTGTTCTCATTCACCTAAGATAGTGGTCTGCCATCCCCCTCTCTCCATGCCACGCCTTTCTTCTCCAATCCCAGAGAAGCTGCCAAATGAAAATGTGCTCCGAGTAGGTGACACATCCAAATGATCTTCGTGGAGCAAGAATGGCACCCCCATCCGCCGCTGCCGTTTCTTCCCTGTGTGGTGGAAAGGAATAGAGCCCTTGCGCTCACGATCTTCTTTGCGGCTCTTGAACTGCACGAAGAATAGAGGGAGGGGGATCTACATACCACAAGGAACTCACAAGGAAATGGGTTAGCAAGACGAAAAGGTATGCAATGATATAAGAACGGAAATGGCTCAGAGATATGGACTCTTCCCTTGGGCTTTGATTCCACCCTAGGCCCTTTCCGCCCTACACTGTTATAGTGCCATTCCACTTTCAACATCGTACGGAATCCTGGAGTTTGCACTTTAGGGAGGATCCTTTGGAATTGTCAGCCAGATTGCTCTTTGGTCTCAGTAAACTACAAACTTCAGAATTCCACAGGATGCTGAAAGTGGAATAATAGCACTATAACAGTACAGTCTGGAACTGCCCCTAGAAATGAATCAGTCACCAATAACTGTGACTTTTCAGTCAAGTTGATAGTTCAGAGAAGGATGGGACTCTCAACATTTTATTTATCTTGTAACAAGTACACAAAATCCTGTAGTCTGTAGCAGTTAAGTAGACTGAGCCAAGTCTGACCAATCTTGCCTAGCAGTGGCAGCAGGTGGTTTCTACTAAGCTGCCCAGGGTTCTTGAGGTTGCTTTTCTTTATGCACTTCACGAAAAGCAAAATCAAGAGGCAGGTTGCTTTTTCCTTAAAGGACATTCTCCTGAAGACCATTTTTTTAAATTAAATATTTCCCTCCCCTGACTGTTTCCCTTCAGCTGTAGGTACAAAAGCTTGAAAAGGAGGGTTTTACTAAAGAAAAACAAAGTCTGCTATTTAATGTATTTGAATCATGATTTGTTTTTAGTCGTACCTATGCTGTACCCTGCCTCAAGCCTTGGAAAGAGGTAGGTAACAAATTGTTGTTGTTGTTGTTGTTACTATCATTACTACTATCATCATCAAAACCAGCCTTCTGCAGCTACTTCTTACTAAACACGCATACACAGGCTACATAAACAAAAACAGTTGGAAGATTTACACATGCCTGTTGTGTAAAGTCTAGTGTGGCCTCCACACATGGCTTCCTCTCTCCACTGTAAAAGCCTACTAAAGATTTCCTGCGTATAGACCATCTAAGGCCATAGGCCTCCAAATGGTCCTGCTGCCAAGGAAAAACATTATGTGGAATTAAGGACAGGACTGCAGTTAATGGGCATTAGTTCAATGAGGTCAGCCACTTTCATTTAGTCTGAGCAATCTGTAACTTTACATGTTAAGAGACCACACATGTAATCTATAGCTTTACTCACCTTCTTAAAAATATTCATTCCCAAATCTGAGGAGAGGTCTGGAACTGCAGGTCTCCGCAGGTTGGTTAATGACACTTTGGCAAAAGCTTCTGTGCTTAAAGATTTTTCCTCCTCATTGCATTTCATCGTGAGATCCTGCACTCCAAGAGAAAGACAACGAACATACAACTGTGTACAGCATGGCTGGATGAGCAGTTACAAGATCTGATATTTCATCCCTGCGCTCCTCATTTCCCTCTGAGGGTTCCAGGCATAGTACATGTGGTTTGGTTTTCTTTGCAGAGAGCACTGGAAACTTTTGGTGGATGTATAATGTTTTATTCATATTCATGTGGGATCTGCAACAAAATTTCTGCTTAAGATTCCAGTCCATTTTATTTTCCCTGTTTATTTTCTTTTCTCCTAGCAGACAGTCAGCATTCTGGAGGAAATGAACATAGTCATTTCTCCTTAAAACTCTTTGCACTGGTGCAAACCTGAAGATTTCCCTCAAGATTATCCTGAGTCTAGTGATAACCTTCCTCTTCTGTGGGAGTGCTGCTGTTTTGGCGATTGAGGGGGAATTTCCTTCTTCAGTAACTCCAGGAGAAATTAAAAGATAATTACTGGAATATGTGAAGTCTATATTAGTACAAAAGTTATACGTAGGCAAAGTATAGTGTAAGCAACAAATATTCTTAGAACAGGCAGATTTGCTAATCTTGTTACAGATTCCCACAAATAGCAGTTAATTGCCATTTTCAAGGCACCTAAGTTTAACCGTTATTAAGTGTCTTCATTTCAACTCTAATGAATGGCAAGCTTATTCTAGGTTGTTTTTTTTTTAAATCAGATTTATTCAGGGGAGGTTTGCCATTGCTTTCCTCTCGGGCTAAGGACACCATGACTTACCCAAAGTCACCCAGTGGGTTTCCTTGGCTGAGAAGGGATTAAAATCATGGTCTCCTAGGCCATTTCCGCTCTAGACTGTTATAGCGCTATTATTCCACTTTCAACATCCTATAAAATCCTGGGGTTTGCAGTTTTGGGAGGGGCCAGCCGGCCCCTCCCTAAACTGCAAACCCCAGGATTCCATAGAATGTTGAAAGTGGAATAAGCCTGCTATAAGAGTGTAGTCCAGAAATGGCCTTAGAGTCCTAGGCTATTTCTGCCCTATACTGTCATAGTGCTATTATTCCACTTTCAATATCCTGTGGAATTCTGGGGTTTGTAGTTTACTGAGTCCAAAGAGCTCTTTGGGTGAAAATTCTAAATGCCTCTTCTTAAACTGCAAACCCCAGGATTCCACAGGATGTTGAAAGTGGAATAATAGCATTATAACAGTGCAGTGTGGAAATGGCCCTAGTCCAGTGGTCAAACCACCAAACTATGCTAACTCTATCAAGCTTAAGTAATACTGCTGAAAAGACAGTGCTAAAAATTCTTTCTCCTTTCTTAATGTGGATGTTTCTTTACAAAAGGAATTTGTTGTGTTACTTATCTGGACATGCAAATCAACACTCTTTGCCATTATCATTGCCTCAAGGTCCAAAGAAGATTACATGTTTCATTACATTACTCTTAGCAATTACTTTGATTATGAAAGATTGCTATGATGGTGCCGGTTTCTGGTCCATTTTTAACTGGAAAGTAAAGGTCCTGCTCCAAGACCCTGTCTGTTCTTTCTCTATAACTTCAGCAAAGCCCACGAAGTGCGGCAGGCCAACAGGGTAAGAAAGGCCACAAGGACATATTTCTCTACCCACTCAAGCTGTTCTCTGTCTCTGGCCATTTCCGCACTAGACTGTTACAGCGCTATTATTCCACTTTCAACATCCCATGGAATCCTGGGGTTTGCAGTTTTGGGAGGGGCTGGCTGGCTGGCCAGTGGAAGAGACAGTTAGGGTTCCTGTAAGGATCACTACAATAATGCACGTGACAGATTTTGATCACGAAATACAAGAAAGAAAGGAAGAGAGTGATCAGTATACAATGAAACATGTTCTCCGCTCTATAATCATCATCAGTAATCAGAGCTCAGAAGACAACTTTAAAAAAGAAATTTGTTTTGTAACTTATCACAAAGTTTCCAAAAGGCTAATCATTATCATACTCATTACCTCCCCACCATTTAGTGATTTGTATATTTCTCCTTACTCTTCCATTACATTAAAAAAAGAAAAGATTGATAGGAAAATCACATAAGGCATGGGACATTTCACTCAAAATGTATCTAATAATGCCCTTAAGAAGTAATGAAAAAGTAACTTGCAAACATTGCTCATTACACAAAAACAGTGACAGCATCCCTACTCACCCCTATGTTATTTCTAAAATGTAACATTGTTATGTCCTCACTATGCCAAAAAAAATAATGTGTTTCTTCTAAGGACTAATGTTCCAGGCTGTAATCTTTTATCCAAATATGATTATCTGCATCTTATGATTCATAATATCCATATCCCTTAGAGTTCTCTGAAACAGTTTGGGTCATTCCCAGAAGAAGCAAAGAGCAACAGCAAATGAAATAAAATGTGCAGTTATTCCTTGGTCTACAGCTCCACTCCCACCCATTCCAAATACCAGCTGATGTCTTGTGCATAACATTAGAACTAGTGATTGCAGCCAGGCTGTCAACAAGGTCTTACGATCCAAAATTGTGGGCACACATCTGCTACACAATTCTCAAGGGTCTGTGATACAAGATATGGTCTTCACCTGTGTTTTGTGAGTGTTCACCAAAGATGGAGCCGCAGCCACCATGGAACTGCTGCGTGGCCTTGGCAGCAGTGGGACTTCTGGCTCAGGCGGCTTCTCAGGCTTTTCCTCCAACATATGGCGGAGCCTCTGGAGGTAATACATTAGGGACCACTGAGTGCCTTCCTCAGACCAGTGTGGCTGCAGCAGGCATCGTAATACTGCCACATCAAAGTAGGTGGCATACCGGGATTTCTGGCATGGTGGGATCACCAAAGACACCCTGTAACAAACGATAAAGAAAGATAAAGCTCCCACGTACACGTGTGTGTACCTCTAACCAGTCAGAGAATTAATCAGAACATAACAAAATTTAGTGTGTGTACATGCTGAAATGTATTTATTCAGCTGACAATAAAATTGCTAATATTATTATTGGCCTTATTAACCAAAATTTATTTCTGTCCTAAATTTAATGAATTCTGTGACCAGAAAAGCTTTTTTTCCTGAAATCTGAACAAACCACTCAGATGTAAAAATAGTAAACATTATTTAATATACAAAGATGATTGAAATATACTTTTCCTTTCAAGGCTTAGGATAGTGAAAATAATAATGAGGTGTTTGACACAGAGTCAAAGCAGGATTTCAGATTATGGGGTGGGGAATTGTAGTGAATGGATATACTTCATCCCTAGACACACTCAGTCAATCTTCCTCCTCTACCTCTCTCAGCATGCATTTCAGACTTTCTTTAAAATTTGTTATAGTAAAAAAAAAAATCCTCTGGAAATTATAGTCTTCAGGATCCCATGGAATGTGTAGATTCTGTTGAATCCAATATTCTCATGAATAAAACAGATAATGCTTGGAAACCCAATCATTTAATAGGATTTCCTTATCTTTCATGAATATGTATTATGAGCACACTCTGCTCATATCTACAGCTACCAACAGACAGCTGGGCTTTTGCTTTTGGCTCTTGGACTAAATCCAGCGATGGACACTTTCTGGAGAATAAAATCCCATTGAAGGGCACTGCATGCCTGGCATTAGCAGGATTGGGTTGTTAGCCTAACATTAATTGGATTCTTTTCACTCCAATCATTATTTGCCTGTGTAATTAAAAAGAGAAATCACCTTTTCCATTCAGGTGACAATTCAAAGATATTTCATAAAGAGATATTTTGCCAGAAACACAGACAGATACACTTATTGCCTGAAGCAAGAGATTTGTGTTTGCACCATTGCCATCAATGATTCCCTCCTCCAGGGAATGCCTATTGAAATGTGACTAATCATCCACATCTTTACTGCATGATTCATTAATTAATGAGTCATCCTTGTTAGTTGATTAATGCTTTCAGCAATGTTTGTGTCAAACACAGAGACCCTGAATCCAATGAATTTTCTACAAAAGGCTTGCTCAGCATATAGAAGCCCTTTCAAGAGTGGGATAACCCCAGATCACTGCAACAGTCTTGTTTGCTTTGTTCATTTCAGCTAGAGTTGCACCAGAGGTGGTCCTGCCGTTAGACAGTGAGGCAGTTGACTCAACGTGGAAAATGATGGGTGGTAGCATTGATAGCCTCCTGGCCTCTGAGATTCTCCTACTGCCCCCTCCCTAGAGGAAAGAGTTACATATTGCCACACAACCTTTCTGGGGATGCCTAAAGGAGCTTGTTGCATCAGGCGTGGTTGACAACGTGGTCCAGTTATCAATGTTGAAACAAGATTCTACTGCCAGTCCAGGTGGGTTTTGTTCAGGGAATGGGGTGGGGTCATGCCATGTCTCTGTGTGTACCATTTTCACTAGGCAGAAGGTGAGCTGGCCTTTGGTTTCACCCTGTTGCTACAGTGGTGCTGGAGAATTATAGAATCATAGAGATGCAAAGGATCCCAAAGATTATCTTGTGAAGGCCCATGCTCAGCAAAGGAGCTACAAGGCAATATGCAGCTGTAGCATTCCTCACAGGTGGCTGTCCAACTCTTGCTTCTGTACCTTCAGTGAAGAACAGCCTGCTTTTCTAGGGTCATCCTCCTCCATTGTTGAATAGCTCTTAGTGTTAAAGAGGTTTCTCCTAATATTTAGTCCAAATTTGCTATTTGTTCCCATTGGTTTTAGTCCTCACTTCTACACCAACAGAAACCAACTCTTCTCTATCTTTTTCATGAAAGCCCTTCAGATATTTGAAGGCCGCTATCATCTCACCACTTAATCTTCTCCTCTCCATGCAAAATATAACTAACTCTTTCAACTGCTGCTTTCAAGACTTGGGCCATTTCCACACGAGAGGGGAGGAGTGGTTCACTGCGTGTGAAGAGCTGTGTTTTTATACTCCGATTCGGAAACTGAATTCAGAAATTCAGAAACTGTGTTGTCTGCACCCCCCACCCCATTTACATTGTACTACTGCAGAAAACAGTGGTTGCTGCATCCACAACAGCAAGTCCCTGGCCACTCCCATTCCGCTCCCTTACCCTGCCCTGCCATTGCTGATTGGTCTGTTTTTTTAAAAAAACACATTTTTAACACATTTCTGCCTTGCTACGTTTGTGCATAGGTATGTATATTTGTTGATACATGAAAAAAAAAACAAGTTTTAACAGTCCATTACCAGATCCACTCTCTTCCCGCTATCTGTTTAACTCAGGAAGACAATAATGACGGCAGCCTGGAGATAGGGACAGAAATGACAGAAGGGACAGCCTGGGAATGCCCATAGCCAGCCACTTCTGTGACGTGAATTAATGCTATGCTTCTGCATGTAGGCGAAAACTGAAGCAGAACCAGTTTGGGAGATTTACATTGGAGTTCTTCCAGTTTTCATATACAGCAGTTTTGCATTGCAGTAAATGGCAGTGAATCATTCTAGGAGCTGAAAACATGCAGAACCATGAGGAGAACTACGAAGCTAAAATGGTTCAATGTGTGCAGATGGGAGAGTAAGAATTCAATGCTACTATGATGTATCAACCTTGTGCGGAAATGGCCTTGGTTTCTAGACCCTTTACTATCCTGCTCATCCTTCTCTGGATGCAGTCCCGTTTGTTACTGTCCTGAAAACATGACACCCAGAACTGTACACAAGACAGTGCACACTCAGCAATACATCTGAATACCACTCAGAACTGTATCTGAAGAAGTGGGTTTATATCAATGAAAGCACATGAGAAAATAAAAACAATTTACTCTTAAAAGTGCTGCCACATTTCTTTTTTTCCCCCTCTCTCCCTTCATTCCTCCTTTTTAATACTATAAATGTGGTTCAACCAGCAGACAATGGAGCAAACTTATAACTTCCCATGCCCCAACACTGTGTTTTTGGCAATGCATTGGAAGACTGCACAAACTTTTTAAACATCCACATTACACTGCTGGCTTATGTGATCCTTTATAAAAAAAAATGTTGAACAGCACAAAACCTAGGATTGATCCCTGCAGCAATCATCTTGATTCCTTCATTTAGGGGAATGCTTATTAAATAATTTGCTGAAATTAAGAAATACTATGTCTATGGGAATGCCATTAAAACACTAGTAACTCTATTTTTTAAAAATAAGATCCATAGATGATCTCATATGACTTTTCTTCAATATATCAGTCCTGATTCTATGTGATCAATGTGTCTTGTTTTCTAGACACATAAAGACTAGTAATTTAGCAATCTCTTCTAGAATTTAGTTCAGAAGTGATTTCAGACTGATTGGGTTGTAGATCTGGATATACATTCTTTCTCCCTGTTAGAAGATGGAGACATTGTCTATCTCCAGGTTTGCAGTACTTCATCCATTATTCAGACTTTTTCAAAGATTACAGCCTATGGCTCTGATATATCTTCTGTAAGCTTTTTCAGTACCTAAACTGCAGTTCATCTGACTTTTGAGGCCTCAGCTAATTTCAAGCAGGTTATTGCTAACCATCTTCTTAGCTATCCTGGGCTGTACTCCTCCTTCTATCATTACTTCTACTTTTCCTTGGTTGAATGCAAGATGTCTTCTAGGAGAAGACTTGGGGCAAAATGTGAACTGATTAATTCTATCTTCTCATCATCACCTGTTAACATTTTCTTATCTTCCCTAATCATCAGAACTACCTATTCATCATTCTTTTTTGCTTTCAGCATTGCTCAAGGAGGCCATTTGGGTTGTTTTTAGCATCCCTCACCAGCCTATGCTCATTCTGGGTCATAGCCTTTCTGATTACTTAGTGCCTTAGGCTCCTCTGTTATACTTCTCCTTGGCTCTGTGTTTCCGAATCCACCTCCTGGACCTGTATTTCTAAAACACCCAGCTCAGTGGTTCTCAACCTGTGGGTCCCCAGATGTTCGTGGACTTCAGCTCCCAGAAGCCCCAGCCACTATGGTCAATGCTCAGGGCTTCTGGGAGCTGAAGTCCATGAACATCTGGGGACCCACAGGTTGAGAACCACTGACCCAGCTCATCTGAAACCTCCCTGTGTCTCCTGAAGGAAGGGAAGAGTTATGTTCTGTTTGGCTAACTGTTGTGATCTCCTCTTCTTTTTCCTGTGTATATTCCTAAGTAAGTAAACTTCTGTTTTGTGAAGCCTTCCATTTGGACTCAGCCACTTATTAGCTCTAGCTAACACCTGGGACGTATTGCCTTTTATTGCAGGAGTGGACAGCTGTATGGAGGCTGTCAGGTGAAAATCTTTTGAAAATAATGGAAACAATTATTTTTGTGAGGGAGCTAGAAAGCTTTGCGCACTAGGACAGGGTTTCAGGGGCCATAGATGTAGGATCCAGAGACCACATTTTCGCCATCCTGAGTTTGCTGGGTCTGTGTCACATGGAGGGCTGTGGGTCCTCCATGTGAGCTGTGGAGGGAAAGATAACTGTGGTCATTTTGGTTTTTTGTTTTTTTTTTGCTGTTCTTTTGTTTCTATTTTCCCCCAAAAACCATGATTTTGTGTATTGCTTTGAACTTGTCTCACTAAGGCAATATCTGATTTTCTAAATTAATAATAAATATGGTACTGGAAGATTCAAAAGAGTGTCAAGTGTTCATCTTCCTTGTACTAAAGCTAACTCCCTATTAGGTTACTTCTTAGGTTATAACTTTTTTTTATAGGAGGGAAAAGGAAGTTGTCTTTCCAAACCATAGCACCCAGTTGTTCAGTGTCATTGTCTCAAGGGCCCGGTCTGCTGAAATCATTTATTTATTCATTTATTTATTTATTGAATTTCTATCTCATCTTTCTCTCAAGTGAGATCCAAGACAGCAAGTATGCCATTTAGTACACCTTTTGTCTGATCAATTTATTATTATTGTTTTGGTTGGTTTTAAAATATTTAAATGGATTTTAGTTACATGCTTCCTGAGACCTTGTAATATAGGGTAGGATACGAACATTTAGATTTCTATTTATTGATTTGATATAATTTATATCCTGCTTTTCTCCCATATGGGACTCAAAGTGGCTTACAATATGAATTAAAACAGAACATCTAAAACAATAAATCCAGAGCACTTGGAAATCATAGACTTGTAAAATCCTTTTCAAATATAGCACCGACACTAGTTATGAACGTTGATGATTCTTGAACAATTCAGGATACCTATTGCAAACTCAGTCAAAGTTTTCTTAAATCAATATATTTTTAAAAGAATAACCTGAATATTTTTATTCCTTTTATTTATCCTTTTTATTCTGGTAGGCCTTGAAGAACTGATTTTTCAGGGGAAATGGGCCTTGTATGAAGTGCTGGGCTTTTGTTTGTTGTTGCTATTGTTGCTCTTGTTTTAATTTGTTTTCACTAGTTTCAATTTTACGACGGTTTAATGGTTTTTCAACTTTTGTGTGCTGTCAGTTTTTAATTATGCTTTAACTATCGTAAGCTACTTGGAGAAAAAGGCAGGATATAAATAAATATAATAACGATATTTCCGTATGTCTGTTTCATTTACATTTCAGCTCTTGCTTCATCCAATCAATTACTGCACTTCCCAAAGACTGTGGAATTCAGGATGCAGACATTTAGTTGAATTTTGTCGTCAAGGACAAAATACGCCACAGAGGCTGGACTGGTAACTGGAGCAAACATCATTTATTTCTTCGTTGCCTGTTTCTCAGCAACAAAAAAAAAACAAAACCCTCCCATCTTTCCAGTTCAGCCTGGAATGATCAATGAGTCCAGCAAATGAGGAGAAATTAATGACGCAGGCTAGAAAACCTGCCTGCAGCTTCATTGCCATAGCTACCGCCCAGCTCAGTTTCAGACACTGATTGCTTTATTTTTGCTATCTGAAAACCAGCTCCTTCCTGCTTTGAACACTTTGAACTCATATGTTGATTAACAGGGAGAAAGGAAAAAGTCAATTACTGTGGTTCAGCAAGAAAGACAAATGCTGTGTTGTTGTTTTTAAATTATATGACTGTGCAAGCATTTATCTGTTGTCCTCCCTTCTATGCGTATGCCAAGGCAAAGAGGTTCTGTATTTCTACTGCTCACCAGCTCAGAGCTGGTATATACACTGTCCAAGAGGCCCAGGAGCTGCTTTTTTGTGGCTTTATGCCACAGCATTGTTGTAGCACTGAAAGTCCTGGGCCCGCCTGAATCAGGACACCCACTTGTGTCCTTTCACGACAGCCATTTAGCTGACTGGTAAATACTTAAATGGCACTGTATTGTTTTCAAAATTCCCAAATAATAAACCATTTAACTGAGGCTTTTACAGGAGAAACCATCCTCTTAATCAAACATCTTTTTAAAGAAACTGTGTTTCATTCAATTAGGGCTTCTTTTCACAAAACAAACGTGTTGGAAGTTTCCGGTAACTGTTGCTGTAGTTCTGTTTTGTTTTATTTTCAATATATACAAATGATATTTCTGTTGCCCAGGAATTGTTTTCTGGCACTTCCTGGCACCAGACACAACATTTTATTCCTACCCTTGAATGCTTTTTTTTTTTAATTCCAAGAGGTATTGGAAGAAATAAAGTACCATTTGCTCTTTTCATGGTATTTTTTATTTTTTTTAGTTATAATACATCAATGTATTAGTATGTCAATGAAATGGCACTTTTGCACTAAAGTACTACAACTCTAAATTAAATAAGATGCAATTTGCCATTCAAACTATAGGATCACCTTGGGTGAAACAGATATTGTTTCCCACCCCATCTCTTTAGAAACTGAGGGACTGGGTACCATTTGTCACCTGTCCTTTATCTGTTTGGAGGTTCTTCTCGTCAGTGTCTGGTTACTTGGGCTACCAAGTTGTGATCAGTGGTACAGTCCAAACAGGCAGCTTTACCATCAACATTCCCTTTAAGCATCCTTAAGTACAGGAATTTCAAAAATTTTAATATGGAACAATGAGAAGACAGCTTAATGATCTTTTAGACTATTTTATTAACATGGACACCCACACCCACATGCACATACACACTATTCCCCTTGGGGAGAAACAAGGACATCTCAGTGTCTAGGCACATAGCTTATACACTGACTTTACAGCCTAACTCTTATGTTATGCTCTTTTTAGCTCTTCCTTGGTCTTTTCCCCAGCTATCATGAGTGACCATAAATTATCCTTCTTATCAACTTAGCAATAGCAATACCATGTGTATTTCTATACCACCTATCAGCTAAGTGCTCTCTAAGTGGTTTACAATGTGTTAGCTAATTGCTCCCAACAAGTTGGGTATTCATTTTACTGACCTACGGAAAGATGGAAGGCTGAGTCAACCTGGAGTCCTGCAGGATCGAACTTATAACATTATGACTGCAATACCAGCATTTATCCACTGTGCCACCAGGGCTCTAAGGGGAAATGAGTTTTGCTAAAGCCCTGTTAACGACAACAAAAATTTTCCCCTCCATTGGGAAGTGAAATTTCACCAGTGATCTTTATGAGGTCACTATCAGCCCAATCACCTCTAAGTATCAGTGACCATCGCTGCTCTAGCTTTCAACCGTTAGAAGATTGTCTCAGCCTGCTTAAGACCAATTGTACATACACAGTATGACTATTTAGTTTTCCTTCCATCTATATTCTCAGGTCATCTTTTTACTATTTACTCCATCAGATTCTTTCTCTTATCTCATTTGTTTTAGGTTTGGTGACTGCCTGTGTGGAATTAGCTGGTAAGCTGGTAGGACAATTTCTGCCCAACACTGTTATAAGTGCTATTATTCCACTTTTAACTTCCTGTGGAATTCTGGGGTTTGTAGTATACTGAGGCCAAAGAGCTCTCGGGCTGAGAATTCTAAATGTCCCTCTCTAAACTGTAAACCTCACAACTCCATAGGATGTTGAAAGTGGAATAATAGCATAACAGTATTGTGCAGAAATGCCCTGTGTCATACACAGACATCCAGCTTTTTTACTATACACAGACATACTTAATATTCAGGCTTCAGGGGCTTAAATTTTGCAAAAAGTATACCAAGTTAGTTCTTGGCTTGTAAAGGCAAAGTATGCTCCTGTTTGTAAAAGTTTTCAGGAAGATCCATACTGCAGATCCAAGAAATTGCTACAAACAGCCCCCCAAAAGAATGGAACAAGTGCACATGGAGGCAACAAAAACTGGCAAAGCCCAAGCAGCTGCATTATAACAGGTCCTTTATACCAATCTTGAAGACCCCATAAGTTGACAGCACAGTCTTCTCAAATCTGCTTTGTGAGAAACAGGCAGCAACCCAGGCATAAGTTAAATTAAACTAAAACTGGCAAAGCATGAATGCTGCCTAGTGACTCTTGTACCCGTTATAACACCTTGGGGAGGTCCAATGGAATGATTGGATGAGAATATGCTTGGAGTGGGAAAAAGAATAAGCAGTCCCTAGTACCATCACTGCTGTAATATATATACGGAAGACACCATTATGAAAGTAGCATAGTTTTTCCTGATATCCAGATCTTAACATCAGATGATGTTTTCAGGGATCTCAATGACACCAATAGGAAACTTTTGAAAAGCACTCGTTTGAATACCCAGCACAGGACATATTTCATATCCAGGAGTGTAGCTGCAGGAGGCCCAAAATGAGGTCATTGCTTCCCTACTCCTCGAATGAAATTTCTTTCAATTTCCACATTTCTAGCATTGCAGAGATTGAGATACTGGAAACTGCTTATGCCTATAACTTTTACATTTGCTGTCTCCTTTCCTTTTGATGCCTAAACAGCATTTCTAAATATGAAACTCAAGTTTTAAATTACTGCAATGCCAGAAACTTGGGAACTGAAAATTTCATGAGGGGAGGGTAGTGTTTACTTGGGAAACAACATCCTCATCCCTTTC
The DNA here is from genome assembly GCA_948472985.1 of Iguana delicatissima. Taxonomy (NCBI): domain Eukaryota; kingdom Metazoa; phylum Chordata; class Lepidosauria; order Squamata; family Iguanidae; genus Iguana; species Iguana delicatissima. The sequence goes on from CAOKZL010000619.1 coordinate 196,212, forward strand.
CTTAGCTTTTCATATCCCTCTTTCTTTTTCTTTTTATCAGGTAATGTATTTTAAATTCAGCAGCATACCTGGGGTCCTTCCTTTTTTACATTTAGAGCAGGACAAACCTGTCTTTTTAATTGTAAAAACTATCCTATTAACGATGAGCGAGAGAAAAAGTGAGAGGAAAGAGATAGAAAGAGCCTCAACTGACACCTGCCTCATAGAAGGTGAATTGGTACCTAGGATATGGTGGTCCTTTCTCTTGGGATGCTTGGGATGACACACTTCCTTCAACGGAGTTTCCACGGTGACAGCCCGAAAAAGTGGGCCTTGGAGGCATGGAGTCTGGCTGGGCTGTTTCACAGACTACCTGGAGTCCCTGGAGATATACATATTTTCCCCACATGGAAAGAAAAGCAGTTAAAAGATGTAGTCTGCCTGTCCATCTAATAAGCAGTCAACACTACTGTTCTTATTAAATGGAAGAAATGAGCCTTCACAACACACACTCTTGCACAAGCTTCACTACAGGAAAAAATGTTGGAAATCTTCTTAGGTAAGCGACACACTAACATACAGTAATCTGCAGAGCTGAAATAAACCAGTGTTAGTTCCAGGTTGTGTTGGACTGTAAGGATTTACTTCCAAGGGCTAGTAGTGAGCTTGGGGAATTCAGCCTTGTAGCCACTGCTATGTCATTTTGTGTTCTTTACTTACTACTTCTGTCCTGTGCCACACTTTTGCAAAAATGAGGAACCAGGAGGTGAAGATTTTCTCTTTGCATAGTAAGAAGACATTAATTAAAAATAAAATAAAGTGACTGTATATAAAACACACTCCATAATGTGTGCACAGCTTAGATTCATAGGTCAGCACAATCCATTCTCTGAAATGAGTGTTTTTTATTTAGATCTTACAGGGAATTCAGGCTTTCTCCCTAATGTGCTACTTTTCTGTATCCAAAGATTGTTTTCCACATGGAAGAGCATACAAACATGCAGTCCCCTACCAGCAGTTGCAAGTGACCCAGTCCAACAGAGCTGACCACACAGTTCTTACGTGTTATTGCAGATACTGGCTAAAACACTGTTGGTTAATCCTAACCAGAGGAGACCCACTGAATCAGTCACTGAATGTTGAGTCAACACACAGATTCAATGGGCCTACTGTACTGAGGACTAACAAAAGGATTTAAGCCACTGTCGACAGTATCCTCTAGGAAGATTTTAGAGAACACATTAGAATAAAACATAGGAGGCGGCATTGTTGTAGGTAACTGAGCTGATAAACTTATTCCCAGGTCACACACCTTACAACTTTAGGTAAGGGCTAACATTATGGCCTGAGTCCAACACAAAGGCAAATCTACATTTAACTGTTTTAAATGGTTTGATTGTTTATTGTATTGTAAACTCCTCTGTTATATATTAGTTTTAACGTGTATTGTAAACCCCCTTGGGTCCCACATTGGAAGAAAGGTGGGGTGTAAATTAAATTAATAATATGCCCAAGGTGCTACAGTTCAGAGATTCTAACAGTCTCATTTAGTTCTAAATTTTTCTTTTGTTAAAAACCTGCAAGCTGGAGACACTTGTTGACCTTTAGCAAATTTCCCAGAAATCAACCAGTAGATTCCCTCACTGCTTTTTGCCCATCCTACTCCTAAAAAAGGCATTCTTATGATGAGTGATCTTTAGTTTCTGGGGTAAGCTGATATAGGTGCTTTGATCTTTGATTATGTCAAATTCTACCTATATTTATATTATACATACAGATCTTTCTGCACAGCCAATTGGACCAAGTTCTGAAAAGGGCTATGGTTGCTATAAATAAAATTATATATGCCAACATTTCTGAAGCAAAAGTATCTGGTTTTCTTATTAGAGTTCTTCCAGGTGAGGCATTTATTCTGCATTTGCCCTATCATGGACTTTTAGGAGACCTACAGACATTGTCATCTTCCATCTGTATCCTTCTTGTGTTGTCTCACCACTTCTTTCACTTTTTTTTCCTTACCACAAAAAAATCAGTTTGGGGAGAAAGAAAGAACAACTGGAGAAATGCCTTTTGGCTAAAAATAATACCAGGAACCACCCTTCAGAAAGCAGCTAGGGGTTCTTCCATACTCCACAGTTATAGTGCTATGATCCCACTTTAACTGCCATAGCTGTCTCCTATGGACTCCTGGGATTGGCAGTTGAGGGAAGGGGCCTCTAGAACCCTCAGCCGGAGAGCTTCTCTGGTGCCTCTGACTAAATTTCCAATCCCAGGATTCCACAGGATGCAAACAAAGTTAAATTAAAATCTTATTGCTGCAAATGTATAATGTGAGGAGGCCTTCCACAACACACATCTCTCTATTCATCCACAGCCTACATCCCCCTGACACCAGTACCAACAGTTTGACTGCACAGCCTCAGTTATTACCTCTGAGTGGCCAGCATCCAGATTAGGAGATTCACAGGTCTGAGTCTGGTTTTTGATTGGAGAACTTCTCTTTGCTGGCAAATTGAAGAGCTTGTTAATACACAGCTACATGTATCAACCTTTTTTTTTTTTTTGCACTAATAGCTTTTTGGTCTAGATAGTGGCATACACATTTTTAAATGAAACAGACAAAGCCGCTTTTTTAATAGTGTGAAAAGAAGGTAGCTGTTCTCTTTAATTAATATACAATCATGTATTAGAGAACTAGAAATCATGGAATCTGAGTTTACTGTGATAAATTATAAGCAAATAATTGAGCAAGCAGAGTAAATTTTAGGATTTACTAGACTGAAAACTGTAAATAGCTCCTGTATCTTTAACGGTTGTGTAGAAGAAGGAATCTGCAGCCATTTCCGCACTAGACTGTTATAGTGCTATTATTCCACTTGCAACATCCTATGGAATCCTGGGGTTTGTAGTTTTGGGAGGGGCCGGCCAGCCCCTCCCAAAACTGCAAATCCACGGATTCCATAGAATGTTGCAAGTGGAATAGTAGCACTATAGCAGTCTAGTGTGGAAATGGCCTGAGTAAATTTGCTTGTCTCACAACTAGATAACGATCAAACTTATTGAAATTCCCTTTTCTACACAGCCATTGCAGGTATAGAAAGCTATGTCCAGTTTTCACTGTACTTCTAACGGAGTTTGGGAAGGAGGACGAGGAGAAAGAGAACTCCTATGTTTGTAATCAGGCTTCTGAAGTTATTATAGCCAGCGGTGCTGGGCCTTGGCTATAATATGCAAAGTTGCTTCATTCATAAGAGGCTGGTGTCAGTAGCAAAGATGTATCTAGAGTGGGGCAAGTACGGCATGTGGGCACCAATGCTGAGGGGCACAAAAAGCCATGCCAGAAGATCCAGTGGAGGAGGAGGAGGCAGTGGTGGCCCCGGAGGCAGGGGCACAACTTCCATGCTTGCCCTAGGCACTGTTTACACAAGATACACATTTGGTCTGTAGTTTAACAAAAAATAGAGAATACTTCTAAAACTATTACAATTACCAGCTGCTCCTATGCCACTAAAATTTGAGGGGTATAGTGGTTTGAGGGGTATAGAGGCATAAGGCTAGTAGTGTGGCTATTTCCCTTTCCAGCATCAAATGCCCTTTCTTTAGCAGAGTGAGATGGGGACCCCTTAGGCAGCAGACATGGCGGGGGGAGGATCAGGGAATAGTGGTGAGGTTTCAGAAGACAATGTTGAATGTTCCCTCTTGTCTTGGTGCCCCCTTTGCTAGCTGGCTGCCTTCTAGTGCAGTGGAGGAACCTGGTGCTTAAAGTATACTTCAACTGCCAATCCACTCAGTATCTGCACAAGGGAAATAGAATTGGGAGGGATGAGGCATCTTATCATCGTAAAGCAGAAAAAATGTCTTGGGCTGGCTATAGCTAAACATTAGGGCTGCATGGATATCTTTTATTGTCAACTGCTTTCTCAAAATGTTTCTGGGGCAGACTGGAAGCATCCATGTTAGAGTGGTGCCCAAGTTTCTACTGTATATGTTGGACCACAGTTAGGTGAACATGTTATGCGATCTAGTCCAACTCCTGAATGAATTATTTTTAAAAAATATAATACTATTCACTGCAAGACCTCCAGAAATTCATTCCAATCCATTCACTACTCTCTCTGCTCTTGAAGAATTTAAGCTCTGTTCCTTATTAAGCTCCAGGAATGAGCCCCCATATTTGTTGTGTAATCGAGGTCTCATAGTCCTCATTGTGGTATCAAGATATTTAAGTAGTTTAGTCTGGGGATGTACATCTTCATGTTCTTTGCAGGAAAACATGAATAATTTCTGCAGAATTCTCCCCACTGAATGAGAACATGAAGAGTTATGTGCAGTTCCTGATCAGGAAGAATTTGTTTGCAGAGAAATAAACATTTCCTGTGCAAAAAAAAGTTTTGTGCACAGAAATGCACTTTCTATGCAGAAGCACATGGGGTCTTTCTGTGCAGAGAACATCTACTGCTATCTATATGAAACAATGATATGTAGGATGAAACCTTGGAAACCTAAATGGACACTGATCTTGAATTGACAACAACAAGAGAAGACACTCAAACTGCAATTTCTATATGGAAAAAAAAAGATTTCTGTTTGGTAGTACATATAAATATATATATATAAAACACGATCACGCACCTGTTATTATATTTCTGATGGGCTTAACCAGTGCTGTAAAGGCAGTCACTTCAGGTTGCCTGTGCTCCCACATTGGTTGCCAAATAACAAGGCCACTGGCTAGACGGAAAGTCAGATCAGATTCCTAAAAGGAAATGAGACATCTGGATTTGCCAAAGTAATCTAATAGAGAAAAATATTGCTTTCTTTTTTTTCAAGCCATAATTTCTCATTCCAAAGCCTGATTCATCATGTTCCTTTGCTAGTGGTGTGGTAGAGCCAGCTCTCACAGGAACAAAACACTGGGACTTTTTGTTTAGCTGGAAAAATGATGCCATCCGTCACCAATTTTGGACTTCCTTTTCCCTGAGCTTAGCTATAACTCGCACAGCTGCATTGGCAGTGGGGATCTGGAAACTATGGAACCTTCTTGAGACTCATCGGGACCCCTGGTGACTGGATTAGGATTGAGAGATAGGGATTCAAGAACAATGGCCAATAATAATAAGCCAAATACTATTCTTATGTATTCCCCATTTTCCTGACAAGTGAGAATTCTAGAGATGCCTTTCCTTCAAAAGCAAGCATTAGAGACCTATGTTATCCATAAAATTTGCTTGATAAACTATGTAGATGTATCTAGGACTGAGGCTAAGACATTTTGCTTGCAAAACATCATGGCCTCTTCTGCTGAGCTACATCCCTTCCCAACTTGTAGAGTCTTCCTCCCTCAAAGTCAGCACCCTGTTTTCAAACCAGTTCCAAATGTTTCTCTGCCCCTCCTCTTAGCTGAAAGGTGTCAGTGTCCAAAAGGTGACACTGCCTGATCTGTCACTTTCTTATGGATTGATGCTTTCAGGCTATGAGGAAAAACATGTCCCTTAATGGTCTTTAAGGACCATTAAGTTTCTGCCATTAAATGATGCAGACACTCATTCATGGTAATCAAGAACAGCCAAGGTCATGGTTGCAGCTCTTTCAAAGTAACTGCCCAGCACAGTAGGCTTCTAGACAAGAATTATAAATAATTTCCCCTTAAAAACTGAAGATATTGGCCAGAATCCTTTATGGGATTTATGGATTCTTAAGCACCATACTTATGGTGCTATGTACCTGACCCTGGCCTGACCTCCCACAATCCCCACTTACCAGGCAGCAGCCACTGTGAACAATGGGACTCTGTTCCTCTGTTACTCAGAAAGCAGCTGGCTGCCATTTCCTCCCTCTCCTGTGAGTATCCCCAGCGCAACAGGCAGCAACAAGACTCCTCTCACAATTCCCACTCACATCAAAGATTGCTCACATAAGGGAGGGGGTGAGATTGTCAGCAGCTGCTTTCTGATTAATATGGACCCCCATCATTGGCAGTGGCTGCTTCTGAGTAAGTAGATGTCGGGGGACTTGAGCCATTCCTACATAACCCCTAAACTGGAAGGTATGTAGGGATCATGAATATGTAATAGTCGTAAGTGCCTAATTTTAGTGTACACATCCATAACTGCCATAGGGCATTCCAGCAAATCTGGGTCTTTCTGCACTACACTGTTATAGTGCTATTGTTCTACTTTCAACGTTTCAAGGAATTGGATGCAGTTTAGGGGTTTGTTGTTTAGAGAGGGGCAAGAAGAATTCTCAGCCAGAGAGCTCTTTGGCCTCAGTAAACTACAAACCCCAGAATTCCACAGGATGCTGAAAGTGGAATAATTGCACTATAACATGTAGTGTGGAAAGGCCCTCTATTTCAAATTACACTAACTGAGGACACTGTAGATGCTACTGTAAACTATTGTGTTTCATTTTGAAAAGCAGGTCCCAGCGGTGACAGCCATATTCTCAGCTGTCTCCTTAGGTTTTTCTGACACTGTTTAGGCTGTCCTAGTCAGAGAAAGTAAAAAGTGTGCTTTAACCTGGCTCTCTTACCAACCTCCTGCTGCTTTGAGGTCTGCCTGGGACAAGTGAAAACTGATCCATAAAATGATAGAGTAGAAGCAAAGCCAATCAATGGTGGGAAAGAGTTCTTAATATATTCTGCGGTTTTAGCAGACCTAAATCAATCTTACCAGCACAAAATAGAAAGGTGTAGTTAATGGATATTTGGGACCTACAATATCATTTGAATGAAGAAATTTGTTGGAAAAGAATTATTGTTTAAAACAAAACAAATTTTTCCTACCAAATCTCTTCATTCAAATGTTACTGTCAGTTTCAAATGTCCATGTCTGACAACAGTGAAGGCATCTCACAAATAGTACATGTTCTACCACCACCACAACCACTATTCAGGTCTGTCAAAAGCATTCAATTCCTATACTGTGATAAATGGAATATTTTGGCATATGTTATGTTTATGTAATGACCATGTATGGATGTTTGGAGGTCCTTGGCCAAGTGTGCCCAAATATCCATGTGATGATTGGTGCTTAATTCTAATGAACCTCCAGACCATAGGTCTGTACATTCTCTCTTCCATTTCCTCCTTCTCTTTCCACATAACATCCCTTTCAATTTCCTGTTTGTTACTAACAGCTGCTTATTATGATGTTGGAAATCAAATCATAGGCAGCACTTGCTCTCCAAACCAGCAACAGGAAATATATCAGAAGTGGGTTAACAATTCCAGTTTGGAGGGGAAACGCTAACCAGTGTTTGCCAGTTTGAATGTCACAACAAACTGTGACTAGGGTTTCACGGGGAAATGAAATGGAAAGTATGTCTGAGGGTAGGGAAGATTGCAGATTTATGATGCAAGTTTCCCTGATTGTAATCTTTCAGCATGCTTGGTTGTAGATCTGGACTTAGCTTGCAGGTCTCTCTGTGTGAACCTGAAGGGGCAGAGCCAAGGCCATTCTTGAAGGGAAAAACTACAGTTGGGTTTGGACCATGAACCTCAGTAGCTGCTAGACAGAGTAGAAAGACGAGAGTAATTTTAGAATGATTCTTGAGAATGTCGAGACGCAACATTTGCAGAAGTTAAGACCACACAGGATTCCCTGAACTTCAGGCTTAGCTCTAGGTCTCAGGACTTGAGATCTTCCTCAGCTGGGAGCCCTAAGACAACACACCCAGAGGGGTTACAAACTTTTTTTCTGAAGGTGTTCTGTGCATTTAACAGTTGTACAAGGGGCAGAAAAGCAAGAGGACCTGGTAACAGCTTCACCATTTATTCTGCTTCTGAGGCAGCTATGAGAGACACTCCAACATGTCCAAGAGCAGACACAGAAATCCTAGCATCCAAGCTCAGATCCAACTTTTAATCAATGTTCTACTGCAAACCAGACTTCAGCCCAGCAACACATATCCTCATATATCTGATAAATGCAACAGGAATGTCCAATAATGTGAATATCTTCATGCTACACGCCAAATTTCAAAAGTAATATAGGAATTCAGAAGAACTGTGAAAGCAGCATATGTATCAAACCATACCCCTTGCCCACAGTCCCTTCCCCCGTGCACTTGACTTTAGCACTTACTTTGATCCTATGTACCAGCGGAGCAAACAAGAACACAAAGAGCTCTACAGTGGCCATGGAATTCTGAAAGAACTTCCGTCTGTTATTCTCCTCCTCTTCATTGATGCTGTCCTGCCTGGAATGCCCTGGAGATCCCTGGTTCTCAATCTGGTGTATGAAAGCACTGCTGCTTCCCCTCCAGCTGGATCCCCTGTCTCCTCCTCCCCCTCCTCCCCCTCCAAAGCGGTCATTGCTGCAGTCTTGAGGAGCTTCCAACAGCATCCAGTGGAGTGTGTGAAGGAGCTTGGTTTCTGCAACTCCAAGTTTGTCCTGATGACCTAGGTGGAAGAACACAGCAAGCATTATGGGTTCTTGATCATACAGGTTAGCTGAGTCGAAGGCCTCTACACATCAAGTCACCAGCAATGGGCTCAATGAATCTGTGGTATTTGCTTCCCAATTTCAAAGTATCAGTCAGTGGCAGGTCATAATACAGGGTTCATCATCTGCATCCAGCCTGATAATGTCATGAGCTGGCCTGTTGTATGGAGACACATACAAGTTTCCAAGTTTGTTTATTTAACAGGAGAGATTATGTTTTGAAAATCTCAAAATTTATTTTAAGATCTCTAGTTTATGATTCTTATGTTTTGGAGCTTTTTTAAAAAAATATGCTATACATGATGGACCTCTAAAAAGTCTTGGACATTACATCATATCAACATTTTACTCTTATTATGAACTAGCATATATACCTGGTGTTGCTTGGGATTTTATTTTCTCATAGGTAATACTTCTTAGAAAGATTTGAGATCCTGTGTCTGTAATTCCCCAAACTGTCTTTTCCAGTACCTGTAACTTTTTTTCCATATTCTCCAATGCAATCTGTATTCAGAGTTATTAGCATATAGAGGTCGGTTTCCTGAGTTAATACACTGCCCTCCTCCTTGCTGCTAGGTCTAATCTCTGTAGCAACCAGCCTATTCAGAGCTCTCTGGCTGAGAATTCTAAAGGCCCGTTCCTAAACTGCAAACCCCAGGATTCCATAGGATGTTCTTAGCCAGCCAATCATATGAGGTCTTCGCTTGACACAGCCAATCATATGAGGTCTTCACCTGATACAGACAAACAAACATTGACTTTTATACATTAGATTATGGGAATGGGTATGGCCATTACAGATGTCAAATGCTTTACCACTGATCTAACTTCTGGCATGGACTACAGATTCTTGAAAGTACAGATGCAAACCCATAGACTGAAATGTTGGGGTTTTTTTTGACAAAGTGGTTAAATAGTTAAAATTGATTAGCTTATCTGTTAAATTGGGTATGCTCTATAAGAAAGGAACAACTTACTTAAATTCATTTTTAACTAAACTTATTGACTGAACTTGAAACTTTAGCATTAACTTAATTCCAGAAGTAAGTTATCAATTAAGTTATTAATTAATTATATGAGACACAATGTAATAGTGCTTAAGGGCCAAAACATTTTACATTTCCCAACTAGTTCTTTACCCAAAGCCTAGTCCACTTGGATTTTTGTAAAAATATTTCTTACTTCTTAATCTTTCAGGGTTGGGGAATTACAATGCTTAGGTCACAAGATCGAGATATATAGATAAAAGTAAGGGAGAATAAGGAGATGAGATTATAAAGCAGAGAGAAAGAGAAAGCAATAGAAGAGGTTTTGGTAGGATGAATTAGACAATCCATGCAACTATTTCCTTGTTTACCAAGCTGCAAACAGGAATTGGGGTAGAGTGGAGGCAGGAATAAAATCACAGATGTCAGTTTTGGTTTCATTTTGGCAAGCAGGAATTTAACTTAAATTTAAATCAAAAGAAAAGCACAACAGTTAAATTTCCCCTCATATATATATATGAAAGTGAATAAGATTTTAAGCTTACAGTTAAGTTACCATCACAATTTTCTACTAACTTTTCTATCTCTATGGTTGATGCTAAAGAAACATTACATAACCAGTAGTTGTAGTCACATATTGCTTTATACATTTAAAAAGTAAATTTGAAAAATCTTAAGAGTTAGAGTAAATCAAATCTTTCTGATTAAACTAAGTATTTTCCCACTAAGTGTCTTTTGGTGGCACTAATGGGAACTATCTTTTACATACACAATCACAGTTGCCATGAGATAAGCTAGCTGACTGAAACAGCTGTCCAGATCCCATCCCATCAGCCATCTGAATCAGGAATGGACATCAATATGTAGTAAAGTTCATGTCTGAAAAGGTTCTGATAAAATAATGGCAAATCAATCCATCATAAAGACAATGCACGGGATGTGGCTAAAGTTATCTCTTGGGATCCGGGAGGCTGGGGCTGTTGAACATTTGTAATTCCTTGAGGGTGAGAAAACTACCTGGGAGTAATTGAGACAGCAGGCAAGGAAAAGCATTTCTTTTATGTCAACCCACCATGGTCATTTCCGCACTAGACTGTTATAGTGCTATTATACCACTTTCAACATCCTATAGAATCCAGGAGTTAGGGGCCTCAAAGGCCCCTCCCTAAACTGCAAACACCAGGATTCCATAGAATGTTGAAAGTGGAATAATAGCACTATAACAGTCTAGTGCGGAAATGGCCCATGAGTCTCCATGTGCAATCACCCCTCCTGAAGCAGCTTCTAAACGGGACATTTGATTAATGTTAGAAATTCTGTGTAGCTCATGAGTAGAGCAAACAGAGCTGAAAAGTGTGTCAGTGACTGGAAATAGGTATACTTTGGGGAGTAGGGGGATCTCTCAAATGCTCTAGCAGTTTCTTACACCTTCTTAGGATGGCCTAATTAACACCTGAGGCCCACTCAGGCTACATAGTTACAGCACTATATCCCACTTTAACTGCCATGGCAATATCTGGGGTTTGTTGTTTGCGGAAGCACTAGAGCTCTGTGGTTGAGAATTCTAAATACCCCTCTGTAGACTTCAAATCCCAGAATACCAGCAGTATATTGTGCTGCTATAATTATATACTGTGAATGGATCCCTGGAGAACCACAGTTCTAAACTATATTGATCACCACTTGGTAATATGAGCACTTGGAAAAATGCTGGTTGGAAGTACCTGGGAATTATAGCCTAAAAACATGTCTTCCTAAGATCTGGATAACACTGAAAGCATAGTGTCTAAAAATACTGACAGAAAAAGATCTAGCAACTGTTGTACTTGTTAATAAAATCTCACATGCACACTGACCTAACTTGTTCCGATTTGACAGCAGAGTGGCTGTGCAGTGAAGTACATGCGGTAAGGCAGCTTGGACCAGTTCCCACCGAGAAATGCTCTGGATGGCTTCCGAAAGGGCCGGTGAAAGGCCGTGTAGTTTGTTTTCAACCAAAACTCTTTCAAAGGACTGAAAAACATGAAGAAAAGATGCATGTTTAAAGATCTTAGTCCATGTCCTGGAAAGACATAGTCTATTAAAATTTCTTTTTGTGCATACATTTCTGCTTTCCATTAAATAAAATTAATTCTTATTAATTCATTAAGAAATAATTTGACGTAATAAAATTACCAGTAAGGAGAACTATCTTCCTTACCTGAGAAGCCGAACTGATACATTTAATACTGTTATTTTCTTCTTTTTTGTAAGCCGCCCTCCCCTGCAGGGGGAGCAAATTTAATGGGAAAAAAAAAGAGATAAGAAAAAGTTTAACCCTGCTCCCCAGTGCACAGTGAGTCTGATCTGATCAGTTTCTTTGCAGAAAAAAAGAAAATAATGGTTAGCTGCCTGCTCTGCTTCTCACATAGTTAGTCACTGAACCCAAGCCCAAGAAACTGTGGACAACCTGTACATCTTTTTAATAATTCATATAAATATGTCTAGCAATCTTGTTCAGGTCATGTCTATCAGACACATGCATGTGTCTCATCCACCCTTTGTGTGTTTGCTTAAGAAAACACCATCCTAACACAATGACAATGGTGTTTGATGCACATTGCTGTAAAGTATTTTCATGAAGAAGAAAGCTTCCAATGAATGGGTAGGATTTTCATAATGCTGCTGCCATCATTATGAACGCACAGATCCATCTTATATTGCTCATATTAGTCTTCCTTCTATTTTCTTCTTTTTCCTCTCTCTCTTGACTGTTTTATATGACTGGTATTCAATATTGCTGTTATGGATTGGGAGCCTAGAGTTACAGTTCTGTCACTGCTCTGTTTTCTTTAAGACTGAATAGTCCTACTGTAAAACCACATAAATGCCAACCCAGCCCATCTTAAGGGCCAGCAGCTGGAGTTGGTAAAGAAGGTCCATTCAGCTTCCAGTCAGGGCATAAGAAACAATATTTGTGCCCACTTTTTGGCAGCAAGTGAGGCTGTGACAATCAGAAGCAGGACCTAATTGCAAGTCCTTGTGGCAGCCTTGCTTGCTGGTGGAAGCGGGGTGTAAACATCTTCCTCCTTGTGCCCAGCTTGGAAGGTGAATAAACCTCTTTCATCCAATCCAGCTGCTACCCATAAAGGTGAGCTTGTGGGCTTGGGCCAGGAGACATTACTGAGGCCATTTCCACACTACACGGTTATAGTGCTATTATTCCACTTTCAACATTCTGTGGAATTCTGGGGTTTGTAGTTTCCTGAGGCCAAAGAGCTCCCTGGCTGAGACTTCTAATTGCCCCTCCCTAAACTGCAGAACCCAGGATTCCACAGGATGTTGAAAGTGGAATAATATATGATCTAACATATAGCGAATATGTGTACCCTCGGATTTTCGTGAAGGAGGGTTATTATTTGTACATCGGAAAATGTATGAACTTGTTTTGTGTTTTTGTGTTGTGTGGTCGTGTGTCTGTGTTTATGTATGTGAGAAGTTATTGTGTTTAATAAAGTATATTTTTAATATTAAAAAAAATAAAAAAAGAAAGTGGAATAATAGCACTATAGCAATGTAGTGCAGAAATGGCCTTAGTTACGCATATGCAGCTAAGTAGCCAATGTAGAATACCTGCATAAATCTACAACTGCCTTGGCTCTTGTTCTTGGTGGGAAGATGGAGAATATAAAGAAAATTATGACAGTATTGATGAAAATTGTGGGGGGAGGTTTTTTTTGCCTTCTGTCCTGTTTTGCTTGTGTTTTATTTTTCTATTTCTTATGTGTATGGAGTTATGAATGGATATGGATTTTTCATAATATAAAACATTCTTCACAAGATACAGTGTCCTTAACAGAGATTAACTTTAAGAGAAAGGTGAGATTCTAAGGCCCATGCTGAAAGAGCGATTGTGCATGAAAAGACGTAGAACTTGGAAAATTGACTTTTTTCTGGACTATAGTCTCAAGATACTGGCTGAGAAACACTAGGAGTAAATTTTCCAAGTGCTGCCACGATGTGGATGCAAAACTGTTTCAAATAATAACATGTCGTATTAAATGTACTAGTCCTTGGTTATATTATTTCATATTAAATGTACTAGGTGCTACAAGACACTTGTTTTATGGTTGTTCCTATGAGGCTGTCAGACAGTCTTAGATCTTTGGTTTGTGATTCGTTTGAACTTGCATCAGAGTCAGAGAACATGGTTTATGGCTCTGCCTGAACATCTTCCAGGGGAAATCTTGCAAAGAAAACAGAACTTTTCAAGGTGGACATTTCCCCTTTCAGCTCTTTCCACACGCGTGTTCATCTTTTGACAACTAGAGCATCAAGTGATATCCTGCTTGTCTGAATGGGCCATCATAGCTGTAATACAACAGATGCCACATCTATAACATATGAGGATACTAGAATTTGAAAGTCCAATCTCCCACTTTCTCTGTACTGCAGGAATGGCACCTGGTCCGCACACCTCTATACTATTAGATCTAAGGCAACGTAGGTTTCTTGACCTGTAGATTTGCTTTTTATACACAAAAACTTGCAAGGAACCTACAAACTTGCTAAAACTATTTGGTTAAAATCACTGTTTTGATAGTTTGCCAAGGATCACATAGTAAGTAACATTCTATTTTCATGTTTTACAGTACAAATTGAACCAATGAATAAAGGAACTAGTAACTTTTTTTTTCATCTGTGACTGTTACACTTGCCCTATATATAGGATCAATGTTCTGGTTCTGATTGTAACAACTTAAATTTTGTGGAAATAAAACAATTTCTGTAACTGATATAGACATGATCTGATGGACTTTAGAAAGTTGTTGTCATTACAGAATAGCTGAACACAAAGCAACAATTGTGGAGAAGAACCCATAGTTAATAGCATGTCTCAAGCAAACTAATCATCATTTAGATTCTAGCATAATTATTTAAATTTTGGCATGATTACTATGATATCATTAAGATTGCCTGAGGTCAAGATGAGCAACTTTAAAAATGATTTTAATAACACCATTGGATGTTGTCTACAGAGTACTGGGGCCACTTCTGCACTAGATTGTTATAGTGCTATTATTCCACTTTCAACATTCTATAGAATCCAGGGGTTTGCAGTTTAGGGAGGGAATTCTCAGCCAGAGAGCTCTTTGGCCCCAGTAAACTACAAACCCCAGAATTCCACAGGATGTTGGAAGTGGAATAAAAGCACTATAACAGTCTAGTGCAGAAATGGCCTTGGCCTCTAAGACTTAAGGCGTGCCTCCAGATCTGCTTCCAGGAGATACTTCCACTGACAGGTCCTATACCTGAAAGTGCTGTTTTGGGTACTCGCATTGTCTTAATGTGATTCGTGATCTGTTTTCTTTCTGTTATCTGTCTTCTTCTATCCAGCTTTTGTTTACTTTTATTCTAAATAAACTTTATAGACTTGGTCTCTGAGTGCTTCTGGGTCTCACTGAAGGTCAGTGGAAAACAACTCAGGACATTTCAGCATGCTTCCTGTGATCGCTTAAATAGTAGCCATTTGGTTTCAATCGAACAAGGAACTTTTTCACTTTACACAGTTAGGCAGCTATGTTTCTATTTTAACTGCCATAGTTCCATCCTATTGAATCCCAGCATTGGCAGAGACCACCTCTGGGGCCTTCCCAGCTGTGGAGCTCCTCTGCTGTGTCCGACCAAACTAGAAACCCCAGGAGGAGTCCATCAATTTCAGCCATGGCAAGTGAAATGGAATAATAGTGCTATAGTCGTGCTCTGTGAAAGAGTCCATGGGGTTATCATTTTTGCTGCTGCTGCTGTTACTGTTTTTATTGTAGTTGTAGTTATTGACTGGAATCTGTGTGGGATTTATGTATGTGTAAGCACCACAGTTATGGTTCTACACAGTGAATCTTGGCCTAACCTCCCTCTAGTCCCCATTTACTGCCACTATGATTGAAGGGGTCTGTTCCCCTGTCACTCAGGAAGCAGCTGACTGCCATTCCCATCCCCTCCTGTGATCAGCCTCCAGTGCAACAGGGGAAAATCAGGGTCCCTGTCTCAATTCCCCCTCATGCTGGAAATCACTTATGTGGGGTGAGTATGGGTGTGAATATTAATCAGCTGTTTCCTAATTGGCAGAGGAACAGACCCCAGTCAATTGCAGTGGTTGCTTCCCGGTAAGTAGGGATTGGGGGACTTTCATGATCCCTACATAGACCTTAAGCTAGGGGCCAAAAAAACAAAACAAAACAAAACCAAAAAGATCATGAATATGTAACAGTCATGGGTGTGTAATTCTAAATTACACATTTGTAACTGACACAGAGGATGCCAGACATTATTTATAATGACTACATGGCACAGCAATTGCTGGGTACTTGAAAGAGGTTCTCAAAGCCTCTACATCTACACCTAGGTACTACATGTAGGAAGGAAGAATGACATGCACAAATTTAGGGTGGGTGACACTTGACTTGAAAGCAGTACATACAAAGGTGATCTAGGAGTCTTAGTAGACCACAAGCTAAACAGGAATCAACATAGCGTGGCTGTAAAATTCTGGGCTACATCAACAGATATATAGTGTCCATATCAAAGGAAATAGCATGCCATTCTATTCTGCTTTGGTTAGATCTCACATGGAATACTGTGTCCAGTTCTGAACACCACAATTCAAGAAGGATATCAACAAGTTGGAACATACCCATAGAAATGTGACCAAGGTGACCAAAAGTCTGGAAACCAAGCCTTATTAGGAACAACTTAGGCAGCTGGATATGTTTAGCTTGGAGAAGATAATACTGAGAGGTGACATGATAGCTATCTTTAAATATCTGAAGGGATGTCCTGTAGAAGATGAAGCAAGCTTGTTTTCTCCTGCTCCAGAGACTAGGACATGAACGAATGAGTTTAAATGGCATGAAAAGAGATTCCTCTTAAACATTAGAAAGAACATCTTTACTGTAGGAGGTGTTTGACAGTGGAATAGGCTGCCTTGGAGAGTGACAGACTCTCCATCTTCGAAAGTCTTTAAACAAAAGTTGGATGGGCATCTTTCAGCAGCGCTGTTCTTATGTATTTCTGCATAGCAGTGGCTTGGACTAGACAGCCCTTGTGGCTCCCTGCAGCTCTAAGATTCCATGATTCTGTAAAAGCAATTAGTAATGTGAGTGGGTGCATGGGTCCTCAAGTTAATCCTATTATCCCACTGTTTTCTTCATCAGCAATTTTGCTAACTCATTGCACAGTACATTTAAGGCAGTGGTTCTCAACCTGTGGGTCCCCAGATGTTTGTGGACTTCAGCTCCCAGAAGCCCCAGCCACTATGGTCAATGCTCAGGGCTTCTGGGAGCTGAAGTCCAAAAACATCTGGTGACCCACAGGTTGAGAACCACTGATTTAAGGTATTAATTGCAGAGCCATTGGTCTGTGCTAAAACATGGACCAAAAAACCTCTGTCATGCTGTACATTGTGTAACTTCATGTATACTTAACTACATAGCAAAGGCACTAAGAAACCCTGTCAGTGAATTGTGAAGATGCTTATAGAGACACTGGCAAGAGTGTTGCATTTCACATGGGACTCCCTAGCTGGTGTCCTGATGTGTAATAGATCTCAGCACGACAGTCCCAAATGTGCATAGGTCCTATTGTGCATCATTTCCAATGTCTAGTGGCTACTGTGTGGGATCCCCTACATCAGTGGTTCTCAACCTGTGGGTCCCCAGATGTTTATGGACTTCAGCTCCCAGAAGCCCTGAGCATTGACCATAGTGGCTGGGGCTTCTGGGAGCTGAAGTCCACGAACATCTGGGGACCCACAGGTTGAGAACCACTGCCCTACATGGTAACATAATAACAGCTGTTTACTGGATATAGACATTACAGAACTGCCCAATTCGAATTCCTGCAGACGTAAGTCTAGTTGCAAAGAATTAAGTCCCCAACGGGATTCCAGCCATTGATTGCAAGAACTGGAAATCAGTCCAACACCCCTTCAGTTATAGAACAGCAGTGCCAAAGACATTGTGGGGTAGCATAAACAGATAAATTATTTGCTTTATTCCCTTTTAGGAAAGGCTGCAGTTTCCTTTTGTTTCATTTGGAAATACATGTATATGCCAAGAAGTAGTTGAAAATAAAGGATGTTGCTCAATATGAAGAGGGTAAAGAGCTTTCTTATCCTTTTTTCACATCAACTCAGATTAGAGGACCTAAATGAAATCATTTCATACATTTAAGTACAGAGGAACCACAAACTGTGTTCGTGTTTAAACATAGCCTGTACTCTTCCATTCAGATTGCACATAACTCAGTAGAAAATTGAATAGAGATTTTTGGAAAACCAGAATGTTCTTAACAGAAAAAGAAAACATCATCCTCTGATTAAGAAACTTGCAGGATATCCTAACTCGGTGACCTATAAAATATGACCATGATTCCTTTTAAATAAAGTCATTGGAGAACATGAAAAGTACTTTTTGAGATAAAAAGCCATTTCTCCAGTTCTGTATTGTTTGAGAGGTATAATCTTAAATATTTCATGCTGATTTATAAATGCAGTCCAGACAACATTAAACATGGTCGATCCATCCATTCCAGTGAGGAAAAACCAACTGTGCACTTTTCATTCCCACTGAAATCACTAGGCACGAAATATGTTTATCTTAGGGGTGATTGTGTTACATGTTTTCATTCACTTGCAACAGCAACCAGTTCTTAATTCAGTGTCCTTTAAATTGCTATTCAGGCTGAATAAAGAGGCCCTCGTTAAAATCAAGCAATCACTAGAAAGTGTCTACTGACACCAATCAAATATATTATATTGGGATGTACACACATACCTGTTATGGGGGTAATTAAGAACAGCAGGAGTTAATGTGCTGATGCCTCTATATACCTGAAGTAACACAATGCCATGCAATTAGCAAAGTGAAGACCTTAGCAAAAATGTATTATTTCTTAACAAGTTCATTGCTATAGGCTCAATAACTTTTGCACATGGTGACTGAAGCAATTCTCCTTGAAAAGTTAAAAATGGTATTTGCACTATCAGTCAGTTCTGGTGTTTGGCTCATTCACAAGTTATTTAGCCAATCTGAATGTGTTAACTGAGAGATATGTGACTAAGCAAATGTGGCCTAGACAGTCTTTCCCATTCTCACCATGTAATGTTCTTTTTCTGTTCACTCCCATCCTCTGATATATGGTACAATTGGATCCGGATTTGTTTATGGGAGGCGAAAGCCAGAAATGGGATATGTTTGGTCCCCCACAAGTGGTGATAAGTGACTGCCAGAAAGGAAATGTTCACATTTCCTTAGAGAAGGCAGCACAATTGAAAACAGTGGCATTTGGTGTGTTCATTCTTTTGCAGTCATAATTAATGAATTTTAATACTCCTTGTGCTGAGATGCTTCAGGAGGTTGTGGCTGGATGTAACATCTGGAGAAACTCTTCTAGCTCAGTGAATATTAGCAAACTAGAAGAAATTGGTAACATCTGTATCTGTGTATGGATTTAGACAATTTGGACCTCCTGAACCTATATAAGCTAAGTAGAACACACCTGCATACCAAAACATTCATTCTTCACAATTTGTGTGATCTGTCTCACCACTAAAATGCATGCAGTAAGGACAATGTGCAATAATATGTATCTAGCACAAGAATGGATGAGAGAAAATATTTGCAGAAGGTATGCACAATTAGAAAAGTATATACAAATGTGTGTGTGTTAGAAAAAAAGGCACACAAATACGCATATACATCTTTGAGCAGAATTTGGATAAGTTTGCTTGTCTTGGCGATCTGATGCAAACATGGGATGAAGTGAACTTGCAATTGACAAAATAAGAAATTTTGCAAAACCATATTGGATAGACTTATCCGTATCCCTGGTGCATATATGAACTGCAGCTAGTCTGCCAAATCATTTAGTCAGCTATGTGATTCAGAGTCATGCATACTACTTTAAATCTTTCAAGTGCAGCTGTGTTCACATATTTTAATGCTGTTCCATAGGGAAGTAAAAGTGGGGGGAAACTTTCTACAAATGGAAAAGGAGCACTTGAGGTTGAAGGCTATTGTATAAAAATTCTCTCCAACATGTTTCTTTTCCATACATTGAGAGAATCTCTCTACTCTAACTGTGGCCAATCCAGATATACTGTTTTCCTATCTACAAAACTATAAAGTTGCAGAATGCAACGCAGTTGCATGTATGGATTGCCTGTAATACAGAAGTATACATGGAAACTTCAGTTCATAATTAAAATGCCATTATTATTTCAACCTACAAGTTTAACAATTTAGAATAAGTTCTTTGCAGCTTCCATTCAATAAAACAGAATTTTGGAGGAAGAGATACAGTCGCATAGGGATGTGGGGGCGGGGGGAGCGATTCACCTCGGGGCGGCAATGTTTTTGGGGTGTCCCAGCCCATACCCATGCCCCCATGCACCCTAGCCATGCCTCCACACACAGTGGCCACTCCCCTCACACCATAGCTCCACCTCTCCACACACTCTACCCACTCCAAGCTCCACCACTGAAGAGATAGACATAGTTTCTACTGCAATGAAGCCTTTGAACCAGGGGTCAACTTACACCTAATGTCATTACTATTTGTAGACTTTTTTCTTTAAGAAGAGAAACTGAGGACAGAAGAGGTCATATCCATCTAATATAGATAAATAATAATCTCCCCATAAGGGTCTTTTGGGGATTATTCCATTATTTGCAGGGTGGGGTCAGGCACTTCAGATCTCTAATACAGTGCTCAACATATTACAATAATTCAATTTATCTGGAAATTGGAAAGCTATTCCAGTTATGATGTGCTATCATATTTATAAAGGTAGATATTGATGCTGGATGTAAGGCTACCAGAAGGAGAGGCAAGTTGTTCCATATGATGTTGGAGGCAGAGCTACTCTGTGTGCCCTCCTTTGCATACTCAGTTAAACATTATGCCTGAATAGGACCACAGTTTCCTGAGCTTCTACAAGAATAACATTCGCTGCATATTCAAATCATCAACGTGATAGCAAAAATATACCACAAATGAAAGAGTCTCTGCATGTTAAAGTATGGTGCACATCAGCTACCTCAGTGGTTCACAAACTATGGGGTGCGACGCAAAGAAGGGTACAAAGTTGCTCAAAGGGGATGCAGAAAAAGTCAGCCTGAAAGTACAGTATGTGAAAAAGAAGGGCAAGTGTGTGTGTGTGTGTGTGTGTGTGTCTATGCCATTGAGGACTGACCGATCTCTGCAAAAGTGCAATGCAAAGTGTCTTCCGCTAGTATGCCTTCCTCAGACTAGCAGACTCAGACTAGCAAGAATTGGCTTCCCTTTTTAAAATGTTTTTTCTGCTCAGCTTCTCTGAACATGCCATCATGGGCACAGCAGGCACATGTCCCTTAGCAACCATGAGGCAATTTCTTGGGGGAGGGAGGGAAGGGACGAGAGGAGGCGGAGAGCATGAGAACTCTGCACTAAGACAGAGGACATGTGTGGTGCCAGAGGCCTGTGAGAGAGGGGGAGAGAAAATCATAGGATAGGACACAGTGGGACATGGCACGGAACAATGGGGGCACAAGGTCCTCATGGAACTATAAAGGGGGTCTGAGAATCACTGAGCTACCTGACTAGCTTGGGGGAAGTTTCTTTCTAGCTCTAGCTATGCTACATACTCATCTCTGTGTTTTTCTAAGACTTAAATCTCTTTGCCAATCCCAACTAGTGTAGTCCCTTCAAATCAATGGAGTTTACCTAAGACTGGATTTACTACATCAGTGTGATGTAGTGGTTTGAATTCTGAGCTATGACTGTGGAGACCAAGGTTCAAATTCCTGCTCAGACACAGAAATCCACTGGGTAACCTTGGGCAAGTCACACTATCTCAATCTCAGAGGAAGCCAAAGGCAAACACCTCGGAACCAATCTTGCCAAGAAAATTCCATCATAGGTTCACTTTATGTTTGCCATAAGTAAGAAATGACTTGAAGGCATACAGCAACAAGTTGATTCAATGGTTCTACGTTAGAACATGCACATCAGACACAGTTTTTCAGAAGAGTCCTTTGCATCATTTCTACTAGGTACATGTCTATACTCTTATTCCATTAGGAAGACAAGCATTTCTACTAATCTTAAGCTAATAATTGCAACAACAACAAAAATATGCAGAAATGTTGTTGTTTTTCTATCCTGGCATTTCACCAGATTGAGACTCAAAACAGCTTACAACAATTAAGAAACACATTAAAAATACACAAAATACAAAATTTAAAACAAGATTAAATAGTTAAAAAAATTAAAACCAGATTAAAACACACATCATTAAACAGACAGACACACATACCAGCACAACAATTAGCAATATCTAGCACACTGTGAAAGATGGGCCTTCTATATTCACTCATAAAATGCCTGTAGGAATAGAAAAGTCTTTACTTGTTTGCGAAAAGAAAGTAGAGAGGTGGGAGTCTAATTTCTCTGAGAAGGGATTTCCAGAGCCTGGGCGCAGCCACTGAAAAGGCCATCTCCCATGCTCTCATTAAATGTATCTGTGAGCGTGATGGGACAGAGAGAAGGGCCTCCTCAGCAGATCTCAAAACCCAGGCTGGTTCATAAAGGAGAATACGGTCCTTCAAAAAACCTAGACCTGAGTTCTGTGGGGCTTTAAAGGTCATAATCAGCACTAATTTTGCCTGGAAATGGACCAGCAGCTAGTGGAGCTGTTGCAACAAGGGAGTTGTTTCCTCCCTGTAGCCAGCCACAGTTACCAATGTGGCTGCAGCTCTTTGGTCCAGCTGAAGCTTTTACTCTCCTCAAAGTCTGCCTCATGTACAGTGCATTACAGTAATCCAACTGAGATGTAACTAAGACATGTGTCACTGCGGTCAGATCTGACAACTCAAGGAATGAGCAAAGCTAGTGCACAAGCTTCAACTGTGCAAGTGCACTCCTGGTGACCATTGAAACCTGGGCTCAGAGCTGGGTTCAGAGCTGAATCCAGGAGCATATCCAAGCTCCAGACCTGCATCTTCGGGGGGGTGTAACCCCACCCAGCACAGGCTGAATCCTTATTCCCTGATCAGCCTTTCAACTAACTAGAAGCGCTTTGGTTTTGTCTGGATTAAATTTCAGTTTCTTTACCCTCATCCAGTCATTGCTGAGAACAGGCACTGGTTTAATATAAGCACCTTGGCTTGTGGTGGAAAGCAATAAGATTTGGGTGTTCTCCACATGCTGATGTCACCAAACCCCAAAACTCCAGACAACCTCTCCCAGTGGCTTCATGTATATGTTAAATAGCATGGAGGACAGAACCAAACCTTGAGGGACCCCATAGGCCAATGGCTAAGGGGTAGAACAAGAGTCCCCCAGCACTACTTTCAGGGTTTGGCCCTCCAGGAAGGAATGGAGTCACTGTAAAACAGTACCCCATAGTCCCATCCCAGCAAGGAAACCCGAAGAATACCATGGTCAATGGTATTGAAAGCCACTGAGAAGTAAGCAGAACCAACAGGGACACACTCACCCTATCTAGCTCCTAGTTTAGGTCATCCATGTAAGCAGCCAAAAGCCATCTCTGTCCCATAACCCACCCTGAAAACAGATTAAAATGGATGTATATAATCCATTTCATCTATAAATCCCTGGAGCAGAGAGGCTACCACCTGCTCCAGAATCTTGCCTAAAAATGGAATGTTAGAGACTGGATGATGATGATGATGATGATGATGATGATGATGATGATGATGATGATTAAAAATGATGGGATCCAGAAATGGCTTTTTTAGTAATGTTTTTTTAAACCACCTTCTTCAGCCAAGCTGGAACTCTGCCTTATTTTAGTGAAGCATAAACCAATCTTGCTACCCACTCAGCCCGGAAGGGCAAGGATCTAGAACACTTTGTGGTGGCTCTCTAAGAATCTCCAAGATTCCTGTCCATATCCTTGGGCTGCACAAATTAAAAAGTATTCCTTGTCACTGGAAAAGCAAGGGCCAGAATCACATTCATCGCATCTGTATCAGTTATAGCATCCAACTCAGAATGGATCTGGGTGATTTTACTTTTAAAGCACTGAGCAAATTGTTTGCAGTGGGTCTCTCAAATGACCTGGAGTTTCCTCTTTTGAGCCCATCTGGAAAAGACCCCTCACCACTCAAATCAGCTCAGCTAGCCATCTGTCTGCATACACAACAGAGGCAGAGAAGAAATTTATTTTTGCTGCCTCTATTGCCTCAGAGTAGGCCTTCAGATAAGCTTTAGCCCATGTTTGATCAATGCACTCTGAGTTTTCTGCCAGCACCACTCCAGTGACCTTCTCACTTGTTTCATTGCCACCAGCTCCCTGGCAAACCAGGAGGTCAATTTGGCTCCACTCTATGAGAGGAGATTGTTGGAAGTGATTGCATCCACTGCCCTAGTCATTTCTCCATTCCAGACATTGGACAGCACTTCAATAAGATTGCCTGTCAAAGCATCAGGAAACTCCACAAGAGCCATCAGGAATTGCTCTGGAACTATAAGGCTCCTAGGGCAGACCATCTTAATGGGTCCTCTACCCTTGCAGAAGCTCTGAGTCCCAGTAAATCCAAACCCCAACAGGTGGTGATCTGTTCATGACAGTGGAACTATAGTTAGTTCTCCCACTCCCAGATCACATTCACCCCACCTGCTACAAAAAACAAGGTCCAGAGTGTACCCAGCAGTATGAACAGTCCCAGATACCACTTGGGTCATACCCATGGTTTTGTGGCAGACATAACATCTTGAGCCTCCCCTGACAGGGCAGTCTCAGCATGGATGTTGAAATCCCCCAAGACTAAAAGCTGGGAGCATTCCAACACCAACCCTGGATAGCTTAGGAAAGGAGACAGTTGACCAGCAGGGTGGGCAATACACCAAAATAATCCCTAATCTGTCCCAGTCTCCCAGCATCAGCTAAACAAACTCAACTTTGGGCTAGGGCACATAGTCAGTGGGATGAAATTTTGACAGACTACTGTAACTCCACCTCCCTACCCCCAGCTCTCACCTGCTGCTGGACAGAAAATCCTGGTGGACAAAACTGAGAGATTAACACACACAATCCACCTCATCCAATCAGATCTTTGTGACACATGTAAGCATGCTCACCCATGATGGCATCTGTCTTCCCCTTTACTGACCTGGTATTCATCAGTAGCATTTTCAACCCAGGGGTTGTTATTGCCAAGACCGTCCAGGTTGTTTGAATTGAGGAACATTTAGGGACAACTAGCACCCTATTCCTGTCCAAAAGCAGACTAGAAACTATCTGAGATACAGTCCTGTTTCCTGCTTAAGTTCTGTTACTTTCCATGTGCACTGATGTTGTCATCTATTTGATGTTTATTTTTATATTTAGAAGCATTAAACAACAAAACAATCCCTACGCAACTCACTGCTTTTAAAAGCAATTAGTTAAATAATGAATACAGTTGAAGTATTACCAAAAAATCTATTGAAGGAAACATGAATTAATTCACAGTAACCAAAAGTTATTACCCTCTACCAAAACAAAACTCTAGATTTTTATTTTACAAACAAACTAGAATCAAAATAAACTCAAAAATAAGCAGCCATGTGTTTAATTCAAAGCATTACCTATTAAAATCACTCCCACCAAGTCATTAAAAGGGTTGTTGATTAATACACTGCTTAAACAGATTCAAAGGCTGAAGCACTATTACAGTTGTTATTATGGCTGATTCAGTTTTGGACAATGGCCTTTGATTATAAAAAAAAAAACACTCCACCATAATAACGCAATATAGGAAAATGTAGCCATAAATATAGCGAGTACAAAAGGGACATATCTAAAAATAGTGCCCCATAACAGACTTAATAGCTTCAGTTTTGCAGCTGAAGTCCTAAATATACACAGCATATTATTGATTTTGGTGGGACTGTTGCCATCTTAAATGAAAGGAACTTTGTCTCCGTGACATTTAGGAAATCAGAGTGTCAACAAAAACAAAGAGCTGGCTGAGAAGCACAGCAGCAAGCACTGACACAGCCGGGGACAATTTGACATGATGATAAACAGCTTGGAGATCCACTGTGTTGATGGGAGAGTAGGTTGAAGGTGGGAGGAACTGCAACTCCCATCAGTCCAAGCTAGTTGACCTGATGGTGAGGCTTGATGGGAGCTTCAGTCCAACAACATCTGCAGGATGACATGTTCCCCATGCCTGATGTCTAGTCAAATTTGCACAAACCAGCAGAAAAGTCCCAGAGATACCTCAGATACCTCCATGGAGAAGGTTGTTTAGGAGAGGGCTTCCCTCTTCCACCAACACCCTATGCATTCAGGAACAGAAAATATGCTTAGTTCACAAGACTCTGGAGAATGAAGCAGCGAGGAAGGGGTAACAGTACAGAAAAGTACTAACCGTTGTTTTTCCCAAGCTGTCCTCTGTCTTGATAGAAAGCTAGCACTTATTCTTCCTGAGGTCTTTTAATCTATACCATCCTCCAAAATTCTGATGGCAAATTTGCCACAAATAATAAAACAGCAGACAGTTCCAAGTGCTCTTTTTCAGAATAGTCTTGATACCCTCTTCCACAGCCTCAGCCTTAATTATGCACCATGGTATCTCTCATAGATGTATCATCATAATTAAGGACTGCACACATGAGGTTTTCTCCCTCTTCTTACCAGTTCTCAGTGGTAGTCCAGATAGTCTAATGCAGTGGTTCTCAACCTGTGGGTCCCCAGATGTTCGTGGACTTCAGCTCCCAGAAGCCCTGAGCATTGACCATAGTGGCTGGGGCTTCTGGGAGCTGAAGTCCATGAACATCTGGGGACCCACATGTTGAGAACCACTGGTCTAATGGTTTGTAACCAGTGGTGGACAGTAACTTCTATGTCAACAGAAGGGTGAGTTGGTCAATGGAATGGTGAGTTCACTCTGGGTTTTACATTTGAAAAAAAAATAAAGGAGTTATCTAAGGTGCTAAATATTATCTCCAAAACATGTTCAGCACCTTGGACAGCTCCTTTAAATTTTTGCCTAAAATGTGGAATGGTGGCACAGTCCTGCTGACATTCCAAGTAAACACCATCTAAGGCCATTTCCACACAGGCATATTGCCCACGCTAGAGCGACCTCTCCAGGAGGTCTTCACCGGGGTCTGCGCTAGAGCAGTTAAAAAAAGTGAGGTTCTAGACCTCAAACTGCTCTAGCGCAGCCCCAGGGGTGGTGCTGTGAGTTTTATAAAAACCACCTTCAAAAGTGGCTTTTATAAAACTTACCCGCGCTGCCCCGTAGCAGCCCCCGGTGAAGAACTGCAGAGACACGGTAGCGCGTCCCAGGGGCGGGCTTCTGGCTGGTGTGCTGTCCTAATTGGCGGAGTGCCACCGGAAGCTGCCGGCCGCCATTTTGGGCGCTGCCGAGCGCCGCCGAGCGCTGCCGAAATTCGGCGGCGTTTCGAATGGCGGATCCGCGCTCTTCGGAGGGACGGAGCAACCCGCTCGCAGGTAAGCTCCGCCCCTGCGTGCACGGCCCCGTTTTGGCCCCCCCCCCGTAAGGAAAGGGCCTTGGATTATCCTTAGTTAAACATGTACCATAAGAACACAGGAAAAAGCCTATCTAGTTTGACATTCTGATTCCCACAATAGCCATACCAGAGCACTAGTCATCTCCCACTGTGATTTTCCAGTGACTGGTGTTCAGGGGCACATGAGTAAACAACTGCTTTTCATCAATAAATGTAAATGGCAGAAGTTCTTCTGCTAGCTGGAAACCTTTCTCAACCATTTGGAATATGATAAATATTCATGTTTGAAAGACGGTATCCCCCAGTTAGTGGGTGCACCAGAGAAATGTTTGATAGCCATTTGAATGTTCAGAGGTAAAAAATAATTATCAGGATGATCTACCACAACTCATGTCTATGAGTTGTTCAGAGGGCCTTGGGCTGCAAAGGGCCTCTCTAGAAAAGGTAAGCAGGACAGCAGTTTCACTGTCTTCTGGATATTGAGTATTTGCTATATTTTCAAAGGACAAGATTCTAGATCACCTACTTAGTTAAGTCTACTGAACTAAGCCTACTTAAGTAAGTAGTGTCTTACAGCTTGACCTGACTTACTGGGCAACAGTCACTGCTAGCAATGGGAGTCTGTTCTTCTGTCAATCAGGGCATAGCAGGCATGTATTCCCACCCCCTCCCACCAGCAGTCTCCACTATTAGGAGAAATTACGATAGGGATCATGCTTCTGATTATTACACCAAACATTCTTGGTAAGGTGGTATGGAAACATCAGTCTGCTATGCACTGATCAACAGGAGAACAGACCCCGTTGCTCGCAGCAGCTGCTGCCTGATAAGTCACAGGATTGGTGGGCTGTTACGATCCCTATTATATTTCCTACATTACTGAATATGTAGGGATCATGAACATGAATCAGTTATGAATGTATAACTCAAGGTTACACATTTGTAACTGAAATCATGAATTCCAGCCTACATTTTGAAAAAAGAAATATCATTCAGTTCTGACCACAAAATGCTAGGCCTGAGACAATATCTTTAAAACATCAGAGGGATCATGCACTGAGCGTGCCCCTTTATTTTCTCCACACAGAAGGGCTCCTAGGCAGAGGTGCTGTGTGGAAAGGGGCTTAAAAGTATAAAGGGAAAGAGAGAAGGAGAACATCTAGAAACCAAACCCACTTGGATAAATTAAGCCTAAAATATAAGCAAATGGACAAGATGTAGCCAGCATGCTCCTCCTTACGTTTCCACAAGGAAAAGACCTAGAGACTAACTTTGGAAAAGATTAAAATTATAGAAGGGGAGCTGGAATTTCCCAACTGGTGTCTCTTTGATCACTATCCTGTCCAAATTTACTCCTCAGGATCAGGGCCATGAGAGCAAAGCCTGCTTTTCAACCCTCTGGAGAAACCCTTATGGACAGAGACTCTGCAAGGTGTGTGTGTGTGTGTGTGTGTGTATGCATGTTTGTGTGTGTGTGCACATGCACATGTTCAAAGCATACTCATGTGCTAAATGCACAGAAACACACACTCCATCCCTCAAAATGGTTTCCATTTTGCTACTGTATTACAATTAGTATGTGATACATAATGCACATAAAGCAGAAAAGAAAAACATGACATTTTTCAACATTTGGACTTTAAAAAAAAACAGCCAAAGCAACAAAGATCGTTTTCTTCTCAGAAAGAGGTTTACAAAAGTCTCTATTGCTGAAAGACTTTTCATTTCCCAATTATCAATCACTCTGTCAAGCTCCTGGTGAAACCAGACTATCACAGTCTCCAGCAGTTCCCTCTGGAATTTCCTGACTAAGAAGAAGCATCTTTTGAAAATCCAGCAGTTATATAATGCAGTAGATGATGTAAAAGTCTATGGCTGATGGTGGCACTGAGAACATTTCTCACTTTAAAAAAGCCATTACCATAGATCATAGCAGTCACTACTATTTGGAATTATTTGCTATGCATATTGCATATTAATTTCAGCCTGGCTGTATCCCCACCCCACCTCTAAAGCAAAAGGCATGTCAGGTATGATGACACATCCTTCTGATAGCAGGCCCCGGTGCCTCCTGGGTTGCAGCTGTAGAGGACCTTTTCAGGGCATTGTTGCTAGAAACTGGAGCAAAAGGGCTCCCTATGTCCAATCAAAAGTTGCTTGTCATACTTTGGATGCTGTCCTCTGGCTTTCTCAGCTGCGTCTTGAAATGAAATGGGAGTATTTTGTTACAGTGACACTGGCAGATGAGAACTAATGGTGTGTCATCAAAGCATACTGCCAGGAGCACTTCTTAGTTGGCATATTCTAGCTGTACTTGAATGCATTTTGGAACATTTTGTATATTTTGATTGCCGCCACTGCTCCAGAACTGGAGAATTATATTAGTTTTTGGTCTTCCTTCTTGCTGTGTGCCTTCAAGTCATTTCTAACCTATGGTGACCCTAAGGTGAACCTATCAGGGGATTTTCTTGACAAGATTTGCCATTGCCTTCCTATGAAGCTGAGAAAGTGTGGCTTGTCCAGTGAGTTTCCATGGCTGAGCAGCGATTCAAACCCTGGTCTCCAGAGTTGTAGTCCAATGCTCAAACCGTTATATTATGCTATAGTCTCTAAAATGGTACTATCCATGTATGATAGGCAAATATCAGAGAGCTTTGGGGAGTGAATCAGTAGAACTCAAGGTTTATAAAAGTACAAAAATAGTATTGGGAAAAATTCCAAGAGACGTAGGCAACCCATACACTGGGCCCACTCAGTGAGTAACGAGTGCTAACTGACTGAGTATAGGAGAAAGGAAAGGAGAAAAATGGAGAATGGGGTGACAAAAGGAACAGAATGTAATCTTGAGGGGGACATGGCTGACTGACACTGAGCAGGAATATGCTGCAGTCCAACATTTGGTTGCAGTCTGCCTATGCCCCACACCTACATACTCCAAAGGCTGATTTTAGAAGCTAAGGAGGGTCAGCCATGGGTAGTACTTGGATGAGAGACTGCCAATGAATACCAGATGCTGTGGGTTTTATTTCAGAGGAAAGACCTGGGAAAACCACCTCTGAGTATTCCTTGCCTAAGAAAACCCTATGAAATTCATGAGGTTGCCATAGGTGGACAGGTGACTTGAAGACACACATACCTGTGCACACACATTCCACTAATATCACTGCTTCTCAAACAGAAAGCCTTGCTGCATAAGCCAGAAAAAGATTAAGCTTCACTGTGACTTACTCTTTAATTCTTCCCTGCTTGTGACAATATTGTCATATACATGTGTTCACTGTATCCTGTGTTTGGGAATACAAAGGGCAACTGGCAGATAAAGGTACATAGAAGAAATGCAACCGCAAGGCCCCTTCCCATGAATGTCTGCTCAAAATGAAGGTAAGTAGATACCTACAATTTTATCTTGGGTCTTTCCTGTACCATAGGGAACCATTTGGAGGGCAGAATTACATTTTAAAAAAAATCTTCCAGTAAGAAACCAATGTTTATGTTATAATGTGAATGGAGACAGAGAGAGAGCATATGCAGGAAAGATTAACAAAAAAAGAGAGGAAATGTTGCTTAATCCTTCCCAGCAAATGAAATTATCTCTTAACTGGGTTGGTTTGGGGCCCCAAGGCAAGGGCATCTGTAAGGAAGATACTATGGTGAGGTTAAAGTTTAAACAAATACCCATGTTTCCTGTGCTTCCATTCAAGATTTAAGTCTTTGTGTTTTCCATGTAAGTTACTGTTCAGTCCTGACATTAGCCAAAGAATCTGAGGAGTTAGCTTTGCATGATGCGTCCCAACTTGAGAAACCTTAATTCCATCTCTGTTGGGAATATTTAGCAATTTGGGGAAGAAAATTGATCAGCAGTTCTTGTAAATGTCAACGCCCAATTCAACCATGGCCCCCTGGAATTACCCCTATTTGATTTTAGTGGACCATGCTTCTAAGTAACCACTTAGAATCACTGATTAACCACCCACTAATTACATTTTACAAAATTATGTTGCCCATTTCAGTGGAGTTTAAACTAAAATGTCATGCAGTGTTTTTCCTAATTAGCATCTGCTAAAATATTCAATGTAATAAGAAAAAAGTGTGCTCTGCACTGTGGGCTCAGTGGCAAAACTGTGCAAGGATCTGCTCCAACAGCAGTTTTTAGCATACGAAAATCTTTGTATCTTACCATTGCATTTGATGAAGATTTTCTGGGTTTCCTCATTAAGAACAAAGCAAATTGTGCAAAAGGGGTACACATGCTGCATTTTTTATCTTTACTGTTAAGTTTGTTAAATGATCTTATACTATGTAAAATTAAGGTTGTTTTTTACATAACTATTTTTTTTTTGATAAGGTTTTTAGTTGTATCTTGCTGTAACCTTGTATTAAGCTGCCTTAGGTCTCTAGTTAGGGCAAAGGTGGCGTATAAATTAAACAAATAAAATAAAATAATAAAATAAAATAAAATAAATAGCAAGCAAATTATACCAATTAGTGAATCAAGAATATTGAAAAGCCACATACCACACATGAAGCTTCATATTGTTTTCCCAGCTTGGGCCTCAAAAATGCACTGAGGAAAGACAAAAAGATTTGTTAAAGGAATGAAAGACAGGCATAGCACACAACTAAATGTGTTGTGATTGATACTGGCAGAATTACTTATGACACTGTGATGAATCAGAGGGGCATGTGTGTTAAAGCCCCCGTGAAGCTCCATGTTACAAAGCTGGTAATAATCCCCATGTAGTCAAGTCAGAGTACAATTTTCCAAGCACAGAAAAGAAATCACATTAAGACAATGGTAGTTTGGGGATGGAGCCAGGCCAGGGTTAGAGGCTCACAGCCCAGTTGATCCACAAGCTGCCCACGCAGGGACAAAGACAGAGACTTTTCTTCCTCTGCATCATCTTGGTGTGCATGGTATGCATTGGAATGGGGATAAGGTGAGGCTGGTTCCATAGACGTTCCATTCTATGAAGAAGGTCATTATCTGCATGTGTTGCTTAATGTATTCCTGTGCTCTTGGAGCTCCATATTACCTGGAAGTGAAGGAGCAATAGCAACATGAGAAAAGTGATCCAGGCTAACTGACAGGCCTTGTGATAATTTAGGACCTTGAGAAGGAAAAGTTTTATGGCTTGGTCTTAAATACTACATTAGAAGTGGAAGACATTTTAATCTTTCACCTCTCTGCCTAAGGCATAGACCCCTCTCAGGAAACGATGGACTGGATGACATTCTGTCTAATACTTAATTTCCGGTCAAATAATAGGTGAATATTCATAGTGGAAGATGATAATTCAACATCTGAACAAAGCTTTTATGGAGAAAAACCTGTTAACACATTCACCGTAAAGCCAAATGGTATCAAAAGTGTCAGTTGTGTAACTTCCATCATGGAATGCCTGCCCTCCCTTACATTAGCTCTGGTAAATGCCTCAATATCTGAATGATCAGATTATCCCTATTTATCTGCCTACTTGCTAAGATTATCTTCTGAAGCCTTATTATGGGTGAAACAGGGCCCCTTTGGTTGTGGCCTCCATCTGTATGACATTCTCTTCTAGGGGATATTCAACAGTTTGTTGTTGTGTGTTTTATCAACTCCACCTTGTGGTGATCCTATGACTGTTTTGGCGGGTGTTTTTTTGAGGGGACAAAATTTATTTAGATGAGGTTTGCTGTTGCTCTCCTCTGAGGCTGAGAGAGTGTGACCTGCCCAAGGCACACCCACTGGATTTCCATAGCTGAATGGGGACTCAAACATTGGTCTTCTGGAGTCATGGTCAACACTCAGAACACTATATGGCTGTGCTTCGTCTTCATTAGACAGAAGTGAACAATTTTGTTTGCCAAGACCTTTGATGGATTATAATTATGGACATCTATTTGAATATATGTACTCCAAACTAATGGCTTTATTTAGTTTTTAATTTTAAATAATGGATTATTTATTGCTTATGTTTTGTATTTAATCTTTATGATTGTACGCAAGTGGCCTTGAATACAAATGTAATGGAAAGGTGGGGTATATATCTAAATAAATATAGCATGCATAATAATATTAGTATCATTCAGTTATAGCAAAAGACATTTCAGTTTAACTGTTTAAAATAGAATTGCTCAGCATGTCTTCGGATGTTTCTAGTGGGGAAAATTACGGTTTATAAGACCTTTACTTTGGCTGGGTGGTACACCTGTATTTATGCATGTATTTTTGATACTGTATAACTTTGATATCCTATTATTTTAAAGCCTTAACATAGCTTGCATGTAAATGCAACCCTGCCATGCTTTATAGCAAAAGACATGCCATTTCCTAGTAAGGATGATCAACAAAGTAACAAACAACAGAAACATAAGTCAACAGTCGGTGACTTTTCTGCTGGTTTCAACTGGTTATAGTGTCAAAAGGTATACTATCTAAGAATAGTAGTGATGAGCCACGACATTCCTGGTTCACACCACCAAAATTATAAAAAATACTCCTTGGCAGGAATACCCTCTCACCTAATAGTGGAATAATAGAACATGAATAGTGCAAAATGAATAGTAATAGACTACTGTATAAAGAATTGTTGTTGTTAAGTTGTTGTTAATTGTCGTTAAGTATTACTGAGATAATGATATTAAATATATTGAACAGCTTGTGGTGGGAGGGAGTCTGGATGAAGCTTTGTATCATGACATGGCCCTGCTCCATGCACTAAATTTTATAGATATTCCAGATTAAGTTGTCCTCCCTTAGAAACTCTCTCTGGTTTCTCCATTGCTTCTTTCCATTTTCCCATAAAAAATCTGTTAAGGAGAAAACATTGAGGCAAAGAGCCCTTGTGCTGAAAACAGTCTAGGATTTGAAAGTATTCTAACATGTTCAATAAATCAATTTAAAGTTGAGGTCTAAATCTGGTTGTTAGCCCTAGTTAGAAGAGGCCTACTGAATCAATGAGAATGTGTTTAATTAATACTTATGCAACTTCTATTGAATCTACTCTAGTTGAATCTTACAACTGGATTTAGGCCAAAGACAGAATGTGTGTGTTTACAAAAACTGGGAAATTCACTGGGAAATCACAAACCAGAGCATATTTTCTTATCTCTCTGCCCTAAGAACCATAGAATCATCCGTTGTGATTTGTTCTTAAAATTACCAAGTATTTATTACTAGAAAATGTAGATCTGTAATTTCTGGAGAGTAGTCTGCATGCAGTAGACTTCTTTTCCTATTATGACAGGAAAAGAATGGAGATTTCCCAAGGAATGAATTAGCAGACATGCTGACTCGTCCCTCATGCACCACAGTGAAATAAAAATGTTTACTTTTGTGGTTTTCCCAACCTGATTTTCATAACAACATATTGCAAAGTGGAGTAGTGAGGCTGTTGTTCAGTGTGGACTTGCCAGAGAGTGAACTCCACTGAGGGATTTCTAAATAAACCTGGATAGGATTGCTCTGTGAGAGGAAGACTTAATATACTAAAGTCCAGCAGGTGATTTGCTGGCTAACAGGTCTGCACCTGAAAAAAGCTTAATATTTCTCAAGCATAGCGTTCGCCACACATTCAAGCATGCGGCGATCTAGCTTTAATCTGGACTGACAGTGCTCACCAAGTCTCAGGAGGGGAGGGATACAGTTTCCGCCAGCTTTGGGCACCGCTGGGGGCTGGTGGAGAGAGGAACGTGCAAGTGCTTCAGTACTGAACGCGTGAAGCGCTCCTACGCAGCACTCTTTTCGGGGAAAGGATGGCGCCCTGGCGCTTCGACTGGACTGGGGTCCCTCTCCAGACCGCAGCCCCAGGGGCACACTCTCCCCACCGCCAGCCGCCCTGGCCCCGACGAGGCTCCCTTACCTGGTTTGCCTCCAGAGGAAGGTCTGGATGGGCAGCGGGACGCCTCGGCCGCTCTCCTGCTCCTGGCCTTCCGAGCTCTTCCTCTTCACCATGACGCCGGCTCCCTCGCCGCAACAGCTGCTCCCGCTAGCCCATCGCTCCCCCGATCCAGCAGCCTCCTGCTCTGCCTCCGGCTCTGCTGGTGCAAAATGGCTGCAAAAGCGGCGGCGGCGGCCAAAAAAACAAGAGGGGGGAAATCAGCGCAGCTTGCGGGGAGGCGGCGGCGGCAGAGGCGGCGGCAGAGGCGGCGGCGGCTGCCAAGGACGAGATGCCGCTCTTCGCGCCCCGCCGCGCCTGTCCGCACCCCGCCGTTCAGCACCTCCCGCCGTGGACAGCGAGCAGCGCGGAGGGGCCGGCGCCTGCGGGGCCGAGGGGCCGGCGCGGCGGGCGGCGGTGGGGCGGCGGGGCAGCCGGAGGCCCCCTCCGGGGGGCAGCCTCCCAGCCGAGCCCCATCGAGAGGACCCGAAACCAAAAGTTTGGGGGAAGCGGGCGAAGCCGGTGGCCCTTTACAACTCCTTCACCCACCCACCCACCCACCCGTTGTTGCTCCTCCCGGAAAAATCCACTCACATCGTGGATCCAAAAATGGGACGAAGGTTCTTCCATCCCCTTCAATTTTTCTAAATTTTCACTCGGTCACGTTTCCGCTGCTTGCTAGTCGCACTCGCAGGAGAGTCAATAACTTGCAAATCAGATCATGCCCCTGCTTTCGGAAAGAGGAAGGCTGAACAGATGAAATATTGAAACCCCGGGGCTATGAAGCAATCAGAGGCGAAGGGGTAGAAAGAGAAAGTTAACGAGTTGCCTACAGCTCAGCCGCCCCGTCTCATCCCCAGTGCTGCAGTAGCATCATCATCACCACTCAAAGTCATATGCCCCTTGTTGTTTCTCAAATGCACAAGTCTGGGTAGTTTGATAAGTTTTTTAAAAGTGAATCACAAGTATTCTTAAACATATAATCCTTTTTACCCTGTAGCCTGGGTGAAATTTAATGTGAAAGAGTATGGCTTTGAAATCAGGTTCTTGGTCCCCTCAGTGAAACCTGAAATGATATCACACACTCTCTCTCTCTCCCCCTCTCTCTCTCCCTCCCTCCCTCTCTCTCTCTATGACTTTGGCTGTCACACACTCTCTGCCCCAGAAAAGCCTGTGATAGTGTCACCTTAGAGTCATCATAAGTTGGAACCAACTTGAAGGCACACAACAACTGCATCTATTGATATATAAATATAGATATAGAATTTTACATTTATATTCCATCTTTCCTTCAGTGAGCTCAAGGCAGCAAACACTTTCTCACACTTTCTTTTCAGAACAACTATATGCGGTAGGTCTGCCTGAGCAAAAGTAAGGGGCTAAAGTCACCCAAAGAGTTTTATGGTTCAATGTGGACTATAACCTGAATTTCCGAAGTTATCCAACCACTCTAACCACTAAACCACACTTCAGCGAATTCCACTCTAGATGGTTACAGTGCTATTATTCTAGTTTCAGCCTCTTGTGGAATACTGGGGTTTGCAGTTTAGGGAAGAGCATATAGAATTCTCAGCCAGAGAGCCCCAGAATTCCGCAACTCTATGATTCTATGACTATTTCCACCCTACAGTGATAGTGCTATTATTCCACTGTCAACTTCCTGTGAAATCCTGGGGTTTGTAGTTTCCTGAGGCCAAGGAGCTCTCTGGCTTAGAATTCTCAAGGCCCCTCCCTAAACTGCAAACCCCAGGATTCCATGGGATGTTGGAATAATAGCACTATAACAGTGGAGGGCAGAAATGGCCTCGCTCTCTAATTTTATGGATGCAATGAAAAGAAATAAAAATGCAATGCTACATACATTTAGGGGCTAAAGTTCTGTTGAACCCAGTAAGATTTTCATTTGAGTATTCCTCATTGAAACCAATGAGGTAAATTAGTTAACTTAAATCCCACTGATTAAAGCTTTCTCTGGGCTAAGGCCACCTGGTTTAACACTGTTTGCTTAGGTGAATTAAATAATAATAATAAAATAATAATTTTAAGGTATTCTAATACCTTCATTAGAATGCTCTTTAATAAAATTTTCCCCAACCAAACAGCACACTAATTGTTACATGGAAAATACCAGTTCTATACAGAAACTAGTCGATATATCTACTCACAGAAAGACAAGTAGTACCTGAATGGGAGAATTCTAAATAAATAAATAAATAAATAAATAAAAATTAAAAAAAATCCACGCATGACATTGGGTAATAACATGATTAGGAGCAGCCAAAATGTTGTCAAAGAATGAGCACACTTTTAGTTATCCAGAATTCTTCATCAGCATTAGAATGTTAAGAAAAGGGCAGGCGGAGCTTGGTTGAAGTTGTAGCTACAAAGTCTGCATTTAGTCACACTCTTAAAAGGAGGCTACAGATCTAATGGCATTAATAGGTTATTTTTAGGTTATTTTTAGCCTACAGAAGCCAAAATGGGAAACATTGCCTATTGGCTCAGGGCGACAACCAACAAAAAAGTAGTCTCTCTTTGGAAGTCAGGAAATAATTTTTCTCTGCTCTTAGATGATGATCTTGAATGACTATATTCAATATTTCTGAAAGCCACAGAAAAAAGTTATCTTGATACCTTTAATAGCTAACAGGTATGTAGAAGGAGGAAGTTTGGCTGGAGAACTATTTTTCACTCCTGCAGAAATACAGATATAGCCAAAATCCACATCTTAACCCTTTGCAGTTACGCACAACCTCTGTTTCTTTTCTTTTTTTAAATCTGACTGCTGTTTCTTTCTGCTGTTCTGTTGAGAAGCCAGTAGTGCCACACAGCTAAAACTGGAAGAATACTCCTCTTGTGGGTTCCACATTCAGATGCAACTGCGATCTAGCACACTAGGCGGATAAACTTAGTTAAACAAAGAGTGGAAAGTGCATCTACCTATCTCCTCCCTTCTCTGCCCAGCCATTTCCCCATATATCATCCTTATAACTGGATGACTCCTCAAACCATAACACAGCCTTCCATTGATTTTAACACAACTGGATTGCAGCCTTATCCCCAATATATTTGTGTAGATAGATAGACAGATAGATAGATAGATAGACAGACAGACAGACAGATAGATAGTGTATGTGTGTGTATATATATGTGTGTGTGTGTGTGTACATTGACATACATTGACTGATGGTATTCAAAGGTAATCCTGAATGGTACATGTGTGTGTGTGTGTGTGTGTGTGTGTGTACATACACACACACACATGTACTATTCAGGATTACCTTTGAATACCATCAGTCAATGTAGGTCATCAAGAGCTATTTTGCTGTGCTAAAGCAACTCACCACAATTTCCTATCCTCTCTTTTGTTCAAGGCCTTTCTGACAATAATTGGTTGAATAGAATATTTCTGGCACTTATTAAGCTGAACTCTCCTTCTCTTTCCACAGAATGCATTAGCAGTGAATCCCCAAGTGGCTATAGTTCTATGATTCTGTGACCATCACTGCCAGAGTTATGATGATATTACAAAGATAGGATATGGATTGTGGTGTCTGAAGAACACACTGGACTGTCATATTGCTTGTTTATGTTATGTTTTAACATCATTCTTGTTAAAAGAAAGGTGGGAGATAAAGATGGCTTCAAAATCAATACAATCGTCTTTTTAACTATCCAGATTTCAC
The DNA here is from genome assembly GCA_948472985.1 of Iguana delicatissima. NCBI lineage: Eukaryota > Metazoa > Chordata > Lepidosauria > Squamata > Iguanidae > Iguana > Iguana delicatissima. The sequence continues at coordinate 234,674 of CAOKZL010000619.1, forward strand.
CCCACTCCTGCAAAACAAGGGCCAAGATCTTACATCCTACATCACTATAAATATCTGCCATCATGGTCAATGAGCACAGCTGATAATCCATTATGCAGTTGCAATGTGCCATCTGCAAAGGTAATACATAGAGGCAATGTATAGTGACACACTACTCTGTCTACTTTAACACACTGTGACATGCACAGTAGTCCCACAACTCTACTTACACTGCCATCAGCTGGACATGACCATTGGTCAGAAATGACTCTGCATAGGTCGCTTTGTCAAAAAAGAAAAAAAAAGAAGACCCAAATTCATTCCAAACAGTAACATTAAAGGGCGGTTGACGCATTGATTACATACAGACTCAATATAGAGAGGCAGGCTCTCAAGGCCAAAGGATGGAGGATGAAAAGCAAGAGGTGAAAAACAGGTGGCTTGATAACTGAAATGTCAAGCTTTAATATAACCAAGGAAATAGGATAGATAAGAAAATTTGTACAAGAATAAGTAAAAACACACCCACACTCACACGCAATGAACAACACAGGAGTAATCTTCTACAGAAAATAGGCAGAGGAAGGTTGAACTGACCCACACAAAGAGATCTTATGTAACTGAAAGATATGATGAAGAAACTTTTTTTTTAAAAAAATAAGCTGATGAACCCAAGTGATCATTTAAGCCGGTGGTGCAGTGGATTTTAATGTATGTATACAAAAGACCTCTCTTCAAAGCAGCCTGTTCTTCAGGGAAATCCGTTGAACAAGATGAGGCTGGATCCGTTCAATATCATAGAACCTTAAAGACTCAAGAGAATGTTTATATTTTGTGAAATGTTCAGTGAATGGACTAAGCTATGACTCCCAATCTTGCTTTTATGTTCAATAACATTTGATTTAAACATTCAGACGTTTGTCTTACGTAAACATTTGAGACAGTGTACACCACGTGATCTGAATTGCATTTGGTAAAAGATTTCAGCTGATAACTTTGCTTGGTGACAGGGTGAATAAGTGATTTAATCTGTAAACTTTGCTGACAACATAAACAATGTCACACTGGTAGTGATCTTTGGTGACAGAAGGTGTGCTGAAGAAAGTCAGCATGTACTAATATATCCTGTAAATCTGAAGTCTTACATAACACTGATAATAGGGGGGTCTTTCACACTGAAAGATGTCTTGAATCAAATAACAGTGTTTGGAAATGCTTGTTTTATCTTGTAGGAAACACAGTTGAAGGAAAAAGACCAAATGGTTCTGTCATGGGACTCTTTCTGTACAGGCTGCAGTAAGGAGGATCTGTTTATTTTAGCAGCCCTGTTTCTGAACATAGAGATGATATGATTATGACAGCCTCTGTCTGCCAGTTCATCTAAGAACTGATCAGCATTAACCTTGTAACGGGTATTTATGGTACAATTTCTTTTAAGATGTAAAAACTGAGAATAGGTCAAGTTTTTCTTTAGATTATAAGGGTGATAACTAAAATAACGTAAAATACAATTTCTTTGAGTAGATTTGTAATAGTTGTGAACAAAAATCCTGGGTTCATGAATGTACCAAGACATTGAGAAAAGCAATTTCATTGATGTCAAAATCCCCCCTCCTCAATTTTCCCCCTACTGGTTTGCAGTTGGTGAGATGCAGGGATATCTTGAAAAGGTGCAGCCAGACTGTACACAGTAGCTCAAAGTGTCCCTTTTCTCTGCTGCGGCAGTTTTGTTTAATGCCCAGGGCTTCAGGGGAAAGTAGTACACCTGAGTTAATATACAAAATGGATAAGTATGCACTTAAACTGCGGCAATGGCAGGAGAATGTTGAGGATACAGGTTTTCTATCTGAGAAAGAAGAAGAGAGAGGATAGCCTCACATATAGACCTGAAATTTACACATCCTTGTTTAGAACTCATATGGAGAAGAGGCAAGATTGTGTAAGAGAACCCAGCTTCCAGTAATCCACCTGAACCTGTACTCAGAGCCTGCATGCTAAACGCTATTGTTAGTCCCAACCATGATAGATATACTGAATCAATAGGATTTACCCACATGTTCATTCTTCAGCCAAGGACTGATTCAGTGGATCTACTCTAGTTAGGACTAACCAACAGATTTTTGTCAATTATATGCCCATAAGCTTTCTCCTTAAGATCTGATAGCCTGTAAAATGTAGGGTCCACATTGAGGTATAGCTGTGCTGGACTGAGTGAGGTCATGTTCCAGGATCATGAGTCAATGGTGCCCAACAGGTATCATCCATCCTACACCCAGTCTCTGCCTGGTCATGTGTCCCCAATGCATGTCCATCTTGTGTACTCTTGGTGCCTCTAATATCACTCCTAATGTAGTCCCTGCCCTAATGCCATTCTTCCTCCTCTCTCCCACTTAGATACTCACTTCATCTCACTTCTTCTGTTCTGTCAGCGACTGGTGTGTCCATTCTGTCCTTCAGGCAGGCTGACCACTTCTGTCATCTCTAAAGGAAGACCTGTGGATCAATGAAGCAATTCCACTGCTTGCCATTGGTTCCGCAGGCATTAAGCTACACCACTGGTCAAACTGGCCACACAGAACGTACCTGAACATGTATAGGTTTCCAATAGGCTTGGCTGAATATGCACGAGTCAAATCCAGCAGTACACAATCTTACTCTGCCCAGTCCATTCACTGAACACAAGTATGTCTTCTGAACAGATTTGTAAGAACTGAAGATCTGATATTTGCTGAAGCACATCTCTCTCACTTAAAGCATGTCTAATCAGTGAATATGCTATCTATCTATCTATCTATCTATCTATCTATCTATCTATCTATCTATCTATCTATCTATCTATCATCTATCTATCTATCTATCTATCTATCTATCTATCTATCTATCTATCTATCTATCTATCTATCTATCTATCTATCTATCTATCTATCTATTTTGGAGTTATGTATGCATGTGCCTGAAGTCAACAGTTTCTTAATTAAATAATCTCATAAATTCTACTCCTCTCATGCAGAAGTTTAAGATTTGGGCTTTGTTATTCAAAGAAGAAGCCAGCACTGTAGCTACACAGGAATCTCTGGCCCACAAGTGATGTAAAGGGATGACTTGAAGGGTTACTTTTCTCTGGGACTAACGTTGTTTGTTTGTTGTTTAAGATCTTTCCTTTTGAAGGAAGTTGAAAGAGAGTACAGTTGTGTACCGATGTGGCAGTGAAATTGTGGAGATAGTGTGTGTGGAGGATACAGGTCCAAGTCAACAGTGTTTACCAACAGAGCTGCAGAATCTCACTGTGAAGTACAATACAATACCTCTTATCTCAGAGCAAGCTATTTGCAATGATACATCCTGGAGTGGGGTAGAGTTGTTCCAGTGGTGATGCTAATTCTGTAGGAACTGTAACAACTAGAGAAACCACTTCTTAATTTGAAGCATGGAGGTGCAGAAAGAGAATAGTCATCAAGTCACAGTCATCAATTGAGAGGCGTCAAGATAACAGCAAGAAAATGGTGTTGGCTATAAGAACAGCTCCAGGTTCACTTCTATTCTCCTTGCCAGGGCCTGTTCCTCAGCAATTAGTGCTTTTCTAATACCCAAAAATAGAGAGAAATTATTCATCCAACATATAATCATCAAGTAAAAGAGATCTGTGTTTCAGAAGAAGAGGGGTTTTCAGCAGACTTCTTCGCATGCTAGCACGTATTTGTCCCTGCTCTTGCTTTAGAGATAAGACAGATAGTAGAATGAGAACAAAGTGACATGCAGTTGCTATGATACTTGGTTCATGTGGTGTTTTATGACTGCTTCTTCACCCTACAGTAAATAAGCAGGGCCTCTTCTATTATTGATAGCAAAACCTAAGCCCAGATATGTAAACTACATAGAACATTAGAAAAGATGACCAAGGAACATACAGAGAGCCTTTGTAAAAGCATCATCTATGGGGAAAATAATAAGTCACCCAAAGCTTGCAATTTCCCAGTTATTTATTGCAGAAGCTGTTCTTAAAGTCTTTAACAAACACTTAAGGCAGTGTTCTCTAGAGCTCTAAGTATGCCTTAGTCAATGCTTGCTTTTCCAGAAGATTTTGCAAACAAGCCTACAGTGATGCTATTTGCCAGAGAGTCTGAAATTAATTTAGCAGCTAAATAACCTTTCGTAGTTACTCATTTTTTTGCACGTTACCAGGATCTCACTTATACAGATGAGGAGAACCATTCAGCTACCCTCCAGAAGAAAGTCCTTGGATTTGTTATTTTCCATTTTGTGGTCAACATTTGTGTCATTTTTCTGCCTTTCAAATCCATTCTGCATGCAAATATACTGGAACATGGCTGGCTCCACAACAATATATTATGTGTTGCATCTCTATCTTGTCTTTGCTCGGTGGAGTCTCCAGAAGTATAAGCAGGAGTTTTAGATGGTCTCCTATTTAGAAGTAGGCCAGAATCAAACCTCTTTAATTTAATTGCCTTCATATCATGCCTTGTAAAATTCTGCCCTACTACTGAGTTTTTCTTCTATGTGTGGGTGCAAGGAATACCAACACAGACTAAATACTTTGCAGCAGCCATATTGAGATCACTTGTAGGTCAGTATAACAGTTGTGTTGTTCCATACTTCAGTTTCTGCCAGTGACATTTGTTTATACAGCTTTCAGCCTCAAATAGTACTATTTGAGTCTGAAAGTTTGCTTCTCTTCCAAAGTGCTGGAAGAGAAGCAAACTTTAGATCACCACTTCCTGCTCATGCAGAAAGTTTCAGCGGTTCCCTCCCCACATTCTTGGCATTATCTATCCAAGGAACTATCCAAGGAAAAGCACTCATTTTGCAGACATTTAAATGAAAGACCTTTTAAAACTCAAGCTAAAGCCCACAGTGGATTCACCGTCCCACTGACATGGAACCACTAGCCACCATTATACATTCAAGAGATAAAAAGTGGGCAGGTTGGGAGCACAGCATGAGTGTTTCTGGGAGGTCTTGGATCTGCAGGATCTCAAACCCTTCTGGCCCAGAATGCGTTGCCAACATGAGGACAATATATGTCAGCCCTAGGGCTGTTGTAAATACTTTTCCCTTTGATTGCACATGGGACGGAAATAGGTCTTTAAGATTAGCTTGAGGGAAAATGCAATTCCTCCTTCGTTTCTATTCTGGAAAGAAAAACGCCATTTCTCCCTCATTTCTATCCTGCCTCTAGCTAGACATGATAGAGGCCCTTCCTTCAGTGGTGGGAATTGCATTGTAAAATGTTTTGTAAAGCTTATCTGAGTGTATTTTGTACTACATTTTATTAGGTTATTATAAAGAAGGGGCCAGGCTAGAATGGATGTTGAACAAAACAACTTTACTGTTGTGAGCAGTTTTGATTGGGAGCATCACCGACTTGCCTCTGTTCAGGACACAGCACCACCTATGGCTGGAATAGCAACGTAACAGGCAAAACCCCATCCAACAAATGAAGCTGCTCTTGCTAATTATGGCTTTTGACCAATTCTGCTGGATGACAGATACTCTAGGCTGCTTATTTGTCATGTAACCGTCACTTCAACTGTGGAGGTGGTGTTTGGAATGATCCAATAGACATTTAAATGTCTTTGATGATGTCCCATTGGGATGAAATCCTTCTATTTGCATTGATATCTGTATTTATATATTGAAGGCTAATTATCATTTTTGTGGCATAGAATAGATAGGACTCAGTGTTAATACACATCACTGATTGGGAAAATGTGCTCGGGGAGAAAAAGTCATGGCAACAGGTGCTAGGGAATGGTTGCTAGGGGAAATGGAAAGCTGGGAGAAGGGCCATTGAAGAGAGACATTTGAGGGAGAAAAAAGGGAGGGAGAAAGAGAGAGAAGGGGAAGGAAATGAAGGAAATGATTTTGGAAAGGGAAGGAACATGTTATTATTTCTAGTAATTCTCTATTATTTGTTAAGACACAAGGACACTTCCTTGACAATTAAGCCTCTGAGTCCCTTGATTCTCCTTTCCGATCTTTTTTCAACAGATCCTTGGCCCTAGCTGCCATATGTTCAAGAAGTTGAAAGAACTATTAAGAAAACCATCTGTATCAAAGTCTTATAGTCTGAAAGAAGCAGTAACTGTCAACAGATGCTGGTTCTACGGCATTTGGTGCTACATTTATGGCAGAAAGTGTCAACCATTATGTAGTCTTTCAGTATTGTTTTTGTGTACCTTCAAGTCACTGCTGACTGATGGAAACCCTAGGGCAACCCTAGAGTTGTCTTGGCAGAGGCTGTTTGCCTTTGCCTTTCTCTGAGGCTGAGAGAGTGTGATTTGCCCAAGGTCACCCAGCAGGTTTCTATGACTGTGCAGGGGTTAGAATCCTGGTCTCCAGAGTTGTAGTCCAACACTCAAACCATTATCCCATGCTGGCTTCAATACTAAAAAACAAGAACTGGTGGCAATGGTGCATGGTGATTCCACCAGGCCATCTGTAGGAAAATATTAACTATGGAAAGACACTGAAGACCATTTTCTTCTCCAAGAATGCAATGAACCTGAGGACACGGACATTATAGCATTATACATTATAGCTTATAGCAATGCATCCAGCCAAACACTCTTTGCCTCTCATGGCTATTTAAAACTAGCTGAAGAGATTTGGCTTAGTGGACCTGGGTGTGATGAAGTCTTGCCCACTGGAAGGAGTGACTCCTGCTGAGTATAAAGAATGTGGCTACTCCTAAAGAAATCCACTTTGGAACCTATGGTTCTTAACAACATCACCCCCTTTTCAAGGGAAGGTTCCTAAAAGAGTTGTGGCAGCAAAATTGCAGGCACCTTAGGGTGATATCTTGACTCAGGTGCACAAAGCATGGCCCCCCGGGGCTGTTTCTTTTCATTTTCATTTTCTTTTTTTCTTTTTGTCCCCAGAAGTCAATTTTTTTTTCCAAATTATTTTTGTCTCCAATTGCCCTGCAGAGGATATGAGGAACAATTGTTCCCACACTGGGGCACCCAGGGCCAATTAATGCCAGAAGAGGTCCTTAAAAAAACAAAGCAAAACAGGAAGACTGGAATTTTGTGTCAGCTTATACTTAACACACTACTTAACTAAGTAACTTCTCTTGGTCTGACCTGCAAAACCTGATGGAAACATCATTCAACCATACTCTGATTGTTGGCAGAATGACCTTCTTTCTCCCCTTGCAGCTGATGCCCAGTAAAGTCGCTGGGGACAGGCAGGTTATGATCATGACAATAGTTCCAAAATCATGACTAAGTAGTGATTGCGGATACAAAATAACCATAATTAGATATCTGTAAATAGATAGATAGACCTTACAGAAACATCAGCTATGAGTGATACAGTTTCTGAAGCTGTATCCAGAGCATATATGGAACAAATATTATCTGAGAAGGCTGAAGCTGCTCCAAACATCACACGATGTCTTCCACTGCCAGTCTCAGAATTGAAAAGGAGGAGATTTTAAACAGCTACTGAAGACTATAGACTTTGCAAACTAAGTAGGCTTTTCTGAGGCAGGAATTCCACAGGGATGCCACAACTAAAAAGTCTGTCTTAAATAGCAAGGGTGCATTTTAATGAGCTCAGTGGAACTTACATTGAAATAAATTATACAGGGATAGGGATATCATGAGCAAGGTGCTATAGTGGTTTGAGTGCTGGACTAGTGCACCAGGAGATCAGGGTTCAAATGCCCACTCATCCATGGAAACCCACTATGGGTGACTTTGGGCAAGTCATACTCTCTCAGCCTCAGAGGAAGGTAATGACAAACCTCCTCCGAACAAATATTGCAAATCAAAACAAACAAAAACACTAGGATAAGGTTAATAAAAGTTGGAGTCAACTTGAAGGCACACAGCAACAACAACATATGGTGTCATGGATCATTTAAAAATAAATGTGCTTGTTAGAAGAAGAAATGTAGCCCCGTTTGTAACTCTAAGACAGTGGTATAGATATCCACATGTTTGATTGGTTTTACAGTCATTCCTCCACATTTGCTGTGGTTAGGGGTGCAGGATCCCCACAAAAATGGACAAATCTCTATTAACTCTCCCCCCACTATATTTAACACACAAAAAAGTATGATCCACGTATTCAGCCCACTATGGGTGCCTTCATGGTATCTAGGTTTCTTTGCAAGGTAGAAGTGGGCAGCTGGGGGGCTTGTTGCTGCCTCCACTGCTGCCCTATGTATTTTTAATCGAGACAATCTTCATTCACAGTCTCAGTCTCACAAGGCTTGCAGTCCCTATTTAAAAAATGGCATAGAGTGGCAGCAGAGACAGCAGCAAATAATCCATGGATAATCACACCCACAAACGTTGAACCCACAAATGTGAAGGACCAACTGTATGCCACTTTAAAACATCATCTGACTTCTTTTTTTCCTGTGTGGGAATTTTACTTCTACTGTGGAGAAGAGCTAGTGAGTCTTATTAAAGGTATTTTTTTAAAAAATATCACCTTGTATGTCAGACTCCCTAACAGTCATCTTCCCCAGGCACAGACAGCTCATGTGGAAGGAATCAGCAGACTTTGTCTGTATACCTTCCAGAGTGGGAAGGGAAGGGGATTGAAGAACTTCGTGACGGCCACTCCAAGAACTAAGGGATCACTTCCATGGATTGCTATAGCCCTGTTGGGATGGGCAGGCCTTAGGGCATATATAAGCTGTGGAGTAACTAGACCAACATGTTTCTAGGTAGGGAAATGACATGAAAAGGACTTCCTGCTTCACAGCTTCACTTTTTATTCATTTCCACAATGCATTTTTTTCATCTTTTCTGCTGGCTGCAGTTTCATAAGATCTCCCTGTTGGACTCTGCCCCTTCTTGTTGCTACTACCTGAATCAACGGCATAGCTTGGTGTGAGGAGGGGCGGGGCGGGGAGGGGTGAGGGAGGGATGATGGCGGGCAGGGGAGAGGCGACAATGCACGAGAGGACAGGCTGCCCAGGGTGCATTGTCTCCCTCGCCCCCCCATCCCTATGCCACTGACCTGAATGCAAAGAAAGTTGCTTGAAGGAAAGGGGATTTTTAGAAGTAGAGAAAAGTAATATCCAGTTTGGCCTTTAGGTGAGCTGGGTAAAGTTCTGCTGTAGGGCAGACAACTTGTAGCTATCCAGATGTGGTTGGAATACAGCTCCCAGCATCCCTCAGTGTTGACTATGCTTGCTACAGCTAATGAGACTTGCCGTCCAAGAAAATCTAGAGGCAACAAGTTGCACACCTAGTGGTACCAACTGCCCACTTTTATGCCACACCTCATCAGGATCAGGGTTACATCCCTACAACATTCTAGATCAGCTGTTGGAGTCACCATAACAAACAAACCAAACTAACCAAATCTCATTTTATTTGGGGAACTAAGCAGGGTCAGGCTTGAGACTATCAGGGATCTTCAAGCAGCACTAGGAAACAATCCTGCTTGAAACTCTGGTCAGCCGCTGCCAGCCAGAGTTGACCATACCGAGATAGAGGTATTGTCAGACCCAGTATAAGATAGCTTCCTATGTTTCTATGTGTCTTGACTCTCCAACAGCAGGAAATAATGACAAGAAATAGGGCTGACATCCTACATTGCAAATGTGGGAATCATTTGGCCCTCTAAATATTATTAAACTGCAACCGGCAGTATTCCTCACCATTGGCTATCTCGGCAAAGGCTGCTGGAAGCTGCAGTCCAAAAATAACTGAATAACTGCATGATGCCCACCCTTAGTATGCCTACTTACCTGGGTATATCAGAAAATCAGACTGACCTTGGAGTAGACATTGGACTGTGTCCATGGCCTTGGATGTAGAGTTGCCACATTTCAGCCCCTCAAACCTGGGCATTTGATGTTCATACTATAGGCTGATTGTAATTATGGATATTATGAATGTGCATTATAATTATGCAAAGTCAGCACATTGACCATTTTTCCACTCACCACTATATCTCACCCTTGTTATTGTTTTTATAGTATCCACTGTTCTAAAAGAGCCGTTGTAATGTTTAAAGTGCTGAACCTGGAACAGGTAGATTCAGGTTGAAATCCCTGATCACTGAAACCAGGTGATGTAGGGCTATCGTTACCTTTCAGAAAATCTATATGAAGGGTAAGATTTGTTGTGGAAATTAATAAAAGGATCGGAACCACAAAAAGTCACCATTCCTGGGACAATATTTTCTCTCCTAATAAACTGTTGTCATATGTAAAGACTTCTAATGCTATACCCCTTAGACCACTGCAGGGCTTTTGGTTTTGACTGATGGGAAAAAGGTATAGATAGAACCATGAAAATATCATTGGAAGCCAGTGAGAGGGACTGGCATCTGATTCACAAGAGGAAAATGTAGAGGAAAAATAGCAGTAATTGAGAGGAAATAAAAAGTGGATTTTTTTTTCAAGGATACAGATTGAATATTTTATTATATCTAGAAAAGAGTCTAGTTTAACTAGTCTATGTTAATCTGCAAGTGAGGCAGCCCTGCCTTGTATCTGATGAAAAAAAGCTGCAGCCCACAAAATGTTATGCCAAATAAAACCTGTTAAGTCTTTAAAGTGCCACTGGATGCTATTGTTTTTTTGCTGCAAAAGACCAGCACAGGTTGCACCCTGAAAACTTTGAAAGATACTTGTGTAAAAACAAAAACAAAACCAAAGTAACACTGAATCAACAAGGCAGGCCACTACTTAAGCCTCTCAAATGGAACTTTCACTTTTCCTTGATATATAAATCTTTCACTTTTCCTTGATATATAAATCTTTTCTATATCCTCATTCCTATAGCAGTTCTTTTTCTCCCTGCTATAATTAAACTGAAGGTAATGGTATTCCCAATAAACAGAAGTATAGAAATCCTCAGAGCATATTTGGTCAGATATAAGACTTATTTAACTTACTAGGACATATGTGTAAGTAACGCTCATACCATGCACCTCAGACAAACAAATGTCAGATTGATCCTTCCTAATGTACTTTATCTTTTATCACTGGTGCAATTCATTTCTCCAAAATGTTAAGATTCACATCAAACATCTGTCTCAGTAAAGTTCTCTCTAGCCTTAAGTCTTGCCTTTTCCCTTACCTGCATTTCCGGGCAGCAACCATAAGCTGCCATCTCAGGCAGCAGAATGCCAGAAGCAACTGAACTGCACCACTCTCTTCTTCCGACAGAACTTTTGTTGCTGTGGCCTTGCCGTGCTCCTAACTTACTTCGCTTCCTTTGGTCCCCTTGGATGGCCTCCCCTCAGGCCATTACTGTGCCTCCCTCTCTTGCTTTTTTGCATTCTGCCTCAGCATCTCCTACACTCCATCACCTTGTGAAACCACACACCCCTTCTGAGCAACTTGCCTCATTGCATGCCTATCTCTCTTGCTCCTTAAGCCATCCCATGCTCACCTCCGTTTGGATCCTTGCCTCACTTTTTGCCTTCATAACGTCTCCCTTTCTTCTTCTTCTCCTCCTATGGCACCTCTTGCTCTTTCCCCACTTTCCTCTATTTTGCCCCAACTACCATTGCTACACTTCCTTCCCTCTCTCCTTCCTCACTCTGCTGTACTTCCCACCTTTCCCTCTCCCTCGCCCCACCTGGTGCCACCACACCTCTCTCCCTTACGCCTTGCCTCACCTTATGTTTGCTCTCTTACTGTTTGCACCTTCCTGCTCTACCTCTCATCCTCTCTTCCGCCTTCCCCTCCTTCTTTGCCTCACCTCATATTTTTGCAACACCTCCCTCCCTATCCGGCTGCACCCTGAACTTTCTTTGCCTCACCCCCACTTTTGCTACAGCTACCTCTCTTGCTTCTTGCACCTTGCTACTGTATCTCTCACACTCCTTTAATTCCCCCTTCTTTTCCTCACTCACCTCACACCTTCACCATGTCTCCTTCATTTCCTTCTTGCATTCCACCACTTGCACATATCCTCCATTTTCTCCTTCTTTTCCCTTCATCTGATGCTGCTGCACCCAGTTGCGTAGGGATGGGGTGGGTAGGAGAGTGGTTTGTCCTGGGCGGCAATGTTTCTGGGGTGTCCTGGCATGTAGCCACGCCCCCACACACCTTGGCCATGTCCCCACACGCCCTGGCCACACCTCCATGCACCAAAGCCACGCCCCCACACTATAGCCTCCCCCGCCCCTGCTCCGCACACTCCAAGCTCTGCCGCTGACTACACCTCCCTTCCCACTTGCCACATCTCTGGCCCTTCCTTCCACCCCAACTTGCACTCCCTTGCAATAGCGTTGCACGTCTCTCCCTCGCAGCTGCCACCCCACATCTCTCATCTGAATCACTTCTTGCTGCTGCCCGCCTCCTCTCTAAAGCAGCAGCAGTTGCACAGATCTGCCAGGGCTGCTTTAAATGTAGGCCAGATAAGCAGAGAGACAAGTGGAGATGGTGATGGCATTGCTGGAAGACAAAACTAAAGGAAAGTGGGTGAAAGTGGTAGCAGGGAGTGCAGTGAAGAAGGAGGGACGGTGAGGTGGAGGGAAACTGGTAACGAGAAAAGAACCATGAGGATAAGAACCACATCAGCGTCCCTTTTTTAGAGTCAGCGTGGTGTAGAGGTTTGAGGTTGGATTATGATCCTGGAGAGTGAGGCTTGATTCCCTGCTCAGCTATGGAAACTCACCGGGTGACATTGGGTGTATCATACACTCTCAGCCCCAGAATCTCTCATGATAGGTTCACCTTAGGGTCACCATAAGTCGGAAATGACTTGAAGGCACACAACAAAAAGTGCCCTTTCGAAATGGAACTTTATCCCTCCCCCCACTGTGAAGTAAAAATGTATAACCTTGCTAAATCAAGCAAAACAAGGGGAACTACAGGTTTATCCTACTCTTTTCCAGCCCCTGCTTGCTTCCAGTGGCCCCATTGTTGACAGGTAACCTTTGGAGGGAGTGCTGCAAGACAGACTTCAGCTAGACTTCCTCTAAAAGACAGACTTCCTTTCGGAGTTGTATCACTGACCCAGGAGAAGTGGACATTCAAACTGAGAGACGATGGGGCACATATGCAGTTGCTGTAATTCTGCTGTCCATGTCAGTCATATGTGTGAGCGTTCACTCATTGGCTAAATGCTCTTGAAGGCAGAAGAGGCAGGCTTGTTTCTTACAAACACTTGGACAGAGGCATAATTGCACAGTTTGTCTCAGAACTCCCCCACCCCCGCTTAAGAGCCAGAGATTTGGTGCAAATGAACGCCAGATAAGATGTTTAGGCAGCTTTCCTTCACAGATGTCTTTCCCTTAAACTAACTTCTCAATTCAATTGCTAGGCCCAACTAAATTAAATTCATTCATTCAATGGAATTTACAATGTGGACAATTTAACCAGCTCTTTATTCTCTGCATCCAATCAAGTTGCAACTAGCAGTTGGATTTAAGCCTGGATTTCTTTCAGCCTCATTTCCTAAGAGTACAATAACAGTGCTGATTCCACTTCAACTGTCGTGGCTGCATCCTGTCAAATCCTCCTGGGGTTTGGTAGTTTGGTCAGAGGCACCAGAGGAGAAATCTCTGACTGAGGATTCCAATGGCCCCTCCTTAAACTGACAATCTCAGGATTCCACAGGATGTTGCCGTGGCAGTTAAACTGGAATCACTGTGCTACACTCATGCAGTGTGAAAGGGCTCCTGTTCAGCCATAATGGAAGCCACAAATTTTATGTTCAGAAAGCCCTATGGGCCATCAGTTCCAATCTCCTGCTCAGCGCAAGATCTCCAGCTAGAACAGGAGTGTCAGACTCAATTTCATCTTGGGCTGCATCAGCATTATGGTTGCCCTTAAAGGGCCAGCTGTATCTGTAAGACTATATAAATGTATTTACTCTTTTATCATATTAAATAATTGCTTCTGCATTTGATTATTACTGGTTTTTAAATTGCCTTCCCTCTGCATCAACTTTTTTTTCCTTGGACATTTTGGGGCTATTTGATTGTAGTTTATGATTCCAAACCTCTGTAAAGTGACATAGAATTGCTCAGTATATCCAAAGTGTGCTTCTTTCAGCCCTCACACCCTTTCTGTGCCTCCTTCTGCTCCCCCCTCCCCTGTGCTTCTTTCTGCCCCCCCCCCCGGTGAGCCCAATCTCCACATTGCAGGCCCTCAGCTGCCAGTATTCTGCAGAAGGGCCCAGCAGCCAGTAGTCGCAATCTACTTCGACTTGACTGCTCCTCTGTCCAACTCTCACAAGCCGTACAGAGCACTGCCATGGCAACCCACGGTAACACTCTGATGGCAAGACTTGGACAGAGGAGCAGTCAGAAGTAGAAGTAGATTGTGAGTGCTGGATGCTGGGCCCTTCTGCAGAATACTGGCAGCAGGGGGCTGCAGTGTGGGGATTGGGCTTGCCAGGTGGGGGAAGTGATGCACATGCAGGAGAGGTGCAAGGGCCACATGAAATGCCCTAATGGGCTGGATTCAGCCCACAGGCCTTGTGTTTGACACATGTGAGCTAGAGCATCCCCAGCAGATAGCTGTCCAGCTTCTTTTTGAAGACACCCACCACCTTTCTAGGCAATTGTTACCATTGTTGAAGCACTCTCACTGTCAAGAAGCTCCTTCTAATGTTCAATCAAAATCGACTCTCTTAAGTGAAATCTGCCTAAATGACAGGAGCATTGCACTTATCACCCTGGTATTGCTTACAGTATGATATATTGTTAGATCTAAAAGGAGAAACAGCTCAACAAAAAGATTTGGGGGGAAAAAAAGACAATGTGCAAGCAATTAGGTGACAAGCGTTTTTATTTTGCAAAACAATCACTATACAGCAACAAATACAATTGCAAGTTGGATTGAAAAACATGAACTACCTACCACCAGCCATTCAAGAAATGCCTCTTTTATGATAACAGGCTCTAAAATTATCAGGAAAAGAAATAACCCCACAGGCTTTGTTATGGCCTACTATTTTTCTCAGAAGAAAAAGAAAAAGGGAAAAGGAGGAAAAATCCAGTGCACAGAAGATGTTATATTTTTTTTTCTTTGCTAAAGTTGAAATGGTTGCTGGCCCTGTCCTTACCAGAACTTTAAAATAACTATGCTATTTACATGAGGATTGGCTTCATTACTCTACCAGTAGTGAACGAGATCTAATGTAATACATGGGTAGCCCTGTACAAGTTGTGGCGTGTTGAGAACTGATCACAACCTATGCATTCTGCTCTCCTGTGGGCCCAATGTCACCTCTGTTTTTCCAGTTCTAGGACAGCAACGAAACCAGGATGTTTATCAAGCCTCTTGTAGTGTGTGTTCAGTCTTGCAGTTTAAGAATGACAGCCTCAAATTTCTGGTCTGCTTTAGGCTGCACATCTGATCTGTTGCTTAATTTTGTACCCCTGAGGAAATGGGTACTTGATGTGTTCTTTTAGAAGGGATTAACAGAAAAGTCTCTTATATACTGATCATGACATGGTGGCCCACTTTCTTGGTTCCTTTCAGAACACACACAAGGCAGATGTAGATATTTGTAAATAAACTTAAACAGAAGAGTTCCAGCACTCCATGTGCTTACTGTTACATTTCTATGTGATCTGTGTATAATATCCTAGCAGGCAAGGGACTATCTCATAATTAGCATCTTGGACTATTGCTAGTGGATGAAGGTCAATCTTTTCTTCAGTCCTTTCAAGCCTACGATTGCACAGAGATAGATCTACATAGAGAAAAAGCAGAGAAGTCCTACCTTCCAAAGAGGGTAGATTTTGGACTATATGCACTGGTCTGTTTTTATTTGTTTTAGCCACAAGTTGGTAAGTGTTCTTTAGTTAATTTTACTTGAACTCAGAACTGACCGGGCAAGGTTACTGTTCCAGGGCTCAACAGCATTGGCAAAGACATGCTTCCCATAAGAGGTGATCACAGCTGACCCTTTCAGTTTCTCACTTTGCCAATTTTACATTTGTCCCAAGCTTTAAGAATTTCCCCAATTTTAAGTTTGGTTCATTCTGAACTCTGATAAAAGTTACATGCATTAAAAAAAATTATAGAATTCTACTGCAAGGTGCAGAGAATTGCAATTGGATCACTTTTTCGTGTGTGTTGGTTCAAAAATGCAAAACTGGGTAAGTCTGTATTTAAATGTGAAGTAAGCAAACTTTGTCCCCACGCTTAGCTTTCATATAATTAAATGAGCACAGATTCCCAAGAATACTTCCTGCCAAGTAATTTATAATAATGTTCTTCTCTGGCTCACATTTATTTCAGCAGGGCTTGTATAAGAGATCTTCTGACTGACTGGTATCAGTTACTTTTTACACTAAACCTATGCTTGAGAACTTAATGTTCTGCTATCCCTTCCTGTAACGCACTTTTCACCCCCAATCTCTCCCCTGTTCCCCAAATCTAGAGTCCTGCAACATAGTGTGCGCATTTCTTATATTAGAGCCTGGGCCTCCTGCTGGCATTTCAACTTCTGTGACTTCATCCCAGTCTCCAACTTGTTCTATGGAAGGACGATTACTGATCACAAGGACTGAGCTTTCAGATGAGAAGGATAAATCTGCAACATGGTATTAATGACTTGGCAGCTTTGGACATGTATACCTAATAAATAACTTCACCATCTAGAATGTGTATATATCCCAAAAAAAGCAGAATACAAAATAGTCACAGGTTACACTGTCTTGACGGCTGACACTCAGCACCAGCCCACATGAGGTTCAACAGTACCTTGGGCACGCTCTTGTTCTAAGAGTGTGTGTGTGTGTGTGGGGGGCAGACATAAAAACATTGAGAGGCTAAGAACCAACAGCATAGAGTCCAAGTGACAATGCGGCATTAAAAATACTACTCTTTTTGTTTCTCTTGAAGCAGTAGCAAGGAATCCCACAATATGGATCCTTGGGCTGACCCAGCCAGGTTCTTCCTACATATGTGTGCGTATTTGTACATTGTATGATTATTCTAAGCAACATCACAGCAATCACAGGGTAGAACAATCCTCCTGACGCACTTTAGATTCTAAACTAACTTTTTTTTTTCTTAACTACATGATTGCATTATAGACTTTACGAGGCGTCTTATAATATGCAACAGCTTTTAAGACGTAATGTGTCAAGGTATTTAGACTAGTTCATCCCCATATCATTTGAAGAAGCTCTACAACTCACTATGTTTAAAATTTATTTGTTTCTATCTGTTTACAAGTGAGAGCCTATAGCACTTGGGAAACTATTTTTTAAATTTAAGGTCTGACTTAAATTTACAGAAGTCCATACTGTTGTGGAACAGTTCCAAAATACTCTTCAGAATCCAATCTGTTTTTCTCACAGGGTTAATAATAGCAATCAGATCTGTGCATCTAAGGAAAGCTTTATTCCATGAAAAACTGTTATCTTATGATGTCAAAAAGACTCTTGGTTGATGTGTTCTTTCTTTAGAAGTTATTCCAGCCTCAATCTTGAATACAACCAAGTTAAATTAAGATGCTTAAGAGGTAGCCCTTTTCAAATAGCTTCCAGCACATAGCCATTCTAATGAACCATTCATGTATAGCTCAGTTTGAGATCATGCAAACATAATATAGGTGATTTCCTAAGGAAAAGAGCAATCTGCAGGTTGAAATTTAATTATCAACTAGTCAAAGCTAGCATATATATCATGAGTAGACGATTGTCCACTTATGTGTCATATTACCATACCATCTTCAGTATTTTCTTAAAGCATCCAAGTAGTTAGTGGTGGAAATCCCATAGACTCTAGTTGTTTTAGTGTTTAGGTGTCCTTGGTTTTTTTTTTCATATTATACATACTTGTCATATACTTTTTATATTAAACATATTCTGTCTGCAGATTTATTTATCAGTTCCATCACCTTGGTGATGCTATATAGGGAGCTTATTTAATTAGGTTACCAGTAATCAACATGTGTTATGCATGCATCTCTCCAGAGAATCACTCTTCTATCTGAGGCACCTAAGCATAGGTATGCAAAGATGCCATTAATGGAACAGAATGAAGGACTCCTGTTAAAACTCCCTGTTGTTTCGTGGAATTTCAACTTTAGCAAAATAATATTTTTTTAAAAAAGGAAAAACTCCTTTAAGCTTTACTCCTACTGCAGGATTTTTTTTCTTTAAAAGCCAGGACAAAGCCATTATTTTAAAAATTGGTTTGTTTGTTTTTTTGCAATCTGCACTTCAAAGCCATCCCTCTCAAGATCTTTGTTTACAAATACCTGGACACCATAAAGTCAGTCAATAGGGGGGAAGAGGTAAATGAGAAAGGGAAGAGAAAGAAGGGGGGAGATTTTTTTCTAGTATCACAGAAGAGACTTGCATCGGGCACTAAAACAGGGTCACAGTTTTTGAGATGTTACAGAAAGCAATTTCATGCTAAAAGATCTTTGTCTTTTTTTATTTTTTTAAGTCTGTATAGGGAAATAAAAACCCTGCTAACATCTACTTTTACATACCTAAAATTGCAACACCAAAGGGTGCAAGAGACACAGATACTGTGAATAAAGAAGTAGAATATTCAAGTATGAGAGGGCATATCACAAATGGCCACAGAGAAATATATATCTACAATAATACTGTATCAAACAGATGGAAAGGGTGTGAAACCAGTAGTGTAGACACAAACCTAGCTGCTTAACCAACATTCTAATCAGACACAATTCCATTGCTTAGTTTCTGTAGCTGCTTTTAAAAAAAGAAAAATGTCAGTTCCCCAATACAGTTCATATGATTTCCCCCCGCTTCAGTTCATATGATTTCCCTCCAACTACTTTCTTTAACTATTTAGTTAAATAATTTATTGGAATCAGCTATACACTGACATAATTATCCAAGTTCAACAACATTAATAACTTAATTGAGTCTTTCCTCTACCCATTTATATAAAATAACCCCACCCGCACATACCCTCTTGAAGCTGTGACATCTTTAGTTGCCTTTCTGTCCAGTATTCAGACTCTCTCAAGTTTAATTTAACCAGCTAATTAAGATTACAATGGGAGATGTTCCTTAATTCCATCCATCAACAAAACAGTAAAATGAGCAACTGAAGGTATTTTAACAAGGCTCTTCAAAAAGTGGTGGATGGCCTTCAGGCACATGAAAGGTAAAAATGCATTGTATCATAGTACAGTACTCCATGCAAGACAGAGCAGAGCAACAATAATTGTCCAATGTAATATACTGCAATTGTACCCACATTAAAGCCAGTGTCTTCCTGCTGTAAATGGAAATCAGGCCAATTTCTGCATCTATAAGTATCTTTTCCCCAGGTTTTTTTTTTATTTTATGGTTACTACAGTCTTGGGATGTGACTTAATTTTAGACATGGTAAAGAATGAATGTTAACACCTGCTCAGAGCCCATTCCTGGCAAGAGCTCATGCCTAAATATTATTACTTCAAACACTGCTAAATGAAGCAAATTCATAAGCCCTGTTTAGCTAGGGCTGCAGTGACATCTTCAGCGAGGGTAGCAAGCTGAGGAGATTCAAGCAGGTTGATGCTTCCAGAGGAGGAGACATTGCTGAGCCTCCGTGGGGAAGCCACACTGGATCTGCCTGGGGACTGCGTGATGATCTCAGCTCCATGGTCCACACGGGCCTTAGCATGCTCTCGGAAATTGAGCTTCTGGCTGTCAATCTGTGCAAGGAAAAAGAGGCTTATAAAGACACGATGCAGCTAGAGATCAGGGATGCTCCCCTGAGAAACTGAACCTTTAATGTCTTTTGAAAGTGCCAGAGATGTTTACCTGAGTAGAATCCTTAAAATTAAGCTCTTACTTTTCTTTTCCAAATCTAAAGGCAGCTTGGAGGTATGTGATCTACCTGCTTCCATGCAACATTATGCTAAATCGTTTTGGAAATCATTTTAACTTCCCACCAATTTCCTACAGATGCTTGCCTGAGCAAGGCCTGTCAGACTGACTTGGAATTTAACTTGAGGTAGAAATTCAGTGAGGATTGAGAGATTTGCAGCCCTCCTGTGAGGAATTTTGCTGAGTATATTAGAGGAATTTTAATTTCCTTAACATTTTGTACCTACTCAGGGCATTCTAAATTCACATTTTTTTCACTAATGTTTGATTTAGACAATTTTACCTCAACAGAACTTCTAACATGTTCTCAAACTATACAGAGATTCATTATGTGGCAGTTTTCCAAGTGAAGTAACTCTTTGAACTGATTTTGCTATGTCTTATGTATACTCCTTTAGCAGAAATGTCTTTTAAATAGTGGTTTCAAATTATTCATTTATGAGTGTTAACATGTTTGTGCCATGTGTCATAAAGTGGA
Organism: Iguana delicatissima; assembly: GCA_948472985.1. Lineage (NCBI taxonomy): Eukaryota > Metazoa > Chordata > Lepidosauria > Squamata > Iguanidae > Iguana > Iguana delicatissima. The sequence continues at coordinate 254,901 of CAOKZL010000619.1, forward strand.
TAGGCATGGTTTATACTAGATGAATTCCAATACTGTGTTTGTCTAAAATAGATTTTCCAATCTGAGCTTTCCAGATGTTTTGGACTACATCATTTATTCTCCTCAACCAGCACAGCCATTGTCTATCTTGTCTGGGAATGAGGTGAGCTATAATCCAACTTATTTGGAAAGGATCAGTTTGGGAAAGGCTAGTTTAAAGACACAGAATGAACAAAGAGATTAAAAAACAAGAGTAGCTATGTTGGTCCTTGAAGAATTTTTCTTTCCCCAACAGTGAATATTCATCTACAATAGGACCAACCAAAATGCCACAAAAATGTGCCAGCTTTTGAACCTATTGGGAAGCTGAGCCCCTCTGCTTGCCACTTCCATGGACAGAGGCTAGCACTGGAAATCATCAGAGGTGATGCATGGAGGCTGCTCGTTTCCAGTGTGCTTGAAGTTACTAGATGTGACAACCAGCGTTTTTCTGCCATTTTTCTCTACCTAAGTCACAATGGGCTTTGTTACTGTTCCAAAATGTCAGTAAGGTCCCCCTCACACCCCAGCATGGCCACATCAAACACATTGTCCAGTTTTGCTTTTGATCTCAGTGACTGCAAATGTATTTCCTTGCAGCTAACTGCAATGGCTGACTTGGCCATGCAGTTTTAAAATGTGAATTCCCTAGGCCTTCTTTGAGCAATATCCCTGAAATCAATAATAATAATTAGCTGAGAAAGAAAACTGGAGGACATGGTGGGGAGAGGAAAGTGAGGAAAGGGAGAGGTTGAAGGAATGGGTAGAGGGAGAGGAAACTCTATGAGAAAGGAAAAGAGTGGGAGAGGAGAGAAAGAGTGGAGGGAAAGGAAAAAGGCTTTGGAGGTGATAGTAGGGAGCTAAGAGGATTGTAACCATGGTGAAGCTTGTATTGTTGCTAATAAAGATTAATTAGGGTGAAAGGAACAGGACAGCTGATACGTCCCATGGAGTTCAGCAGAAATAAAATGTATTTAACTTCATTAAGATCCAATACAGTGTAGTCACAAACTCATGGATAAGCCATAGAATGAATATGACAATAGGCAGGTACTTCAGAAATGGCTATGGCTTACCTTGATGTTACCTCCTCCAGGTACATGATGAGCATTTTCAAGTGAACCAACCTTGGCCTGGGCTTTTTCTTTAAAATCCAGTTTTACACTCTCAATTTTCACTCGTCCCCCACCTACATGCGATGAGGAAAAAGCACACTGACAAAACAATTTTGCAGACATACTAAAATGCGTCTCACTAACTCTTTTCCAGCTTCCTACTATACTCATCTATACACACTTTGCCTCATTTACACTAACAGAACTTCCACTGTCTTCATTTTGTGGGACTATATTTGGAAAATATTTGATGGATGATATCTGTAATCCAATAAATGGAAAATGGGATTGTATTAGAAAAATATATACAGGTAAATATGTTGGCCTATTATAGTGCTTTTCAAGATATTTGTATAACTAGTATTATATGAAAGAATCTATTTAATCATTTTGTCTCTATTTAACACAAAAATTATGGGAAACACTGAGAAAATTTTATTTTCTACCTCCGTTTTTTAACCTACTACAATACTGAATTTTTTTAGCTCATTTCTTTGAAAACTGGAAAGCTTGTGTCCATCACATAAGAAGCTCCTTTTACAAAAATTTATAAATCTTTCTGTCCATTTTCATACTTGCTTTCCTTATCATCACTTATCATCATTGGTCATTGGTTCTCATTGTTTCAAAAAATATCCTTTATAAACCTTCACTTTAAAACCTCCCCCACATCAGATCAGATTCTCTATCATTCAGCAAAATTGTACTTTTAAAATCATAGTTACGTTGCACAAAATTCAGCTTCCTAAGCAAGTGCATCTGCTAACATTAATGAAGTATCTCTACCTTCACCTGAGCAGGTAACCTGACTTAATGGCAACTCTCAGTTTAGAGGACTACTGTTCTCTGTTATTGGACTGCTGTTGTCTGTTCACAGACAGTTCTTTGCAAAATGTGTTGCTGAAAGTTTTCTGCAGCTCAAAATGGTATATTGTAGCTTATAACTTTTCATCAGTGTGACATTAGACATGGGACTAGCTAAGAAAAATTATCTCTGGCCAGCATATTGAAAAAAATTTAAAAGCAGAAATCTATCAAGCTCTTCCTCTTGAATTCAAGTGTCAATATCAATGGATTTTTGAATGTAAGATCTGTGGGGCATTAAGTTAAGGAAGAAAGGGTAGCAATTTTCTTTTCTTCAGTACATGACAGAGGAATCTCAGATCAGAATTCCAAGTCTGAGATCACTATTTGTTACAATAAATGCCCAAGAGGTGACCAGGGAGTCTCCACATACTCCCCCCCACCACAAATATACAGTCAAGTGGTAGAGAATTGTATTTATTTTCTGGACCTTGTTTGCTCAAATCTCCCATTTGTGTGGAAGCTAAATGATGGTGTGAGAATCTTGAAAAATGTCTCTTCCTAGGAGATCTTGATCTGGAGCTGAATCAGGACATACAATCAGCTTGCACAGGGAAACTAAGAGAGGTAGTCGAATAGAGCCTACTGCTATTAACACCAAGAAAGGAGGAAAATGGGAAATCTGGGTGATAGAAAATTGTAGTGACAATGCACTACATGACACTGTTTTCTCTGTCTTGTTCATGCAGCTGTAAAATGTCATGCTTGTGTACTGACTGCTATGTCTGTGAAGATTCTTTTTCCTCATAAATGCTTTACAACTTATGATTATTGCACTATAACACTCATGTAACTATTATAATGATTTTATATTGTACTAATAGTTTAAATAATTGTTTTATACTTTTTTAAAAACAGGACACTGTGGGGTACTGTGAACACTTGTGACCAACCCCTGCCACATGACAATAACACAGCATCAGTGTGCCAGGGACTCAAGGAGATGTAATTCTGCCAAGTGATAGCTATGGAAACAATTTATCCCTAGGCTCTTTGTAGAATATCACACAACAACAGCAGCAACAATGGCAGCAACAACAATTTCAGCAGTACCTGGCCTGTGATGGATATTCTTCAGTGAACCACATTTGGAAGTTACATGGCTCAAATCTATCTTCTTGGTTACAATTTGAACCTGTTAAAATTGGAAAAGATATCTCAGCAACAAGAAAACAAAAAAAAGGAGAAAGGGGATGTGCCCAGATTTTGCAAAGTACTGCAAAAAAAGAGATGATCAGAAGAATACAATCATGCCAAAAAGGAGGGAAACACCCAGATTAATACAGCAAGCTCCCCATCTGAACAGTGAATTTAGCAGAATCATGTTAAAGCCTGTTCATTAGTAAAGTGAAGACTGTAAATAAGGAAAATGAATGAGACTATTTTCTGAGATGAAAGAAAGTTGGCTTCAGTGCTGTATGCTGAGATTTTGTACTATTTTTTACCTATTCCATTTTACTTAATAGTTCCAGGATATACTGTCTTCTGTAGCTTATCTGGAATTCTGTATCTGGACTTACCATGAAGTACTTTCATGAAGTAGTTTGGAATAAAGCTGCTCAAATGGCTAAGCACACAGTACAGCTGTTGACTCACCAGCTGGTTCTGGTTAAACACAAATTTCATGGCGAAGGGAAACCTCATTATGAAGGAGCCAAAAGCTTTGTTCCTCTATCTTTATTTATGTTCCTTCCAGTAGTTACTGCTTCCAGTTGGTGAGGAGGTATTAGCAATATAAAGTATATATTGCGGACCTTACCTCCAAGTCACTGAGAATGAATCTGGTAATTTTATCAAGCAAATGTGCTGGGACCATTAGTGCTTTCTGAGGCCTTTCTGCAGCATCCTCCCATCCCGTCATGGGGATGGGAGGAGGGACTGCAACAACGCTTCTGCATGATGTTGTCACAGTTCTGTCCTTCTCCTGTCCCCAGGCTGTGTGATTGCAGGTTAAATCATTGACAGGTTTTCCCCCTCAATAACACAGAATCACACCACCATCTTGTACTTACCTGTCCTGCAAAAGCCCCAGAAGTGCAATGGTTGTGCGTCCTGACCCAGTGCAGCGCTGGGAAATTACTCTGCTGCGCTGCAGAAGGAAGAGGCATGTCCATTGTGCTTCTTCCAGCAGGGAGCCAACTGGTGCAGAGAGGAGCGCTCCCATCACGCTCCCTTCCCAGTAGACCACTGGAGGACCACGCAAGAAGGTAGGATGCAGAAAGGGCCTAAGATCTTAGAGTTGCTGTATTTTTTTGCTAAGATTTTGAATAATTGTGGATTTCATGAGACCCAGTGCTCATCATTCATTATATCTCTTCCTTCTTGCACGTAATGCTTTGATTGTGCTGATACGTGTGTGTGTGTGTGTGTGTGTGTGTGTGTGTGTGTTGCTTCTGACTAAAACCAGGGAATTTGCTGTGGTCTGTGAGGAAAGATGGAGAGACCCACTACTCACCACACACACTAGTGACACATCACTAAACCAAGGTGACACGTGAAACATTAGCAAGAAGGGAAGTAGTGCTCAGTAGGGAGACAAAGGGCTAGGCGGTGTAGAGCAGGATCACCATAGCCAGCTGGGGTACCTTGTTTGGCACCATATCTACTTACATTTCCTCCCCCTGCTGTATGTTTAATGTTCTCCTTGGAACCACATCTGGGTTGAACATCGCTAAAATCAATCTTCTTGTTTAAAATCCTAACCTAAAAGGAATTGGAGGTTAACGTACTATGAAGAGTGATCTTTTGGTCTGCATCATTCCCAACGGCCCTGCCTGCATGCAGCTGATGGAGTGGTTTGTTTTCAGAGTTATATTTTCTAACAAGTCCAAGGCCCTTACAAAATAGACTTTCTTCTTACAAGTTTCCCTTTTGTTTTCCATGTTATGCCAGCTGCCTACTTGGGAAAGGGAAACAATCAATTCATTAGCAGTTTTTCTATTTTCGTTAGCATAGAATGGGTCACATAGTTTGCAGATCCTGGCAGAAGCAGTCACTATGAATACACGTTATGTAATAAAGAAAACTATTTCAGATACTGGTTTTATAATCCTTATATATTGCAGCCCATTAAATGGGACTGAAAAAAAACTAGTAGTCCAAATCGTACCAATGTATGCATGCACAGCTGCATCAGTTGGCCAAAATCTCAGAAGTGTTCTCCACATCACCACAACATAACAAGAAGACATGACAGTACTAGCCCAAAACTCTCATGCCTTTCTAACTCTTCGAGTGCCATGTTTCTTTTCTTCTTCAGTTTTCCCATTCTTGCTAATTCTCAGTTTCACCATTCTACTCTTGAACCCCTCTTTTCTCTTGTTTTCTCAGTCTCATTCTACAGTCTTAAATGATGTTCTCTGTAAGTCCATAATAGCTCTCCAATCTCCTTTCTCCACACTTTTTCTTTTCTTTTCTTTTCTTTTCTTTTCTTTTCTTTTCTTTTCTTTTCTTTTCTTTTCTCTTCTCTTCTCTCTCTTCTCTTCTCTCTTCTCTTTCTTTCTTTCTTTCTTTCTTTCTTTCTTTCTTTCTTTCTTTCTTTTGCTATATCTTTTGTCTAGTGTGAAAACATAGAGGTAGGCATCCTCCAAGGGTGCAGAGTTTTTTTGCAACCTCTGTCTATAACATTATTCCTTTCCCTGCCATGCCCTGGAATGAGGATTGTGCTTTCCCAGTACTCCTATTTCTAGACATCAGGGCACTTCATAAATTAAAACTGGAAGGAGACTGCCAAAACCCACTTCCTTGTGGTAATATTCAACAGGGATCTCTGTGATTAGGCAGTGCCTGTGGTCAGAAGCTTGTAAATATTATCGTTTCTATGTGGAGAATTGCCATACTGAAAGAGTATTTGGCTGGCTTCAACAAGAGGCCACAATGTCTGATGTGTTGTTCCTTACTTCTTTCCTTCTCTTTGCTCTCTTTAAATGGATTCCTAGAGAACCTCCCACCATTCTAGGTGTTTGCTCCAGAGTATATTGGAAGCAAAGGAAGTGGAGAAAATTTACAGAGTGCCAAAAAAAGGACTTCATGGAAAAAACCATTGCTCTGACGTGGTAAAAGATGAAGGGTGCTGCTTGCTTACATTTCCTACATAAGGCTGGACTGTCTGAAAAGCTTCCATGGAAGAAGCCATCTCAGACAATCCACAAACTGCTCTGTAAACTTCTATGAGTACAAAAAAACAGTTGGAGGACTTGGCATGAACTCCTTTCAAACTGGAAAGATCAACAACATAAACACTGTCAATCTCCTACTTCCCTTAATTTCAAAAATCTATTTTTTCATCATGCTGTGAACTGCCTTGGACCGCTTGTGTCTTCTATTTGTTAGTTTCTCCTTGTATGTTCTAGGCCACACCTCATTTTTGGAAAAATATCCTTCTTGTTTCTCCTTTATTCTGCTTCCTCCAATTTCATTCCTTGCTCTAACCACTGAGTGGGTTGTAAGTTTCCTCTGGTTGGTACTTTCTGTCCTGACTGTCGTATCCAGACCTGAATTCCTTGGGCTCTTCAGGCTGCTGTGAATTCCTTTCTCAAGCATTTGATTCCTGTCCCACTATCCTAAAAATATTTTCTTATATGCTCAAACACCCTAAGAAGCTTAATTAAAGGCCCTCTTTTCTCTAAATCCCAGCTGGCACTTCAACAGAATTCCAAGGGCATTTTTTTGCCATTGTTTCAGCATGCCAATAGACCAAATACTGCTGAGCTTTCCGTTTCATTAACCTGGAGTGATAACTGTGCCATGTGGATTCTGTCTTACAGTGCTGGGAAAAGAAGGGGACAGGGTAATTCCCTTGTATCAGTTTGACTCGTTTCATGCTCCTATGCTGCAGAGACAGAAGGCTGCAGCAGTTTGAGTGTTGGACTAGGACTCTAGAGGACCAGGGTTTGATCTCCCTCTCAATCATGGAAACCTGCAGGCTGACCTTGGGTAAGTCACACCCTCTCAATCTTAGAGGAAGGCAAAAGGCATACCTCCTCTGAAAAAAAATATTGCAAAGAAAACCTGATGATAAGTTTGCCTCAGAACCCATAATTTGGAAATGACTTGAGGGCACGCAGCAAACAACAGCAACAACAACAAACTGCTATGTCAGTGGCAACAAAATGACCCCCAAAGTCTTTTAAAAAACATAAGCCAAATAGGGCAGTTCTAGGTGAGGCTTTTTTTGGACAAGAGCTCTCCCACATTCACTAAATTTTAAAGAAGTCCAAATGTAGTCATCTTCCACTTATAAACCTCTTGTATTTTTCTACTGCTGCTTTTATTTCTTCTTTAAAAAATTCAACTTTCTCCATCTTTTTTCTTATTACAGAAAGAAAAACTCATTAAAGAAGGGAAGATGGAAGAACTGCACATTGTCATTTGATTGGTAATGCTCACAGCCTTCTAGTCAGAAGTGCCCATAGACTGAAAACAGGAAAAGAGGATACTTAACCAGTTTTATTGCCACTTCTAAGAGCTCCAATACCTAATTTGTAGATAGAGAGCTGAAGGCTCAAGTCTGCCTGTAAACAGAACTACCTTTTCTTTGAAATGCTCAGTTATCCACTGGTGAGAGAAATGCACTTCAAGGACACTTCATTCATACTTCATACACTTCATAGTTAAACTTCATCCCTAGCAGAGCATAGTTTTTCACTTTTTAAAAAAAGAGTCGGTAGAAGCAGTGACCTGAAACACTGATTTTTTTCTTTCTTTCTGTGAGGCTGCTTAGTCAAAACTTGTACCTCTGTATGCATTCTGTTGACTCACATGTTAGATGCCAAGTGGTAAAACAGTTTATGGCATTCTTGCCATGGGCACTGTCTCCTCCTGCTATCATTGATTACCTCAAAGTGGGTTGTGTAACTAACTATCAGCCTCATTTCCCAAACAACTCTGTCAAAATGCTTTCAGCGGGCCAGAAAAATGGTGCAACGATTTTCAGCCATTTAAAAAGCTACCCAACAAAACAACCATCCACAAATCATACTAGTTCTCAATGATAGAAAAGTATGTAGTTTATACCTAAGAAGACACCTTGGAAAATGGAATGAGCCATGGCCATGGAATGGCCTTTCAACATACAGAATGTACGATATATGAACCAGTCACCAGGCTGCATTAGATATGTACTATGTTACACATAATATTACTGGTTTCCATGTGAACTAGTACTCTTAAAGAGAAATGCAGGTTATTCATACTTTGAAAATGTTACTTCTCCTTTTTAAAACCAATATAAAGTGTAGAATAGCAATGTTAAAAGTGTTTTTCTTTCCTATATTTTATTTCAATAAGTGCTTTGCTTACTAGTGCACAATCTTGACATCTTACGCAACTGGAGTTATGAGTCTGATATATCCAATCTACTGAAAGGTTTATGAAAATTAATGTACACCTCAGGGGCTATTCTCTTCTGAATATGTGTGCATAACTTTCAATGATAATATGCTCCTTAGGAGACCACTTCTGCCATTCCTGTAGACTCCAAATTCTTTTTGAATTAAACAGGATATGACATAGTCAATAGGACTTAGGTTTTCTATGCAGAAGCAGAAAGCTACAAACCATCCTTCCTATATACTTCACACACACACACACACACACACACACATGCGCGCGCGCGCGGAGATTATATGTAGAAATCAATAATATAAAAATACATATGAAGAGCCTTGTTCATAGTGGAGCAATGTTAAGACCAAAAAATCTCTCCTCCCCAGTAGTTGTTGCACCAAAGGCTCTCTTTCACAGATTTCTGAAATTATCTATTTACTGATACTTGATTGGTTTTTAGAAATATTGAGTTTCAAGTGTAATTTGACTTTATACAGTTCCTGGTTCAAATCTGACATTAGCTACAAATCCATCTCTTAGAACTTAGTCCCCCCACATACAATATGAGAGTAACACTAGCCTCTTCTACAGGACTGCTGTAAAGGTAATGTAATATCTAATATGTAATTATAATGAGTTAGTATTACTGGTTTTAAACAGGAGGCCTATTTCCAACCCCACACGCACTATAAAGTGGAAACCACAGTGGCACTATACTATTCAGTGATATCGTGATATGCAAGATCTCAACTTCAGTCCTTGTCTTCTCATTTGAAAATATCAGATAGCAAATAATATGGAAGACATCTGCCTGAAACCCTGGACAGCCAATGATAGTCAAAGAAGACAAAACATAGGTGAGGTGGACAAACAGCTGGACACAGAATAATACAATTTCCAGTGTTCCTATCCATTGGTCTGGGTGAATCAAAGGCAACCAGTACTTATCCCCCTATTTCCTCACATATTCTAACCTATGGAAGATATGCTACAGAGCTTATTAGATGCTATGTAACATATGCTTCTGCCACTGAAATGGGAAGCTTTGAGATTCCCACAAAGCATTCCCTCATCTAGTAGCTTCTACAATTATTCTACTCCTGATGTTTCACATTTACCATCCTTCAGTATACTGCATATCACTGGCAGCTGATGAAAGAAATGCAAAGAAGGAAGACCCTGCAATACTGTGATGTCAGGAAATTTGTAAATCCTACTGGTCCATTATGGAGGGGGCCAAGGGAGCTAAATACACAGCTGCAGTAACCACGCATTTTGATTGTTAGTGGTCCAGGATGTACTCTCATAGTGGCAATACATTTCAAAATATCCTTAGCCATATCTGAAAATATCTGCATATGTACTGATAAGAATGATATTATGATTATTAATAAAAAATATTTGCATCTGAGGCACACCCAGGCTTTCAGGGGTGCATTTGGAAGTCTCACCTACTTTGCAAATAAGTACATCAAAGTGACAGGATCAGTTTTATTCTTTGGAATTTGGAATTAGGAGGGTTTGCATGCACCCCTTCACTTTCATAACTGCATTTCAGGGGAAAATTCACCCAAAGAGAAAATAATCTTTAGCGTAACAACAGAATTGTCTCCTTATTTTCCTTGGGGTTATCTTGGAAATCATTACAGCTCCTGGCTTGCTTCTGAATGCCCTTCCTTGCAGTCTTTTCTGTTCCTGACAGAAAGCACGTCAGATTCCATCTGAAACCTGTCAGATGTACCCAAGAGCCTTAAAGTTTTGCCAAGAATGGAATATTTTTATCCAATAGCCCCTTGAGAAACAGACACTTCTCGTCTGGTTAAGAAAATAAGACATACAACCTCCTTCGTTTGTAGTCCTTGTATGAAGACACAAATGACAACCATAGCTACAATGTCATTATATGATGCATACATTCTCTGAGACGACTAGGGACTAGGGTTGCCTTTCTTTCTTTCCTGTCCTATTTCTCTACTGTGTATGACGTCATAATATTCACATTCACCTGAGCTGTCTTACAGTTTTTCCTGGGATGTACTACTGCAGAATATTGGTGATTGGATTATACATTTCATAATTATTTTTAAACCTATGCATGTGGATTACTATTAGGTGAGGAGATGATAAGGCTTGGACACTTCTCCCTGACAATGCCAGCTGTCCTGGGGTATAGACCTTTTTTAAAAAAAAATGTTGGGAACCACTTAAACATGCAGTCTCCAATCTTCAACCTCTAGAGATACAAGTTAGTAAAAGTTACCAAACATGTTTTGAGAGGTGATATTTCTCTCTGAGCTAAGATACCTTTTCCATCATCAAAAACTGACAGTTCATCAATTCCCTCTCTTCTTCCTACTGTTTAAGTTACGGTATATCTACCTGCCATCAGCTGGATTCGTCTTCCAAAGGACTGTGGGTACTTAAACCAACATATGATAATTTTGACTCCTTTCTTTCTCATGCTGTACACAGGCTTTTGTACCAAGCATAAGTTGCACTTTAACTTAGAAAAGTTTACAGTGAAAGGGTTTGATTTCTTCCCCATCTCCTTCTATTGAGGAGGATCATTCTCAATAACTCTCAGATCCCCTGTTCAAACTAGCAGATAGGCCTGGGTGCACAGGGAGCTGGGTGCACAGGGATGAATTTAAGTGGATTTGTTAGCTGATTATTTTCTAAGGAGACATATACAACCCTGTATTTCTAGTTTAATTTGTTTAGGATTCAAATATATCTTGCCATTTTGCAAAAGGACTCTGGATTTTGGGTGCCTTCACAACACTACTCAGTTTGCAGGACATACTGCAAGCTAAGGATGAACTTTGTGCCATTAGACTAACACACGTTTCTGGTGAATGGAGAATGTCTCCTTTCAAACAACACTTCAGGATGGTGCATCTATGCTCTTTTAGTAGTTTTTTGGTTATATTTGCTTATGTTACTTGTTCAGGGTTTTCCATTCCTCTCTCCTTCTACAGTTACTAGTAGCAGCATGGCAATTTCAACTCAGGTTATAAAGCTTAAGTTGTCTTCTCTATGTACGATTTGAGAAGCAGACCACAGAAAGAAATGCATTTTGATAGACAGAGCAGTCAAGCCAGAAATGACACAGGAGAACAAATCACTTGTCTAGTATCTACAATGACTGCCAGTAGCTTTTCAGTATCTGCAAGACTCTTTTTAGCCCTAGCATGAGATGCCCCAGATTGAACGTGGAACCCTACATGTACCAAAGCAGCCAATGGCTCTATGATTTTCAAGGCCATGAATCTAACTGAGTTTTATGGAAACTATCCAAATAGTTGAATTCTACTTCTGCATAGGTTCAGGACCTTGGATAGCTCCTATACAATGCAAAGTGACTCCTATAAAACCTGGCATTGATTCACAGTCTCAAAGCAAGTGAGTCGCTGGCAATCTCTGGCACATGCTTAACCACAAGTTATCTTATCTTAGTATGTCACTTTCCTTGACCATATAGAACAGCGGCCAAAGGCCTTTGGCATGGTCAATGCACTAGGGACTTACTCCTTTGATATGGCTTTAAACAAAAAGAGGTAACATTTCCAAGCTTTACATTTAACTGTAATTATAAGATGACAGCATTTATTATGATATGATAATATGCATCCCTTATAAATTATGGAGTTCTTAAAAATGTCTTTTTTTTTATTTCACAAAAACATTCCCTACCTCCCAAATTTCCCAAAGATCAAGAACAGTTTTGATTGCTGGAACTTCAGAACAGGGAGAGGTTTCTGTGGACACTGGAAAGATTTAGAGTAAGAGTGTGCAAAGGAAGGCCCTGGTGTCACATGGGGCTCAGCGTCCTGACCAGAATAGAGTGAATTGTTTCTTGCAAAGCCTCCAAGAGTAGCAGGACACCTATTAAAGGGATTGCCACTTTCCCTGAAGTGTTTTAACTTTTTAAAAGCTAATTTTCAAAAAGTAGACTTTGGGCTCTTTTGTGTTTGTTTCATGTTGTTTTGTTTTGTTTGTGGGAAATTTTGGCAGTACAAGTGGTCTCTGAATACTGCCCCTGGGATCAGCCTAGTTTTATTGCCTCAGTTGTCCCCCAGCCAAGAAATCAAAAGAGATACCATCATTGTCACAATCTGCCTTTTACATATCAGGTGATAATGCCACCTTATGAGACCCCAAAGGGTTGTGATTTTTTAAAAAATCAACAGGTTTACTGCTGTTTCCTCTAGTAACGACAGAATCCCTAAGCCGCTCAGTCCTTACTGCTGTTTCCAGTGGCATGAGGCTGCTCAAGCACTCATTTTTCAGTCCCATCACCTTCCCAGGCATGCTTAGTGGGTTAAAGGGAGAGGGCCTTCTCATTCGCTGCTCCCTCCTTGCTCCCTCTGTGCGATCCTTCCACTGCTAAGTGAAGACTTTCCTATTCCAACAGGTTTTTGGGGAACTGACTGCAGAAAGCTTTTCACAGTATATTGTTTTGCTGTTGTTTTTATATTCTGTCCTTTAATGAATTTTTAAATAGCTTTAATTCTATAGAACGTTAATTTGCTTTTTAAAATACTCTTTATATACACACTTTAGCAATGTTTTTGCATGCTTTTAATTTGTTCTGGTTTTAATGTTCTCTAAGCCACACTGACTTTCAATATTAGGGAAAGGGCAGGATATAAATGAATAGAACAACAAGAACAACAACAGTACCTGAATCCCTAAGCCTCTCAGTCCTGTGCTCAGGCCCACTGCTGTGGCAAAGCTAATTATGGGTGTCTGTAAAAATGCAGCAAGAAGTTGCAACAGGAAGTGAAGTGCGTACTGCATTTGGTAGCTCCTAGAATAATGCTAAGCATCATCATCACCATCCCCTCTTTACAGCAGTCTCAATGGCAGTGGTCTGCTGGTCATGCTTTTGCATGACATTGCCACAGTCCTGTTGCCATCCTGTCCCCATGTATCATGATCATGGGATAGTCACTTAATGGATTAAATCCATTAAGCACCCATGGCTGTGTGACACTACCGTACTTACCTACCACATGGAAGGGCAGGACGTGTGACAGCAGCACTTCCGTCCCCAGCACAGCATGGGAAAGAGCCCAAGTGTGCTGCGGAAAGCACATGCATGTCACTCGTGCTCCCTTCTGCAGGGAGCTGATCAAGTGCAGAGGGGAGTGTTCCTGTCGTGTTCCCTTCCTGGCAAAGGCACTGCTGGGATTGCAATGGGAAGACGCGGGGGAGTGTCGTTGTGTGGAAATGTTGAATGGCGTGTGGCTTGTGATAACTAGGGAGGTATGAATTTGCTAGTTACAGTTTCACTCAGGTTTTTTCTTCAGTATTAAGATTCTTTTGTGCCATTTTCATGGTAGTCTTTAAACTTTATATGCATTTTCTGTGCATTATTCTAATACACACACGCGTATTTGCAAGTAGATTTTCTTAATATAATCCTGCTTTTTATTATTTTAATAATATATTATTTTTTCTCAGCCATTTCCCTACAAGTATACACATTTTTGTATGATTTTCTTTTGCTTGAAGAACTCCACTACAAAATTCTGAAAGTGTGAATACTGAAGGGTAACAGCATTCTAGTTCACAGACTAGGTCAGGAAGCGCCAATTTGGCGAGTTCTTCTCCAAATGCCAGTCAAGTGGAATTCTCCTTCATTCCTAGCTGTGGCTTGAAATCTGCATTACAGCAGATTGCAAGACATGTAGTTACCCAAATAAACCAGAAGAGTCCAAATCCTGAGCAGGTCCTGTATCTTAAGAATTACACTGAAAGGAGATTCCAAAAGGCCCACTTCAGGAGAGCCACCACACTGATTCACCTTTCCCTTCAAATCAATTTTTAAAGAAAAAGGAGCACCTTAATGAAGACTGTGATCCTGCATACAACTGCTGGTGCTGATTCTGATAAAAACAGTCTTGATTACTGTTAGCTCAAAAGACTTACCTGTCCTCCTTTAGGCTGATATTTGATGTTGTCTGTTGACCCAATTTTGGACCTGACATTCTTGAGATCGGGCAGAGGCTGATTGATGAGCCGTAGTTGCTTAGGGGTGGCTGGTGATTTTGGAGGTGTGCGTATGATAGCGACTTTCTTCTCAGTGGGAACCAGAATAGCAGATTTGGGGGTACCCGGTGTGTGAGGGGTTCTGGAATAGCTAGGGGTCCCAGGAGTGCCTGGAGTACGGGAGGAATAGCTAGGTGGTGTGCCGGGAGTGATGGCAGTGGATCCTGGAGTAGTTGGAGTTGATGTGCCACTCTTTGCTGTCCGGCTTCGAATAGGCTCTGATCCTGCAACGGCAACAGAGAAACACTGAAACCATGGCCATTTCTGCACTAGGCTGTTATAGTGCTATTATTCCACTTTCAACATCCTATAGAATCCTAGGGTTTGCAGCTTAAGGAGGGACCTTTGAAGCCCCTCCCTAAACTGTAAACCCCAGGATTCCATAGGATATTGAAAGTGGAATAATAGTATTGTAACAGTGTAGTACAGAAATGGTCCCTGATGCTCAGCCCTAGTTTTCACAGTTTCCAAGGACACATTATAGAAAGAATTAGTATATAATCAGGCTAAACATAATGATAGAGTTATGAATTCTGTTTTAAAGCTTTCTAAAATCCCTAGAGACATTCAAATCACAGCTACTACTCCCTCAGTGAGAAGAATGCCACAGACCTTTATGAATGAGAATCAATGCACTAGCAAAGAAAATTAATGTCAACTATTTTTTCAAAGGCTTTTCATGTAAGACAAGCAGAACAATGGGGCAAAACAGAATATGCTTGAAGAGCTTTTTAGTTATAATTCTGCTACAAAACTACAAATAAAAAAATATCCAGGTATCACCAAAGTCACTTTAATCTGTCTAAGACAGAACTCTAAATCAATTTATTCCAAGATATCCAGAACAATTTAAGGCATAGTTAAATCAAGCCCCACACTATTCAGGAGTACTTTCAATGTCTCAGATGTATCAGGTGCTTCAATTTCAACCACATTTTTTGAATAAATAAATTGTTATTTATTTATCATGATTTGTTTCTCACTGTTCCCTCATGACTACACAACAAACCAGGTTAAACTGAGAGGCACTGAGTTTCCAAAGCTACCAGGCCATATCTATATAGCAGTTCAATTTCTATATCCACCTGCAGGAGCCTGCCCGCTGTCAACACCAAGGGCCTTTCCACAGCTTACCTGTGTCCGGTGTGGTCGCACGGGGATCACGCGAGCAGCCTCTTCCGTGAGGCACTCGCATCCCCTCTGCTCCGTTTCTGCAGCAGTTGCCTGCCAGCCGGCAGGCAGCACGAGTGCTCTCCCTCTTCCTTTCACAGCACAGCTGGGTATTTTCCCAGGCTACGCTGGGGGAGGAAGCGCGAGGGCCACAGCTCTGGCAGCTCCGCACAGATTGTAAGTGAGCATGGGGCCCTGGAGTGACGAGCGATCACGCATCATTTTCAGCCAAAAGCCAAAAATGAAATATTGCACAATCAGCTCCCACTGGCCCTCGCAGCATCGCATGATTGCAAGGACGTCATGTGAAATGCTCCTCGCAATCATGCGATGCTCTGGAGGCCCTTTTGTATGACAAATGCCACGTGAAAAGGGCCTAACACTCCTGCTATGTACAAGAACAGCTGATGGGGAGGGGGCAGGCAGGAGTTTTTCCTATATTGCTGCTACAACCCATATTTCAGACAGGATAATGCGCAATATAAACAAAGTGGGAGAACTGATATGCAGAATTCTGCCCTAACATTAGTGATATAAGTTATAAGAAAAACTAACCCTGGTTGACGGTATGTCTGGCCAGATCCTTAATTGTATATGTGGGTATGCCATACTATATGTATACGTTGTAGTTTTTCATCAGTAGCCTAAGGAAGTGGGGACTTCTGTGGTGCTGAAGGACATTGATGTTTAATAGAAAATTTTAAGTTTGTTGGTTAGATAAACTCAGGACCCTTTCACACTGTACAACTATAGTCCTATGATTACAATCTAACTGCCATGGTGGCATCTGATGAGATCTTCCCAGAGTCAGTAGTTTGGTCAGAGGCACCAGAAGAGAATTCCCTTGCTGAAGATTATAGGCCTTTCCCTCAGCTGCCATGCCAGAGGATTTCTTACATGGGACTATGGCAATTAAAGTGGAGTTATAAGTGCTATAATGTAGTGTGGAAGGGCTTTGGAACGGTGGCCAAGGGCTGGTGAGAGGAAAGGGGACAGAGGAGGAGAGGTATTGATTTTATGTATTGTTTTGAATATACAAAACCAAACTTGGGCTGTAAAGATACTAGCACAAGTTTTTTTTCTTTCTAGTATTATATGTCATGCCCTTGCCCCAGGACCCAGACAGGTCCCCTCCCAGCAGCCACACCCCAGAAACATGAAAAGGTAGTACTTGCAGCAGCCAGTGCAGGAAGTAAAAGGAGAGCACAGCTCTTGGGTAGTGTTTATATGGGAAGGGCTCACTAATTAGGACACAGCTGACTAGGATGCTAAGGTTATATGATCAGAGGCCTCAAAAACAGAAGGTTGCTGGAAACTACTGATGCTACTGTGGGTGACAGCTATGGTGATTCTTGCATTTGCTACCTGTGTGCTTTGGACCTTGGACCTTGGCACTTTGCTCAGATTATTAGCTTGGCTTTTGGACTATTCCTTTTCTGAACTGTTGTTGTTTTTTTACTGAGAGTTTACTTCAGCCCTGAGGGTGTTTTACAGAGCTGCTGCTATCTAGCTAACTAGGCAGCTGAGGAACCTTGGCAGGCTGCCAAGCCCAAGACATTATATAATTTCTACACACATGGAGACCAGCTAGCATATCCAGACAAATATTGTCCCCTGAGCCAAAGAAAATGAGGATCCAGCAGTATTAAGGGAGAACCAAAGGCAAAAGACACATACTGGTGGTTCGTCGTGCTGATGAGACAGTGCTGTTCAGGGAGAAAGAGTTCTCATCTCGTTCTCTGTCTGCTGATACGCCTCTCCGGGTGGGAAGAATAGAAGAAGGTCTTGGTAAAGAGGAACGCTTTTCAGGACTCTTGGTTACTCCATCCTATTAGAAACAAAAGGGAATCAGTTTGCTTTCAATGAGACTTTGGCCTTTTTTGCACCTTAGCGGTTCTTGGTGGCATCCTGTGGGGATCCCGGCTGCAGCTCTGCTGGGAGGGGAGCATGACGGGAGCACTCCCCTCCACACTGGCTGCCTCTGGGATCCATGAATTGCAATGGCCCCACCGCTTCCTTCTGCAGTGCAGCCGATACTGTCCCAGGCTGTGCTGGGGTGCAGCCATTGTGCTTCCAGAGCTTCCACACACCAGGTAGTGCAGGATGGTGGCACAATCACAGGTCATTGATGGGGAAAACCTACCAATGATTTACTCCGTGACTGTGCCACCTGTAGACAGGAGAGGGTTGGGACCACAACAATGTCACGCAGAACCGTTGTCATGGTCCCATCCTTCTCCCATCCCTATGGTGGGTTGGGAGGGTGGAACAGAGTGCCATGGTTAAAAAACACAGTTTTCAGGGTTGTATTTCACACAGCATGAGTTTCCTTCCAGCAGCAGCTTCAGAACTATCCCAAGGAAAGAAAGATCAGATCAAGCTGGATAGCTGAATTTTCAAGAGTCCATTCATAAAGAACGATATTCCTCATCCAGAAAAATCCAATACTGACCTCATCTTACTTGCAGCAGCCATTAGGAAAAAGTGTTAACAAGAACTTCAAAGTCAGATGACAGACAGCAAAGAGCATTTTGGTGTGAGGCGGTGGGTGGGACAATTGCTGGCTTCTTTTGACTGTGACAGTATCACCCTCAAGTATTTTCATACTTGAAGGATGAAGTCAAAATCACACCTCCATGCTCTGGACTGAAGCTAATTTAAAACTAACTCTCCCTCTGTCACACACATGGGCATGAAAAGGATTCTTGTGCCACTGAAGCTGAACAGTTTAATCCACAAATTGCTTGAAAAGTTGGTGCTTTTCTGTCTTGCCTATGGTACAAAGCTCCCATACCTGCAAGCACTCTCACTTATTAGGTTTGAGTTGCTGAGATGGAGTCTGAGAGTAGTTATTAAGAGAGCTGAAAGTAGCATGACAGACATACTATTGCTTCCAGTTTGTTGTTGTCTTCACTTATGCTGCTTTTAAAGGCATTTAAAAAAACCATGCCAAATGTTTTACTAGTGATAGTGAAGTGACTTAAAGACCCGAAGGTCAAACAATGCCTCACGTGTACCACATTCAGCTCTGAAAACTAGCATCATCTTCCAGCCCAAACTGGATATATTGTGGATGGAACTTTGGGTTTTAATCAAAGCCTGGAAAACTAAGAGGGGAACAGGGGAAAGATCTAGTTATAGGTAATGTAATAGGAAAATGAGCAGCTGAGTGCTGACACTGTACTTATTACCTCTTGAAATCAATTTCCAGAAAGACTGGGAATGCAATGCTTTACACATATGAAATATCACAGTGAGCAGTGGTGGTGAGCAGCTTTTAAACTCTCTTCCTTGTGATTCAAGGATGCAGAAACTGTGTTGAGTTTTAAACGTGTGCTCTTAGTTATTATTTTGAAACTCTTTTAAAATGTTTTTGCATTGTCTTCTATATTGCACTTCATTTGTTTTGTTATGCAAGCTGTTTAGAGGTTTTATAATCCCTCTATATATATCATAAGAAGGGAAGCAAAAAAGTCTGTGATGCTTAAAAAGCTAATTCTTCAGGTGTTACAGTTCAACTTTTTAAAACAAAAGTTCAAATTTTTTACTACGGTTCAATTTTTCAACAGATTCTCTGCTTCCTGTATTTTTTTTTAATTTCCATTCTTCTGCAAATTTCATAGTTATCACTCACCTCCTCTAGCTGAATAACAGTGATCTCTCCTTGAACAGATGCTCAAGAGTCCCTGCTATTTAAGTTTTTTCTTGTTTATTGTCAGCTCACATCAAAATCTGATCCACCCCGTGAACATAAAAACTAACAGGCGTGTTCAGCAACTGTTGTTTCAGAATAAAATCATGGAGACAATCAGCAAACTAACTTGTTGCTATCACATCTTTATTATATCTTTCCTAAGAACAACTGATGCTGTATGTGAATAGGAAAATCTAGAACCTGCACTTGCACACGCTGCACAGCTTATTTATAACATCCATAAAGTTGGATTTCATTTACTTGGCAAAATTAAAAAATATCCCACAGATATGTATGTCACTTTGTCTGCTACTGTTAGAATGCACTTCATACAAATTATTCTTAGCTTTACTGAAAAGGAATTGTGAAAATAATACCTGCCCTGCTCCATACTTGAAAATCAAGCAAGAAGGGCTGCCAGAGAGTTAGGATTTACATGACTTTACTAGTAAAACTACTACTACTATACTACTGAAACTATTAATAGGGTCACAAACATCAAGAAACATGAGATTTTGGCAGACTCTGAGCATCATCCTTCGGTTCTGTTCCAAATATGTGTCCCACCCACAATATCTTTCCTTAGCTCTGTTACTCAAATGCCATGTTAAAGGTAGGGCTTCATACCCTGACCTGCCAGATTTCATCAGGCTCCAGTCTGGTCCATCTGCTTTTCTCTAGTCTTTGTATGCAACAGCTCTGCCCACTGTAACTGCCCAAAAGTGTAGCATTTTTCAAAATGGAATATAGCATTAAGACCTTTTTTGCATGACAACACTCTCGCACGTTGTCCCATCACAATCCCAGCAGCGCCTCTGCCGGGATGGGAGCATGTTCCCAACACTCCTCTCCACACATGATCAGCTGCCTGTGGAAGAGAGCATGAGGGACATGCTCCATCTTTCTGGACTGCAGCTGGCCTTCTTCCCATGCTGTGGTAGGGAAGGAAATGTGTCAACTGCGCTTCCGGCGCTTCTGCATGGACGGCTGCAATAGAAGGCTCACGTGTTCCAGGGTCATTGCTGGAGTTTTGCCATCAACGATATAGCCTGTGATTGCGCTAGCTGGAGAGGTGAGAAAGGTGTCATGCGGAAGCAGTCCCACTCCTCTCATGTCCCCATGCCGGGATGCTGTTGTCATGCAGAAAGGGCCTCAGACAACAATTATCAATAAGATTGGATTTTTATGTTGTCTGCAAGCTGTTGAAGTTGGTGCAGAAATGGACAATGTCATTCACCCAGGTAGTTCTTAACAGACATTACTGAAGTAACATAGGGGCTGGTCCTATCAAAATGGCTGTGGAAAGCTATGGGAATTTACCTTTGCTCATCTCTGAGCTATCTCTATACTACCTATACTGCCTTACCTGAACATTTGTTTTTGAATATGGCAAGCAGTCTCTTGGGCCTGCTGAAGAGGGCCGTGTACTGTAACTGTCTGTATCGAGCAAAGTAGCTTTTTTAGTAGTGATTAGTGAGCAAGCTGAGCTGGGTCTTGGAGGAAGCAATGACTTTGCTCTAACCTTTGAGGCAGGAATCTTTGACAAAGAAGAAGTCTAGTCATGAAGAAACAAACAGAAGAAACACAAAATGAAGGTAAACAGTGAGACAAATGGAAAATGCATGCAGTATGGAAAATAGACACAAAACAATGCTTAAAAAAATCATCATGTGTACATTTTATATGGTACACATGGATATAAGGTTATTGCATGGTTTGAACAAGTAACGTTAATGATCATCTACTGACTGTTTTTCAGTTTCAAACATGGCCTTTCTCAGTAGCTAATGAACAACCACTCAGTCACACCAATGAATTGCCTAACTTAGCTCCATCTCTGCTTCTTTACATCAGCTTTCTACATCTTAGAGTGGAGTCATCTCAATCCCATTACTTGAGACCCTTTTTAATGGAAGAAAACAAGACCAAATGAGGGACCTTCTGGGTTGCAAAGTGTTTTAGATTGAGCCTCTCCCTCCAGGCTCAGAGTGATAAAACCTGCCTCCTTAATAAAGATGAACTTTTAATTCTAAATCGTGCTTCTTTTGCACTATGGTAGGCCCAAATTGCTAAAACTTGTACTAGTAATAATTTTTAAAATTATTCATCAAAAGTGGCACCTTGAGGTTCTTTGCTCACTTTAAGAGTGTGAAGTTTTAGTTCTTATATGTAATTTTTTAAAAAAATGATTTTTTAAAAGTAATTCTTGGTAACAAAAGGGATCAACATGTAAACATTCTGGCTCAATTACTGTTTGGGTCTTTGATTCTATATTTTAAAGTTAGACACACAAGCTTGCAAAATTTGAGAGAAAACATTGATCCATTTCAGATTCTCCATAATGTCATTTCTTTAATATTTTTTTCTGATGGAAAACTGAAAATATTTCATGATGGTGTTGATGATGACAGTGATGGTGGTGACAGTATTTAAGAAAATGCATAGGTTTCTGCAAATGAAATAAAGAACAAGAGACCAATCTTTAAAAAAAATCAACAAAATTATTATCTACCATAGACATATCAATCGGAATCTCAAAAATTCTGTCAGCCACTTTAAATATGGGCCAAGTTCCTGCATTGTCAGACACAGTTATGATCTTGAAGCTCCATCACCACAGCTACTTCTGTCAATGAGCCCCCTAAAAACCTCCCTCTTATGCCAGACACTCCTCGAACTGAAGGGCTTCCAAGACATTGCAGATCAGGGTGCATTGAGAGAGGCAGTCTCAGTATGCCCCATGACTGGCAGAGCACTCCAGTCACCATTTCCCAGTGCCCCAATCTGCAGCCCCTTGGACACTCTTTAGTTGGGGTACTGCCTGGATTAAGACGTATGTTTTTGGGGTCACTTTCAGTCATTAATGATCATAAACGTCCCCATAATTATGAGATCAGAAGTCTGGCTCTGTTGTTGTATTGTGTGCCTTCAGAACATTTCTGACTTATGGCAATCCTAAGGCAAATCTTTCAAAGGGTTTTCTGCATCTGAGAGTGTGTGACATGCCCAAGGTCATCCAGGGGGTTTCCATAGCTGGGTGGGGAACTGAACCCTGGTCTCCAGGATCATAGTCAAACACTCAAAGCATTACTCCATGTTGGTTCACAGTCTTGTACATAATGAGCAGTATCCCACCCAGTGTATACTTAAAAAAAAAAATTCAAAGGCCAGGTACAATTCATTTCCACAGAGTACAGCAATTTGCAGAAAGAGAAACTGATATAGGGTTCATGTGCATTCTCTCCTTCATTTGTTGGCATACATACATGCGTGCATACTAAGGGGGGAAAGGAAAGCTAGTGTTCTGCCACTGAGATACTGCATTTTATACAGATAAGCACCAATATCTTAGATCGGCTACTCAATTGTGGAGATAAACCAAGTAACATCTCTTGGCCCAGCCATCCCAGCCCACCTTAAGAACCAGCAGCTGGATTAAGTGGAAAAGGTCCATTCAACTTCCAATCAGGGTGCAAATGATAATGCTGTTTCTACACCTCTCACCAGCTTGTGAGAGCATGACAAGAAGTTGTGAGCTCCTGCTTTTGATTGTTGCAGCGTTGTTTGATGACAGGTGGGAGGTGGTGAAAACGTCACTCTCCTTGCATCCTGATTGAAAACTGAATAAATCTCTTTCACCCAGCTGCTGGCTTTTAATGTGGGTTGAGGTGGCATTTATGTAGGTTTACAGTTAGACTACCGAGTCTTACTAAATGCAGAGCAACTGCAGATTTGTTAACTCTAGGTTACAAATCTGTAACTGCAGTACTGAATATCAGCTGAGTATTTTATGTGCTTATAAATTATATCTTGTTCAATACTCCTTGCTGTATTACCTCTCTCCCTCTCTCCCTCCAATAGCACCTCATCCTAGCATATAAGAAACTGCTATTGAATTCCTTTCCCTCTCATTTTCAACCAAAATGGAAAAAGGAGAGCTGTAGATAGAAATATACTCCTTCAAAGAAACCTTAGCCCATCACTGCTCTGCCAGGATTTGCTGCCTAGATCTCTGAAGCAAGTCAGTGGTGATCATTACACTTTGGACAAACAATTTAGTAAGTTAACTGTGTGCGATGTATGTATTGTTAATTGGTTCCTCAGCAGATTCTGTGGTCTAAGCCCAATTATCTTGTTTCATAAAACATTAGTGTTAAACTGAAGACTGAATGATTTGCTCATGTCAGCCTCTTGAAAAAGTGAAAGGATTAGTGACATGGCCAAGCTAATTCCTGATCCTTGTGATTCTTGGGCAGATATGGGACCTGCAATTCTTCTGTTCCAAATAAATCCATCCTATGTTTCTTGGTCCTTTTTAGATCTATTGCTGAAAATCAGCCTATGTAAGAGTTTATAGAAATGGGCCAACAGTTTTCACAATTTAATTTTGGCAGCATTTTCCATAAGATTCCTGGTGGACAAGTATCATTAGAGATTAACAACACACAGTTATTGATCTCAGCAATAATCTAAGTACTCATAGCTACTTTGGGCTGAAGAAATGGTGATCATTGCCCAAAAGAAACATTCAATGTAATTAAGCTTACAATAGTAATTATATGAGCCTGAAACCAACACTAGCATTATTATTGCTTATTCGCTTTATAATATAAAACACAGTCCTTCCCCTTTTTTGACCTATTGTGATTACAATTCACAAATTGGCCTCTCAAGACCCTATACTATTTATATAGATGCAGAATGTCACACTTAGATGTGTTTGGGATTGCTGTTCCACACCTTTAAGTCAGCTCCGAATTATTGCAATGCTATCCTAGGTTCTCCTTGGGAAAATGTATTCAAAGGATGTTTTCCAATTGACTTCCCTTTAGACTGAGGGAATGTGACTTGTCTAAGGTCCTCCAGTGGGTTTCCATGAGTGAGTGGGCACTACACTACAATAATTGCACAAAAAACACTCTATGATAATAGCTCCTAGATGTATTTGCATAAGTGTAAATGCCAATGCATTCTGTACATCATGTTGTAAACAAGCAAATTAGACTAATGGTAATGTATAGGGATATACATAGGGATATAGGGAGAGCCTTACCAAATTGGTATAGATAAAAGGTGTGGGAAGGGGAAGCAAGAGAAAATAAAATTCCGCAGAAGGATTTTTTAAAGAAAAAAGAAGGAAGGAAGGAAGGAAGGAAGGAAGGAAGAGAGAGAGAGAGAGAGAGAGAGAGAGAGAGAGAGAGAGAGAGAGAGAGAGAAAACAGAACTGAACTTTGGGCACCTGAAATACTGCAAGGGAAATAAATTCCAGCAGATGAGCCATG
Source organism: Iguana delicatissima (assembly GCA_948472985.1). NCBI lineage: Eukaryota > Metazoa > Chordata > Lepidosauria > Squamata > Iguanidae > Iguana > Iguana delicatissima. The sequence goes on from CAOKZL010000619.1 coordinate 279,425, forward strand.
TTAAGCCTGTAATGGTAAGAATACGGATGAGGGTGAAAAAATGAAAGAACCCAGGAAGGAAGGGGCTGGGCACTATTTATAAGGCAGGGTGAAAACCAACATGATGACCTTGGTTACAGGATAGGTCTGAAAGCAGGAATGAAGAAAATGAAGAATGAAGAAAAACTAATAGCTCAGTCCTGTTAATATTTTCTCTGAGGGGAATCCAGAACTTTTATCAGAATTTCAGCCAGTCCCACTAATCCCTGATAACAACAATGGCAACTATTAAAGAACAGCTTAGTTTTTGTGAGATAGCTCTCCTTAACAGAAAGAGAATCCTTTGATCACTTTGATGCGAAGATCATTTGCAGGATGGCTGGGGCTTAGTTCTCCACTGAAAATCTATCATTGCAACTGATTGTGAGAACTAGTGTGATTTACAAAATTAGAAATAGGCTGTTATTTGAAAAACTATGTTGCCATTATTTGCATATGCAAATACCATTCTTTCGCACATTCTGGAAGCTGTGACCACTAAACAAAAAAGTGAGGAGAAATTTAATTCCAACAGATGTCCAAAGTTGTAATAAAGGCACAAACACATACATACCAAACAATCAAACTAAATGTATGGAGGAATCAAAGGGACTCTCTACCCAATTCACGTACTCTGTGTGTGTGTGGGTGGCGGGGGAGAGATCTATTTTTTTTTTAATTTTAAAAAAATGGAATATGTAGAAAACAACCAGAATCCATCCTCTTTCCTGCCTACCTTTGCTATATTCTGTCACTTTTCTCTGCAGAAGAGATGTAAATCTTTGTATGTTTGTTCTTGCTTGTGAAAATGAAAAAGGAAAAATAAGGTCTTGCCTCATTGGGTGAGATTATGACAGTTTCTGCGCATCTCCTTTCTCACTCATTGACAGACTGATTGATTTATCTTACTTACTTACTAATTTATTTTGGGACTTTGGAGGAAAACTTGGGTTGTACAGATAATTTGGGCTTTACACAAAAAAACATTTTTGGCATAGGAAACTTATATTTTGTATAAAGATGTAAACTTCTTTTCTTCAAAATTGTTTTTCTTGTGTGTAAATTTGCTAATAACAAACCAAAAACTGCATGTCTTTTTGCTCTCTCTTAAGAACCAAAATAAACAACAACAACTTTGCAGCAGCTGATTTCTTTTTAACAGCACATCACAATGGATCAAGACACCATTTCTTGTCAAAAACAAGAAAATCTGTGAATATTTTTCTAATGCTCCTACTCTTCAGTCTGCCTTACTGTTTGAAAATTGCCTGCAGAGGTGAGGAATGTCAGCATAAAGGGAATGGGAAGGACAAGAGACAACACCAGTCAACCTGCAGGCACTCTTTGTTATAAAAAGTAGAACTCTCACATTGTGTATATACATGTGCCTTCAAGTCGCCTGTGAACTCATGGTGATACCATGAATTTCACAGGGTTTTCTTAAGCAATGAATACTCAGAGGTGGTTTTACCAGTTCCTTCCTCTGCAATATAGCCTACAGCACCTGGCATTCATTGGTGGTCTCCCATCCAACTACTAACCTGGGCTGACACTGCTTCACTTCCAAAATCAGATGGGATCTGGTGCCTTTAGGGTAAGTAAGCCACCATGTCCATATAGTTTGTACATGAATAGAACAACAAACATGACTGCCTTGTTAGATGCAGCTTGGCCCCCCCACACCCACTGAGAGGCTACCTGTGTGAACAGTTTCGCACGCTTGGTCCCGCAGCTTCCATTGCCTGGCAGCTCTCAAACTCCCCTTCCCACTGGTCAAAAGGAAAAGTAGCAATTCCTGCCAGGGCTTGATAGTTGCTGGATGTGGGAGGATTTGGGATTAAGGGCAAAGGCCAGAGAACAGTCTTCTGTGCCAAGAAACTTCTGTTGTGCAAAATACTTTTGCGCAGAAACACAGTGTATTTTGTAAAAGATACACTGTTTTCTGCATAAAACAATGGCCAGTATTCTGTATCAGCTACATGGTTAAGTGCATGGAAGAGTTACAGATGACTGCATCTAGGTAACTGTTCCATATCCACAACTACTAAATAAATCATGATTGTGACACTACTGCCACGATCACAACTCCTTCCCCAACCTATTTACAAGGCATTCGCTGCATGAGAAGAAGGAAGCTCTTCCTGCTAGTGTTTGGAGCATGTGTGAATGAAGTTTTTGCCACGTCTAGTGGCAGGGATGGGGAGGGGGCAGGGAAGAGATCAAGCCAGGAAAGATTAACTAAGTACCTGAGACTAAATACTGGTTATTTTTTTTTAAATAAAAGTCTTCAAGATCTACTTGATTTTATTCAATTTACACATGTGCTACATTTACAATATTTTAAATTGTTCAAACTTGTTTTTCATTGTCTTATTTATTTTATTGTAGGCTGTCCTGAGAGCCTTGTATTCCACTATGAGGTGGAATATAAATATTTTAATGACTAAATACATAAATAAATAAATATATAAATGTTGTGCATAAAGCATGCTCTTTTCGGGCAAAACTTTTTTTCAAAAAAGAAAAAATACAAACATGTTTTTCACCATAACAAGACATAGCAAAACAAAACTATAACAAAAACAAAGACAAAAAGGAAGGAAGGAAGGAAGGAAACAGAAAAAGGGAAAGGGGAAAATAAAAACAAAGACAAAGAAAGGCAAAAGGAACTCTTATAATTATGTCCAGTATGGAGAAAACTTTTGAAAATATTCTTGTATAAAAGAATGAAAAGCTAGGATTTATTTTCCACTGCCTAAAATATGTTTCTGGGCTGGAGGAAAGAGCAAGGTGGAGGGACTACAGACCCCGTGAGATGGAAACAGTACCAAGGCCTGCTTCTTAGGAAAATAGATCTTGACAGCTGTAGTTTTCTTTGTACCCATACTGCCATGGGTACACTTCTAAATTAACAGAAGGCCATTTCTGCACTATATTGTTATAGTGCTATTTTCCACTTTGAACATCCTGTGGAATCCTGGGGTTTGCAGTTTAGGGAGGGGCAATTAGAATTCTCAGCCAGAGAGCTCTTGAGCCGCAGTAAACTACAAACCCCAGGATTCCACAAGATGTAGAAAGTGGAATAATAGCACTATAAACAGTGTAGCATGGAAATGGCCTACAAATCACAATCTCCACATATTCATCTCTAGCTTTGATGCCAGGAGCTGCTCCCTGGAAGGTAAGTATTGGCTGGATGGTCCCTGGTTCTGACACTAGGGTTGGAAAGAATATTCATAATTTTTATTCCCAGATCAAATATTGGGTTTCCTGATCATCAGGTAACACCACTGGGAAGAATAACAGACCAATGAGAATACTGTGTTGTTTTTCTCCCTATAGTCAAACATTCTGAAGTACTGCAGAGTGATTATTTTGCAGAGAAAAACACATTTGTGTGTGTGCCAAAATCTCTTCTTTTCTGCACAGGAAACACATTCCGCCCCCCCCCCCGACAGAAAACCATTCTTCTGTGCAAAAACCCTGGCTGACAGAATGCATTGTGACTGGGCAACTTACAATGAGTGGACTGAAAAGAATCACCTTATCAGACAAAAGTGGACATACACACTCATAATTCAGCTGAACACATGGGAAAGAACTGTACATCGCAAGTACACATTTAGGAAAAGAGCTTGCACCAGCTTCACTGTGCTTCTGCTTCCCACCCACACAAAGAAACAGATAGGGAAGTATATACACATCCTCCTGGTGCAGCTCACATGGCATGCAGCTGCTCATGTCCCTGGCCATATGCCCCAGCCATATATTCGCTTCGTGACTCAGCAGGTTGGCATCGGTATCCATGTGCCAGCTCCCTCACCCCTCCGTAGCAGCATTTACTGCCAACCACCCTGCCAAAAGGATGAATTTTGAATTTTTATCCAGACTAGGAATGGAAAGAATATTCAAAAATGGTTGAAAATGTGTTTCCTGAGTGTTTGGAAATCCTGATAAAGGCCCTTTCCACACGGGGGATGGGGGAACGGGGCAGCGCACGCAGGGACGGATCTTACCTGAAAACGGGTTGCTCCGTCCCTGCGGGGAGCGCGCGTTCGCCGCTCCACACGCTGGCGAGTTTCGGTGGTGTTCGGCGGTGCCCAAAATGGCGGCCGGTGACTTCCGGCGGCGCTCCGCCAATCAGGGCAGCGCGCCAGCCGGAAGCCCGCCCCTGGGCAGCTCTGCAGGGACGCGCTAGCGCGTCCCTGCAGTTTCACACGGGGCGCTGCAATGGGTTAGCGTGCTCGCGTTTCGTAAAAACCTCATAAAATGTGGTTTTTAAAAAACGCGCCGCGCCACCCCTTGCGGCCGCGCTAGCGCGGTTTGAGGTGTGGAACCTCCACTATTCAAACCGCTCTAGCGCGCTCCACGGTGTGGACGACCTCCGGATGAGTCGCCCTAAGCCGTTTTTTTTTCCCCCGTGTGGAAAGGGCCTCAGAGAATCCTAGACTGACAAGAATCTTTGCATTTCAGGACTTATTCTGTGCGAAATTTACACAAGGGCTATTTTGCTGCTAAAAACAGTATTTTCTGCATAGAAAGTATATTTTGTTGAAAATTTTTCTATTCTCTGGAGAAAATGTTCTGCAAAGAAAAAAGGGGGAAAAAAAGAATTTCACACAGAACTAGTCCTGTACTGTGAGGGGCTCTGCCCAAGATGGCCAACAGTAAGTAGTAAAATTTGCACGCTGCTCCTAACTTTGCAGGTTTTATTATTATCTTTAAGTGTATAATGATATAGAAGAATCTCACAAGGACAGAAATGCAGTCTCCCTGGTAACCCCCCCAGCTTAGGAGTCAGCTGGGGAACTGTTTGGTAGAGAAGCACATGCTGGCATCCAGAACAGATTAAACTAAGTGGCAATTTGGACTGGAAATAAGCGGAATTGGTGTCCCCAAGATTCAAACAATTAAAAGTTCTATATGGAAGCATTCTTCTGAAAAAGGGAAATAAATATTGTCTCTGACACTAGAATTTAAGCAGAGACTGATTTATATGACATCATAAACATGGCCACTAGAAAGATGGCCAGAGCTGGTCTAGACAAAATTGATCCTGTGCTTTTAAAAATTCAGATTCTTGGAGAACTGCCTATAGAACAGTGATTCATAAAGAAAATACAGATGAGACATTAAGAATTATAGACCTCATTAAGAATTATAGACCTATCTCAGTACTAAATAATGACTATAAGATATCTCCTACCATTTTGGCAAGCAGATGGAGAAAACATATTTCTCAGAATGTCCATGAGGATCAGAGTGTTTTTTTGCCAGAAAAACAATTAAGGAACAATGTAAGAACTGTTCCTCATATTATTTAATTTTTGGAACATCATAATGACAAAAAGGCTGTTTTGATTTATTTTTTTTAAGATGCAGAGAAAGTGTTTGATAACATTTCTTGGAATTATTTCAAGTATTGGAGAGAATGAGCTTTGTTGAAAATATTACTCAAGCAATAAAGACCATCTAGGCCCAGATCGTAGTAAACAGCAATGCAACAAGATCAACTTGGACCCTCTCATCTTTACTGTTTGTTTGTTTAATTACTGTTTATTTTGGGGCTGGAGACCCTACTGAGAGCTATCAGACAAAATCACAGAATTTATAGGGTGAGGGTTAAAAAATGGAAAAAAAGAACAGTACATCCCAAAAGCTTCTACAGGTGATCTTGTGGTGATGATACAGAACTCATTGGGCTCATTAAAAGCTCTTTCAGGAAAAAAAAATTAAGGTGTTTGGGCCATGCTCTTGGTTTTAAGTGAATTGTGACGAACCAAAATTTCTGACTAAAAATATAACTTCAGAAGAGGACAATGAACTTACTGCCCCTTCAAATTTTAAAGTGAGAGGGGAAGGGGGATTAAATATTTCAGACTTACAATCATGAAGAATAAAACAACTATGAGGAAGTCTGGAAAAGAAATTAAAAAAGACTTAGAAAAATGGGGAAATTAAATTTCTCTCTTCTGGGTAGAATTCCAGTAATGAAAGCAAACATTTTGTGAAGGTTTTAATTTCTCTTTCAAATAATCCTTGTTATAAGAAATTGAATACTTTTTTCTGCAATGGCAGAAAGAGATTTCCAGATTAGTCTGGCAGGCAAAGAAACTCAGATTAAAACGGAAAACACTGCATGATGCTAAGGAAAGGGCCAGCTAGGGAGTCCCATGTCAAATTGTTTTCAGAGGCCTGTTGTTCTATATGGTTGAAGGAATGGATATTGCTTAGAGATGTAAGACACTTGGAACTTGAAGGCCAGAATTTAAGATTTGGTTAGCATGGTTATCTTTGGTATGATAAAGTCAAGGCACATACTGAATTTAAATATCATTGTATTAGAAAGGCTCTCCTGTGAGTTTGGTGTAAATATAAACAGAGACTTCTTCCTAATATAACATTAGCCACTTCACCACAGGAAGCCTTTTAAAGAAAATAATTGATTAAAAATTGGGGATGGTGGCTTTATAACGGTATTTTCTATTTTGAACAAGATAGTTTAAATCAAGAGAGATGGTTCTTAAGGAAGGCAAAGATTTTGTTTGCTTATATGCAATTTACGGACAGATTTAAAAAAGATAAGAGAAATGTAGCCACTCAGGTTAGAGAAAATGAGTTTTATTTAGAGTTGTATAAAGATAATGATCATATAATTAAAAAAATGTATAAACAGCTTTTGAAATTAGAGACAGAAGATAAGTATATGATATGGTGAGCCCAAATGTTATAGTTTACTCTGCAGTAATTCAAAGGAAAACTTGTATAAGATGATGCGTAGACAGTATCTAACCCCCAAAGAAGCCATTGAAAATGTCCCAGAATATGTCAAATCAATGTTTGGAATGTCACAATAAGGAAGGTTCCTTTTTCCGTGAGTGGTGGACTTATAAGAATTTCTTCGTTAATCTAAAAAAAAAAATTTAAAGGTAGATTTTGTGATGTTTCCAAAAATGTTTTTGTTGGAGATTATGGATAAAGGAGAGTAAATACCAATTACTTCTTCAATATATGACAACAGCAGCAAGAATAGTGTTTGCTTGAACTTGGAAACATACTGAAGCACCAATGATGAAAGAATAGATTGTTAAGGCTGTTAGCCCAAATGACCAAATTAACGTGGATTCTAAAGGGTAAGCCAACTGAAGACTTTTTTGGAAGGCTGGAAACCATTTATAGATTTTTTTGAGGAATATTTACTTTGATCTGTAATGTTAGAAGATTTTTTTTTCTTTTTTTACTTTTCATTACAGTCAGGACTGAGAGTGGAGTCAGAGCCCTACTGTTTATTAGTTATATGTCTTTTGTCTTTTTTCCTCTCTTCTTTCTTTTTCTTTATTTTTTGAATGCATATTACTTTGAATGCATAATTAGATTGTGCTTATCAAAAATTGCTAAAAAGAAAGAAAAATAACAAGTCCTGAACAGCAAATAGTCTTCAGAAACTGCACAGCAGGGAGAAATTTGATAAAATGACTTGTTGCTTCAGTTGAAAATGAAATCAACAAAGAATTACATCCCTAATCCAGATATAACAGCAGCTGCTGATTTTGAAACACACAGAGATCATCTGTAGCTATATCTTGTTCCACAGATAAAAAGTTAACAGGAAAAGTGGTTTCTGGACTGGGGAGAGTCGGACTAAATCATCTTTGAATCCCATTACTGCTACTTAGGGAACATATTGGCCTGAAACCTATTGTTAGTTCCAACTAGAACATACCTGATGAATCAGTAGGAGTCATGTACATGTTAACTCACCGTTCAATAATTGCTTTCTGTGGATCTACCCTAGCTGTGACTAATAGCTATGATTCATGCCACTGTCTCTACCACGTTGATAGATTGTAGAAACAAACTGGTCTAAAACAATGCTATTAGCTTTGTTTTTGTTTTGTACAATGGTTGTACCAAATTAAGGGAGCTAATGATCAGATAGATAGCTTAATATCTTCTTAATAATTTATCAACGTCTCAATTTTCCACTCTGCAACAGTTTGGAAGTCTTAATAATCTATGACTAATTCTGAACAGGAGTGGAAAAGGATATGTTTAAAACTGGCAAACAAATTCTTCAAACTCATTTGTGGAAAGGGTGATAAAACCACCAGAAGCACACACAAAAAGGGAACAAGCAGACACGGATAATAAAGAAGACAGTTTTACTCACTGAAAGTTTTTCCTTTGCTTGCTTAAACATCCCAGGAGTTTGATTCATTTCACCACCAGCAGCTATTAGATACAAAGAAAACAAAATGCTTATAATTTTTCAAAAAAAGGAATTTCAGGCTCATCTTTAACATATCCCATTTGAATTGCCATGCAATCTTTTTTTAAATTACTTTTGTTATTGGCAATAGCAAATTATAATGGGGGGAAAAGCAACTCAGACATCAGAAAATAATGGTCTTTGCGGTTCTCTGTCCTGAGCTTTCCAAGGAAACTTGTCAAGTGGCATTGTTAGGAATCTTATCTAAACAAAATGATTAACCTCCACAGTAGCAAAAGTATCATCTTCTGTTCCTTTTTAGTAAGACTAGGGAGAGGAATGAGTGATGTACAGGCTGTGTGTGATACCCTTTGATCAGAGACAGCATCCTATATGCAGTTACCACTGCCTCAATCTAATTGCTAGTCTCACCAAGAGTAGACAGATTATATCAGTGAGGTTCACATAAGTATTGATTTGTCATTCATCAGTTAATTCAACTGGCCTGCTCTAGTTGTGACTAAATCTGGTTTTACAAAGGAGGGAAGAATAGAATATTATAACAAATAAACACCACAAAGAAGCTTTTTTTTTTGCTTCATTATCACAATGTTTTGATCAGAAGTCACTTTCACTTGTACAAAGAGAAAGCTGCACCTAGAGCTACTGTAGTCTATATGTCATCACAAATGGCCCTTGTTATGCCCCCTTGACTATACAGCATCAATTTCCATAATTCTGTGTACTGGGTTTGCCTCTGACATGCTTTGGAAGAGAACAAACCACAGGACAGCCCAATGCAGGCATTCAGTATGATGAATGAAAGAGTGTTGTTCATGTGAGGTCTTAAAGCAGGGCTGGGCACACAAGTAACCTTCACCCAGAAACATCCTTGGCCACGTAATCTCCACATTCCTATATTGACTTTGGAGAGCTGGGGGGCAGGCAGGTTCTTCTGTTTAACTAAAAGGAGACTTCTATTAGCATTCAAATGAACACAAGGAGAAATTAGCCTTATCAACAGGAGAAAGATGGGAACTGAGCAGACAGAAATGGTGGACCTTATGCCCTTTAGCAAGTACAATATACAACTGTTATACGAATAGTTGGGTGCTGCCAATGGAATCCAAAGAAGCATAACTATAATAGTTGGGTTTATGAAGAGTGTACTATGAGAAGCAGCTTTCAGGAGCAGGAGGGTTTAGTGTGCTGTTTTAGTGTTCCGTTCCGTTTAGTGGTCCAAAATTATCTCAAATTTGAGTTGAGTGCAGCCATGACAGATTTCCATTCTCTTTAGAAAAGCAGAAATTTACCCAGATTGCTTAGGATTCCATTGCTCTGCAGCAAAAGGGTCTGCTGTTAATATGAAAGATTTTTTCCACAAAGGAATCACAATTAAATAGCTTCCTACTTCAAATTGGATTATAATGATTATAATTTGTGATAAACAGAGAGGGCCTTTCCATCCTACACTTATGATAGTGCCGTTATTCCACTTTCAACCTCCTATGGAATCCTGGGGTTTGCAGTTTAGGGAGGGGCATTTAGAATCCTCAGCCAGAGAGCTCTTTGGCCTCGGGAAGCTACAAACCCCAGAATTCCACAGGATGTTGAAAGGGGAATAACAGCATTATAGCAGTGTACTGCAGAAAGGTCCAGGTAAAGAGAATAGACAGTCCCAACTGTAAATATCTGGTAGGTTTACATTCAGTGCAAGTTGCCTGTGCATTTTATCAGTTCTACTATTATTAGTTTTCCCCAAATAACAGATTATTCTTGAATCAAATAATCAAATTATCATCCATTGCAATAACATGAGGAAGCCTTTCTTGCTGACTTACCTGACAACATAACAGTTCCTCCATCTGAACAATAAACCTGGATCATGACTTTGCCCTGTCCCTTGGAGCTCAACTAACAGTTTACTTATGCAAGAAACATGTTTAATGCTGGGGCATATACCATGAATTTCAGGTGAGGAAGACAAACCTAATACATGTTTGCCCCAGTTCATAGCCTAAGCTGATGCTTCTGTATGGCCTGTGATATGAAGGTTATGATGTCACAAAGGAAGAAGGTGGCAAGTTTTCAACCAATCAGAGTGTGAAATACAATGCTCAGTTGATAGGGAGGATTTAAAATACTTTCTTCAAAGTTTGCCTTCTTATCTTTCAATGTTGTGTATCAACAAAAGGAAGCAAAAGCCCTGAAGTACAACTGCGGGTAGACTCGACTGCACAAAGGAGCTTCGGAAAGCTTATTCTTCTCAAAGCTAAGCTCTTATACTGCCATTTGTCCACCCAAGCCTACTCAGAAGGAAGTCTCAGTGATAAATTCAGTGGGATTTCTGTCCAAGTAATTATGTTCAAAATAGCAGCTAAAAAAAATTACATACATTCTAGCTGCTACCTATGCAAATGGTATGACTGTTCATATAGATAGCCAAATATAGGTCATATCTATTTAAACCAGATCACTCTTAACTTTCTTGGATTTGCAATCTTCCCTTCTTTCTTCAAAGTTCAATTTGAAAGCTAGAGCCAAAAAAAAAAAAAAAAAAACTGTCTGACACTTTTAGCATTCTGGCTTCTACTGGTGTTTCTCCACAGCCCAGATCTTTAGCAGGATAGGGCAAACACTCTTAGACACTGCTACAGATGTGCTCGTAAGTCAGGATTTGTGGAGATCTTTCTAAATCCCCACTTTTGAACTTATTGCTTTCCCATTGCTGCTGGTGGTGGAAGAAAAACAGTAATCTCAGTGAAGATCACAGAACTGGGATGGCAGGTTTTTCCTACCTGAAGAGTAATCCCTAAATTTCAGAGGTCAGAGCGGTTCAGATCTCTTCATCTTCGTGGACTGTGATGCATACGGAACAATGTGGCTGAGCGGACACACAAAAGATGTAAGGGAGGAATTATGTGTCCATGGAGGTACGTATGGGAAGTGTGTGTATGTTCATTGAGACAGGGCAAGAAGAAGAGTGCCCCAACACTAGACAGCAGCCTTCATGAGTGAAAAAACTGTCCCTGATTTAAGACATCAGAAAAATAAACATGGGAAGCTATTAGAGGTCATCGTAACCAAATGTAAGTCTGGCTTAACAGAGCTACATAAAACTCCGCATGTATTCATTCTATGCTAGTTCTTCAAGTTTTGCTTGCACAGGGAAACTTCCATTTCCCCCCAGGTCACAATCAGAGAAAGAGATGGGAGTCATTTTTTTCTTGTATTTTCAGCTTTAAAAATAGGTCTTTCACTTCTAGAGGAAATGACGTATAATTCATCCATCATATGCACTTACTACACTACCCTTGACCTTTGCCAAAAGGCCTAGAAGCGATGGCAAACATCAAGTTTGTGTCATCCTCACTTCTTTCTTCTTCCTTTCAAAAATAAACTGGAAGATTTTGGTGTCTGGTCAGGCCCGCTGCTGCCACTTTTGCACGCTAACAGGAAGCCATGGTTTCCTGCTACATCTTAACTGGACCTTGGCAACATAATGAGGAAACTTGCTAACAGGACTGTAGCATTTACCACCGCCCACTCAAATGCCAAATTCGAGAACTGCAGCATTTGTACCAAAGAGTCCAAAGGTACTGGCATGACAGAGAAGCAGAAGGCACTTGTTTTTAGATTTGCACTTGCTTCTAAATTGAATAACTTTGCTTTAGTTTCACTAATATTTAGCACAATTAGATACTTTAAATGGATTCTGTTATCTGTATTTAGATTTTCTCTGCACTTACCAACCTACACAACAGAATGAGGTACCGTTTCACTCCAAGGTCTAAGAAAAATTTCAATGAGGTTTCCATTGAGCTTTGGCTACATTTCCACTTTGATGGAAATCTGTGTGGAGAGGGAAAGTCTTTAGCACATTTCAATTTCATGTGTCTTAACCTTTTAAACTTTTGAATTTACTTTTATGCTTTAGTGAAGAGGCCATGAAGGTATTAAAACAAACAAGACCTTGAACTTGTGATTTCAATCTGTTAACATGTTGTCCCTTCAGTAAAATAACTGCTTGAGAAATACGAGTCTTGGCAATCTCATTTGCAAGTGAAGCCTGTGTTTACCTATCCATAAATAATCACATTTTTGCTGGTAAGTCTTCTAATAACCCTTAACTCTATAAAATATTTATATGTATTACTCTCTTTTATGGGACTCTTCTCTGCAAGCAATTTATTTTCTCTCATTTGAAAGTGTTTATGTGTTTCTACATGCTGTGTAAGCATCCCTCTATGAAAGCAGGGAAGCAATATATTTCACCAGGAATACTGTCTTGCAGTAATTTCTTCAACATTAAACATTTCTTTCCTTTAATCTATCTATTGCTAATCAAACATGCTAAAAATACCAGGGGGAGGGAATGGAAGGGCATCAGGTGCATTTATTTGCTATTTCGTATTATAATGGAACAGTCTGTAAGATAATATGAGAGAAGGGAAGAAGGAATTAGTATTTATCCATGCTTTCACTCCTCTTCAACAGAAAACTAGACAATGGGGGAATGTTCTATTTCCTAGGATCAATCCTTTTAGTCCACATGATAGAAGTCTGAACATGGGGAAGGAGAAATCCTTTCCTCACTTCTAGGGCAAGCTCAAAGAATAGATATGGGAATACAAATAAGGGAATTTTGTACTGATACCGTCTTTCTGGAAAAAAATAATTATTTCAGACCAGAGGAAATTGATTTTTTGTTAACTTATAGGTTCAGCGCATATTCAGTTACCCTCCTTCCCATTCCACTACACTTTACTCCCTATTAATGGGATGAGGTGAAACAGGACTTTTTCTTTCTTCTGCTTTCTTCTATGCAAGATGTGTTGATTAGGATCTTACAGGTTGACTCTGAATCTAAGCCTTAGTTTCCTATACAGTTTTTTAAACCATCCAGTTTAGGATGTGTGCATGTGTGAGAAACCTGTTGAGGGATAAATGCACACCAAAAATTGGAAAATAATCACACAGAATGGTTCTTCTGATTGATGCCTGGAAATGGTTCTAATGCTGCAACATAAATCATGTTAATGCTGCAGTTTAAATCTGTCATCTGATTCACCCTGTTCTAAATTCCATACCCCGCAGAATGTAATTCTTCCTACACATTATGGAAGTCAAACTGTCACATCGCCACTCTGGGAATGTGTTAAAGGCATTTTACTGTGCTAGAAAAGGAATTCTCTCTCCATGTATCTGCCATAAACTAAGTTGCAGCACTCCCTAAGAAAGGATGGAGTGGGTGAAAGCTGGACACACTGTTTACCTCTATGTTAGGAAGCTGAGATATATTATCATACGATCAGCACAGGAAATGCAATATGTGTACTTGAGGGGAGTGACATGCTTTTAGGATCCCTCACCACTTGAGGGAGCAACACTTCAAAATATGGATTCAGCATCTCATACATTTTGATTCCTACCTACCCCTGAAATTGGCATATGAGTGGGCAGTTATAGTCATTTTAAGCATGGACAGTTTCAAAATGCCTCCAGCAAAACATAATGATATTTGTCTGGGCCACTTCATAGCATAGGAAATGTTTTTAAAGTGGTATATCAAAAGTCAAGTCAAAAAAGATTTTCCGTGGCTGATAGGACTGCTGGGTAGGCAAGACCCAAAATTTAGCAAGCAAAGCGACAGTAGAGAATGTCTGTGTGATAATCCTAGACATCTATCACATACCTATCTCTTTGACTCATGTTGACTAGAATTTGCTTGTGACATACATGTCTCTGTGCACAATTAACTTAACCTATGGCTGAGAAATCACCAGCAATAATTCCAGTGTTGTTCATTCTCACTCTTGCGTGAATGGTAAATATCAGTCTGAGCACTGACACTTACCTTTTGCATTGGGGGTGGGATTTCAAACCTGAGGCTTACATTAGCCATTGCACCTCCTACAAGTTTCTTTTATTGGTATGTGATCACTGCTCACTTGGAACACAAAGCTAAGCAAGAGCTTTCACAAAGCAAAGAAAGATTCCTGGCAGCTGAGATTTTGCAATCACATTGTAAGCCTGGAAAATAATGGTGCCACACAGGCAAATCCTGGAGTTTTTTTACTATGATCAAGTAAAACCTGCCCCACTTCCCATTGGTATAAATAGTCTTCAGTCTCTGCCAACAGCACAAGATCATGTAATGTGATTTTTTCAGGTGGGGGGAGGTAGAAGGAGAATTAGTCTTGTTGCTGCAAAGATGATGCAGGGCCTTGTTCATGGATAGCCATGCTCTTATTTGTCAGCATTTCTCCATCTTTCAAGAAACCTCACTGCTGACGAACTCCATCGAAGGGAAGGACACATTCATTGCTCAATCCTTGCCCTACCTCAAAAAGAGAGAACATGGAAAAAGGTGTGATAGTTTAGCAACATCCTGTTCTAAAACTCAAGACCAGGGCGTAGGTCCCCCTGATGTCACAGGAGTAGACCCTTGTGATACCAGGGGGGAAAAAGAGGCAGCAAAAGTTGGGAGGTAGCTCAGAACTGTTTCTGGTTCAGCGGACTGTGAAAATGGTAAAAAAAAAAGAGAAGAAGAATCCAGCAGGCAGTAAAAGGCACCCAGTAGTGGCTGCCATTGCTGCCAGGACTTCCTTCTCATGTGGTCTTGTCTGCAGTACATATGACATGTGGGGAGTCTTTCCAGGCTCTGTGCTGCTTCTGGGGCTCACTGCCAGCCCACTGGGAGGCCCCCCCCAAGCTCAGTGCCACAGCTGCCAGGATTTCTGTAACAAGAAGGCTCACCTGTCAAGATGTTGGTGCTCCCTTCCTACTTTGCTCCAAATGATACAACAGGCTCAAGTGAAATATCTTTTTGCTCAGCCAGAGAACTCTGGTACCAGCTGGAAATCGGTTGATACCTATACTTTAAAACCATCTCATATACAAAAATTAAGATTTTTTCCCCCCTCTTCAATCTCCTGTGATGTATGTCTCTGTCTGGGGACCAGGAGAACAGCTGACATCCTGAGATTTCAGCCTAAATGCCCTGAAATCCCAAGGCTTTCATAGGAAAGGCTCTTTACCTACTTCTAAGATGGGGCCCTAGACACTCAGAGTAGCATTCAAGAAAACTTTGAAGAAAGAAGGTGGTTGCAATATTTTAACACCTTTTGTTTTAGGTCTAGGTTTTTGGTTTGTTTGTTGTTTCTTTCTCTTTTTTTTTTTTGAGGAAATATTTTCAAAGTAGTTTTACAAATGATTTTTTAATAAGAAAACATGAAATCTAAAAGAAAACACAGGAGTTCCTCTTCTCCAAACTCTAAGCTAGTTGCATGTGTGTGCATGTCTGTAGGTATGCATGCGCAAACTCACACATGCATGTGTGCTTCTCAAGAGGAACGTGCATAGGTCACAATATGTATAGACTGCCATATTTCTTGAGTTGTGTTTTCTTATTTTTGTTGGATTGAGAATACAATAAAAATCTGTGTATCTTAAAAACAAAATACAGCATTTTACAAAAATAATGCAGCTATGGCTAACTTTCCATATTTGTATGTCAGGCATGGCCCTTTAGAGCAAAACACTGAAGTCTCAATTTGCTGCATTGAGTTAAGTATACATGTACACCACTGTCAATAAGAAGAGTCCCTTCACATTAATAAACAGCACACTTATTTTACAATTGCCTCCTCCTAAGAACACATTGAAGGGTAAATTTCTGAATTTCTAAGGAGAAGTAATTATTTCTGAAATTAGTAGAGTTATCTGTTGCATAGTGTATAGTCCGTCATCTGAAAGACAGCCTCCTCTTGTATCACCCTGTCCAAAATTTGAGATCCTTAGTGCTGGCCATGTTGCATGTCCCATCACCCTATGAAACTAGGATGGTAGATACATGGGAAAGGGTCTTCTCTGTAGCAGCACTCCAACTGTGGAACCAGCTTCCAAGAGAAACTCAGGTTGGTTCCATTCCTCTAGAGCTTCCAGAGGGCAGCTAAGATGGTGGTGTTTTGCATGGATTTGGCTCTTAAAATTGCTCTGGCTGTGCTAACTAGTTTTAAATTATTTTTGAAGGGGCATTTGTAATATGTTTTCAAGTCTGTTTTTAAACATTTGTTATTCATATATTTTTTTTTAAAAAAAAATCAGTCCATTGTATTCCACCTTGTGGACCCTGGCAATCTGAATAAATCTGAATAAATGTTATGAATAAATAAAATAAAGTTTAAAAAGTTGACAGTGGTATTTATTTTTCTTCCCTTTCAGGTAGGGAGAAACTGGCATCCTGTTAGGGATTTATGTGTAAGCTTCCTTTACATGTACATGAGCCCTTTTTGGGGCACTGTGGAGACTGATATTCCTTACCCTTCTCTGCAGCACCCAAAACTCTCTGACTTACAGAACAGGATACATCTCCCTGTAAACAGACATGAAATGATGATACTGACAATGAGATCTGCCGGGAAACTCTGGGGGTCCTGGCGCTTCTGTAATTATTTCACATCTGATCACAGCCAGACATTATTGCAGTCCTGCCTGTTCCCCAGGGAATGGCTTTCTAAAAGGGGGGTGAGGGTGGCATGAGGCTTCAGCGGCTGGTCAGTAAGTTGGGGGTGATATATGACTCAAGTCTGGGTGTGGACCTACTACACACTATGCTTAACTACACAGGATTGTAGCCAGAGTTATCTTTTTGTGTGTGAGCCTGTGAATTTGAAAGAGAGATGAAAGAGGGCATATATAGGTTCCCAAGCTAAAATGTCCTAAATGCCTAAGGGCTGTCCATCCTCTCTCATGAGTCAAAGGGATTTGCACAGGAGCTGTTCCTTGTGGATTATTTACCCCATCATATTTTAACTGAAAAGCACTGTCAGTTCCAAGACCTTATGTGCTAAATAACAACAGAGATATGCATAAATTCCCAGAATTCTTCCTGTATTTCACAGCTTCCTCATTGTGAAGAAAGGTAAGTATTTAGGAAGGTTATTTTGTTCAAGCATGTCCACTTGTCCTGACTGTCGATTTCTTCTCTTTGGGCTTCATGGTAGAGCTCCATTTTCCTTTCACGATTTGTGCTTTAATATATAAAACTTTTTAAATACATCAAACAGTCATAGAGTTGAACAAGCCAGCGCACGCAATAGAAATACAAGCTGGAACAATGTTGAAATGCTTCTTATTATTATGCATGAGAGGAAAAAAAGGGAAATAGATAAAAAGAAAATGTAAACCATGGTTTAAAGCCATTAGCACTTCCCCACCAGAACAGAGCAAAAAAAAAAAGAAAAAAAAAGAAAAAAACAAGAAAAAGCAAAATGGAGAGGTTTCTACAACACCACTGTCAAACCACAAAGCCAAGAAACAACTACAGAACTTGGGAAATCCAAGCATGGCAAGCATACATGATCATGGTCTCTGTTTAAAAAAAAAAAAGAACATGATTAAAAAAAAGTATCATTCACGACAGCTGAAAAATTCTTAGAGGAAAAAAAAATCCAAACTAGAGCAGCCAGTAGAGCAATGAGATTACAAATAATAACACCAATAGTAATGTCTATGTTTGCCAGCCACGTTGCATAAATTCAAGACAGCACAGTCACCTGTCTGCTTCCGCTTAACACAGGAGTGATGAGTTGGTCTAGTATGTTTGATAGCAGGTTTTAAAATGATTTTCCTGGAGGGAGAGTGAGCCTGAACTTCAGCTTTTTTAGCAAGTTCAGCTTTCTTATACACAGCTATAGACAAAAAAACAAGAGCATACAATCAGAAATAATTTTTTAGAAATAGAAATAGAAATATATTTCAACATGATAAAATACTGACAGTTGGCGCCAAGTCAGCCATTCAGTCAGGACTTGAATCTGCTGAGGTCCAGAGTTTTTTGGTTGATGTTTAAAGCAGCAATCATATCACATGATAACAAATATCAACCACTGCATACATCCCTTGGAAGCTGGGCACATTCTATTCAAATTGCCCATAACCATGGCAGAATGGTGGCATCAAAGCATCCCTAGCCATCCTGAACACTAGTGTTATGCTGTCACAGGTTGTGAAAAGGAAACTGTATCTTCTTTCATTTTCTGGAGTTCTGTCATAGCCTCAGTATTGGGCAACATCCAGAATAAACTGATTGATACTATTGAAAAAAAAAATGTCTAGCTCAGTGACAGATCTGCATGCTCTAGGACTAACTTTAGATTGACCACAGTGGACTGACCACTGCGGTCAGCTATAGACCAGAGTTCAAATCCCTGTGAAGCTACTGAGAAGGCTCTACCTTGACTCTTACTTGACCTTCTTGTACAACAGGAGTCACAGTGGGACAGGTTATGTGACAGATTTGGCAACAAATGCAATGAGAATATTACCAGGTGGCTGAAATTTACCACCTTAAATGTACCCGGTGCCAACTTCATCATCTTTTTGCTGGCAGTCAAAGTCATTTTTTCCCCCTTGGAAATTTTGATCAATTAAAAAATTTTCCACTTTTTGTTGTTATTCTTGTTCACCCCTATGCTGGGTGGAGCATATTTTTTTAAAGATAATGTTTTTTTAATTTCTAAGGTTTTTAATAAATAAGTTATTATAAACTGTTATTTTTAAAAACCTTTTTATAATTAGCTTTTGGGTGCCCTTTGGGTATAGCAAATGTTTTACAAATCAAATACACTGAACTATACTAAGTAATGAGCATACGTATCTTTACGCTGACATTACTGTTTTCAGATTACTTCATCCCAATAAGATGAAGATGGAGCACCAGGTATAATGTCGACATGGTCCGTAAGAGAAGACCACTAGCTGGAATGATGGAAATGAAATAATAAACTCCAAGTCTTGCGGTTGACACAAATGACTGTTCTTTTTTCATAAAGTGAAACAGTACTGCTAAAATACTACTCTTGTAAAACAGACGAATAACTCACATTACGGCATTAAAGGAAAAAGAGTGAGTATTAAATGAACCTTTTTTCCTTCTCACTTCATCTCTGGAGATTGTGCTAGGTTCCTTTTTAGCTATTTTTCTTTCAGGAGTAGAAATCCTGCCTCTCCCAGTTTTTAAGGGTTTCTCTTTTTTATGCTTATCAAGAGACGGTCTCCGCAATTCTCTTTCTGCCTTCTCCTCTTTAGGAACAGTCTCTAACTGTTCCGTCATGATGCTCCTATCATCATCTGTAGGATCAGAGTAAATTATAACAACAACAAAAACAGAATTAGTGAAAAAGTTAATTGTGTTTCAGTGGGATTTCATTTCTTTTTAAAAGAAATCAGGCTATTTCATACTGACATTATTTTAAAAACATTCCTGAATGCACTAGCATAAATTATTATTATTTAATTATTAGGAAATTATTCTGACAGTAAAAAAAAAAATAATGAAAAAAGGATAAGGCACACCTTGAGTATCCACCCATATGCTGTCAGTGTCCAGGATCGAGTCATCAATCGTTGTTTCGTCCTTATACTCATCATACGTCTCTGTCTTGTAATCAGTTAATGGGACTTCTTCCCGCTCAGGTGAGCCAGGGGCTTCTAAAGAGCTTTCTTTTGTCTCTTCTTCAATGTCAGCAACCACTTCCATGTCTCCCTCTTCTTCGGGATGCAAACCTTCCTCTCCAGCATCAGCCTGCGGTGCTTCAGCAAAGCGTACACTATGGGAGCTGGCTTCTCCCTCATCTACTGTGGTCTGTACTATTGTGATGAAATCATCCTCAATTGTAACAACAGATTCTATTACTCCTTTCAGTTCAGGCACTTCCTCAGGGACAGCTTTACAGACCTCTGCCATTTCTTCCTCAGGTTTTTCCAAATCTCCTTCTGCATGTGGCTGCTTACTCTCATCCTGTTCTGGTTTACTCTCTTCTTCTCCTTTTTGTTGCTTAATCTCTTCCTCTTTAAACTTTTCCTCTTCTCCTTTTTGCTCATCTTCTTTCTTGTGTTCTTCCAATTTACTCAATTCCTCGTCCTTTGTTCTTATCTTACTCTCCTCGTATTCTTCTGTTTCTTTAATGTCTTCTTTGCATTCTTCAGCTTGCTTAACCTCTTCTTTCTGTTCTTCTAGATGTTTTATCTCCTCCTGTTGTTCTTCTTCTACATGTTTTTTCTCATCTTTTAAATTACAAGGCAAATCTTCAGTTTTCACAGAGTCTGCTAACTCCAGAGATGCCACCTGACCTTTTTCAGACTGCGGTATGCTCTCCATTTGAATTTCAGTTGGCCCTTCTTGAGTAGCTTTCAACACCTCTGTTTCTGTAACTTGTTGCTCCACTAGCAATTGTGACACAGTCTCTTCTTCCGAGAGAGATGGACTTTCTGGTTCTATTTTGCCAGGATACAGCTTTGAAGTATCTCCGAGCAAGCCCTCCTGGGCTTGGTCATTATCTCCACTTGACTCGTATGATTCTTCTTTATCTACTGCTTCTTGATGCACAAGATCAGGCTTGCCACCTTTTTCTTTAACTTCAGTTTCAGACAGTTTGGTGGCATCTTTCATAGGACTTGGTTCTACTTTTGCACATACAATGGGTTCTTGGGGCAATGTGGAAGAGATCTTGTCTTGATCCACTGTACTCTGCCCTGGAGCAAGTTCATCAACACGAACTCCTAGCTTACTTTGATATTCCTGCTCAACTTGCCGAGCAGCAGTATCCAAATCCTGCTTTATAGCATCATAGTCTGGTTTATAAGAGATCTCTGCCTGGTCTGTCTTAGTAGTGATGTGAATAGCATCATCCTCTTTCTTGGTTATCAAAGAAACCTCCTCTTCCACTCCAACTAGATTTTTATCATCTACAGTTTCCAAAGCTGAATCAGGCTTTACTTTCTTATGTTCAGCATCTTCAGTAGAGCAGACCTCTTTAGAATCAGTATGCTCCTCACTTTTTTCTAGCACAGTATCTAATTTATCAATAGCTTTTCTCTCCTGTTCAAAGTCTTTGCCTAAAACTGTTGAGTCACCAGATGCATCTTTTTCTTCTTTGGATCTCTCAGCAGCAGCCAACTTGACTTCTATCAGTGAGAGATCTGCAACAACACCTCTTCTAATTTTCTCATCAAAAGGGCAGCTCTCTCCTGTCAAATTCTCACTGTCCTGGACTGGTGATGGCATTGGCACTGTGTATTTATTGAAAACACAGTAACCTAAATCTTCTAGTTGGCTGTCAGCCTTTAGAGTCATGTGGTTTTCATCCGCCACAAGGTGCTGGGTTGCGCTGCTGTCCTCTACCACGGCTTCTGTAGAACTGGTCTTCTTCTGTGCACCCTCAGCTTCGGTGCTCACAGATGCCAGTCTTGATCTTGTGCCAGCTAAGTCTAACATTTCAGGTAAATCAGGAGCCATTACAGTCCCATTTTTGTAATAATCTTTTGCCAGGAAGGGTGACTCACACAAAGGCTCTACCTGAATCTCTCCCTCTTCTTTCATTTTTGGCTCCTCAGTTTTCTCTTCTTCTTCCTCCTCCTCCTCTTCTTCTTCTTCCCTGCTGTCTGTTGGGAAGGTCGGAGTTTTTTCTACTGCTGGCGTGGTGACTGGCAAATAATCATCACCTTCATCTCCACTAGCATTATCTAGAATGTCTGAACCTAGAGGTGAAAGGTCATGAGTACGTCCAAAGTTAAACCCCAGTGCTATAGAGTCCAAGCAGGACATTGGTAAGTTAATTGACATACTCCTCTGCTCTATGGCAGATCTTCCACCAAGACCCAAGCTCCTGCTTAGAGTTAGGTCATCTTTATTTTTATTGTGGAGTTCTCTCTTATCCTCAAAAACTTTTGGGTCAATAGTATACATTCTATCTGTAGGAGAACTAGGTTCCCTTGACTCATCTTCTGGGAAACCCTGAGCAAGAGTACTGTATCCGATTTCATGAGTGGGTATACTGGAGACCTGGTAGGAGTCTGGCTGATATTCCTCAGTATCTTTTTTGGAAACAAGGAAATCTTTATGATAAGGGTCATAGGTCTGTTCTTTAGTATCACTCAGTTCATAGTAATCACTGCCATGCTGTAGCATGTCACTCTTGACAGCTTCATCCTTAAGAGCAGAAGTCTCAAAATATGAGACATTCCTGACTTATCCTCTTCTATCTGCATTTTGTGAATGTCTGAATCTGTAATAGAAAACTCTGCATCTTTACCATTCTTTCCAGAATCTTTTCTGTGCAGAGTTTCATTACTTGCATCAGTAGGGAGGTTCTCTGTTTCAGACAATGCAGATTTATCTAAAGATTGTTCAACTTTTGAAAGGAATAATTCTTGGCTGAATCTGTCGGTGAAGGTCTCCATGCTGTGTTTTTCCTCTTTTTTGATATCCTGTGTCAATGAATCACTGCTTGCTTCCGGATCATGTGCTTCGATTTCTTTTCCTATGACCCCTTTATGTAAAACAGTTGTGGGCTGGTCATCGTGAGCCACAAAACTTTGATCATCTAATGCTCTGGGTTTTTGTCTATTGGAAATGGAGTATCCCTCTTCATCACTTTCATCCTCTGTCATATCTTTCTCTTCCTCCCAAAGAGGAACACTCTGGACAGGTGTTTCTTCTGTAACTGGTTGCAAGGCAGGAGTAGTCACTGCTGCAAAGTCTTCTTCTTCTGGTTTTTTTATTTTCTCTTTGTCAGTTTTTTGATCTTTTGAAAAGTCTTTGGCAATTTCTGTAGATATTTGCATCCCTTTGTTAGTCTCTTCCAACTCAAATTTATGTTGAGCAGCTGGCAGAGTATCAGAAGGAAAAGTACTTTCAACTGTGGTGGTTGCATCCACTGTAGATTCTGAAGGCAAGGAAGAACCTATGCTTTCTGAAGAGGGAAAGTCACTTTTTTTAAGATCAGCTTGATCAACTTTAGACTCTACAGGTAGCGCTTCGCTGGTAGGTTTCTGGGATGCTGAGGCCTTTTCACCTGTTTTACCTTCTTGGTGCCACTGTGCTGACAAATCTTTTTGTTCTTGAGGTCGATCTGCATCTCCTGTAGAATCAACATCTGTTCTTACAGAACTCCTGAGCTCTTCCTTTTGTGGACTGGCATCCAAAGTCTGTTCAGGGACAGTTGGGTATGTCCTCCCTTCTTCCTTCCCCTGTGATTCTGCTAGAGTCTCTGTTTTTGCTGGCTGTGGAACTAAGGCATCATGTAGAGATTGCTCACTAGTCTTACTTCCTTTCTCTGAGTCCTTCATGGCTAATGGCTCAGCTGCGAAAGGGCCTGTCCCTTCCTGGACATGGATTTCCATCTTCGAGGCTGCAAGTAAATCTGCAGTTGTTTGATTGGATTTTACAACAAATTACTTAAAGCATTTACAGGCAGCATTAAATTAATTTACAGCATCATTCAGAATGGCAGAATGGGGCCACATGCAATAAGAGTACCTATTTAGAGGTCTGATACTGTTGGTTTTTAAACTCTTGTTTCAGATGGACAAAGCTTGATAAGTATATTAAGAGTAATCTGTGCTATATACATAGATCAGAATTCCCCAGCCTGATGCCAATACTAGCTGGGGATGATGGAGTTTGTAGTTCAAGATAGCTGGAAGGCAGCAGACTGGGCTACGCTGACATTAGCCTGCCTATAGTCAAATACAAGATCACAAGGTAGTTTCTTCACAATACTAATGCTAAAGTCAAATACAACTTCATGTTAGCATGCTTTACTACACTTTGAAGTTGACACGAGTTCTAGAGTGCAGCATATATTGGTGTAATTGTATATATGCCTGAAATATGTGGAATAAGTAGTTTAGTTAATTTTCAAAATCCGCTTAATGACATAAATCATTTGGAGAGGAACTAAATATTTATAATATAGTAATACATATATATCCATTGTTAAAAGAAAAACAGCACTTTCTTTTTGTCCATAGTTTACAGCAAAACAAAACACAGATTGCTATCATGAAGCTGTTTTTGTAAAATGTAAGTTCTGAAATCCACCTTTTAATGGAAAATGTAAAGAGTTAGAGTAGCTTTAAACAAAATTGATATATTTGCAGCTTCTACCATATGGCTGAAAAACTCAGGCCTTACAAGTTCTGGTTTAAATAGAACAGAAATTGTTATTCTTAACTTGTTCATTCTTAATATTTTACATAACAGTGTCTTTATAAATTCCTAATGGAGTGGTTACAATCCCGAATGAATTATTTGGTTTGTGCAAAACCATATGCTACCTGATATTTCAATAACAACTATCCATTTAGACATGTCTAAAACATGTTCTGAAAAATCTTGTTAAAATTCTAAGCTTTTAATAGATACTTCAATAGGAATCATTACAGCTCAGCATACAGCAAAAATGATCTTTTCAATAATTCTGAAGGAATTAAAAAAAGTGATGCATTATTAACACATTAGTCTCTGTACACTTAATTTGGGAGTAAACTGTGCTCTGTAGGATATACGTCTGAAAGAACATGGTAAGTTTGAGCTGCAAATCATGTAGAGGTTGTTGCTGGTATCATTGTGAATAAGAACTGGAATATAATTCATCACAACAGGAATGATGCTCTCATATTTCAACAGCAATATGTTGCATTTGATTTATTTCCCACAAATGTGATGTGCTGCCCCACTGCCATTAGTTTTAAATGATCTCATAACTTCATCAGACTAGGAAAGATGACGAAGTCCAGTAATAAATTGCACTGAGAGCACCATTAAACAAACCTGTTAAAAACCATGGGCTGTGATCCAGAGAACCTGTTCCAAATGGGAGAACAGGCATCCTCATGCTGAGCAGCTGTTATACAAATAACACAAGCTGCTAGCACAAGAACCCTGCATTAGAGAAAGCTGTTCCATATTGTGAAGGCACCATATGGTGCACAATTTTTATAAATAAATGTCTTTGCTGGGAAACGTCTCGGAGTCCAGAATTCTGCCTCCAAAAGCGGCCAGCTGAGTTCCTCTGAAAGCTCATACGCTGGGTAACAAGGCCCACAAAAGAAGACTGTATCTGAATATGGGGATCCAGTTTTTACCTATCCTAGCATACAGGAAGTTATCTCCTCTGAATTTTGTCTAATACTTTTTTTTTTAAAGCCATCCAAGGAAGCAGCCACCATTTTATCTTATGAGAGTAAATTAAAAAAATCACTCATTATATGGAGAACTAGCCTTGCTTCATTTTCCCCAAATTTCTCCCTCCTTAACTGCCTCGCATCAGGCTTTATTGTACAGTAGAGAAAAGCAGTTCTGTCTAATCACTTTCCCTGACAAAATTTTTTTTTATGTGCACCACCACTTAAGCCTTTCGATAAATAATAAACAAATAAATGATAAAAGAGTAACTGCTGTTCATTTTTTTTCTACCCATTTTCTGCTGAAACCCCCGCCCCCAAGCATACAATACTTTCCTATGGAGGGAAGGTCAGAGCCAATTTAGACTACACCAGCAAATATAAGAAGCGTTTCCCTCCCAGTGTGTCCATAATTTGCTATTATGCTGAACCTCAGCTGTCATTTTCTTGCCCATTCACCAAATTAGGAGACACTCATTTAGATTTATTCAAAGATGACCTTGGAAAAGTTATGCTTTAGACTTTAGTTCCTTAGATCCCTCAACTAGCTTGGCCACAGGTCAGGCCAGCTGGGAGAGTTCTGGGGATATCACCCAAACAAATAATTTTTCCAAGCACTGTTTCAAATTTTGCCTGGGCTCCTCCTAGTGTGAACAAATTGATGCCTTCTCAAAATGTAACTGCATCAATGATGTAACATAGCTTATGAACATGCCAAATTATATTAGTTCCCCAACACAAATTCTTATTGATGGTGGGGACCCATATTATTTAATTCAATATGTAAAACTTGTCATGTTATCCCTGCCCTTTCCTATCTTTTTAATTGGTTACTCTTCAATAAGAGAATTTGTCCTTTTACTCTAATATTTTATTTAGGAATCTCCAGCAAGAGATTTAAATACCCCAAAGGATTTTTTTTTTCCTGTTGGTTCAAATTATTTATTTTAAAATGTCTCATCAAGGGTTCCTTATAGAGGCTAAGAGGATAGCTTCTCTTATTTCTCAATAGCTTCTCAAGAAAAACATAGCAAATCGCCTACTGGTGGCTGCCAACTCCTGAGCCAGTGGTGCAAAGAACCCCTTCCAGGAGTTGGGTAGCTTGAAAGGAGCTAATTTTGAGAACGGGGTTCAGCACTTTCCAGGTCTCCTTTAAAGCCTGGATTAAAACCTGGATAAACTGCTCCACTGGTGTGGGACAGAGATTGTCAATGAATACAATCTCCTGTCATTTCTCCCCTAAATTTAACATCTATCACAGAAAGGGAATTTGCACTGCTGCATTGGATGGGATTAATCCTTCCTTTCCCAATTTTCCTGATCAAAGTCCTAGAACATTCCTATAGGTATTATCTATCTTGCAGAGCAAAAATTGTGGAGAAGGAAACTTTTGTTGGGAAACTAGCATGGCGAAAACACAGGTACTGCTGCAGTACTATTGCAAATTTACCACATGTAATTCCCATTGCCTGATTTTAACTGTTCTTTAAAATATCATATTTGGCCCTACATGTCAACATCCTCAGGGGATTATGAAAAGTTGGTTAAGCAAGGGAATTCTTTTGCAGCAACATTTGTTCTATACCAACCTTCCCTGCCCCGGTGCCCTCCAAATCGGTTGCACTATAACTACCATCATGCTGGCTAAGGATAAGTGGCAATGTATGCATTTGTAGAGATTCAGATTAGGAAAGGCTGTTGTATATTTTTTAACTATTTTAGCCTTGACTAAACATTTTACAGATATTCTTGGAGTAGAATTTTAGCCTGAATTCTTATCACAGTGCAAGGTACTATACAATTTATGTACAGAGAAATCAGGTTAGTTGCCCATGCAGATCTGTGGATCACAGCCTCATCAAGTTAACCTGGGATAAGCAATATAAACAGAAGTGCAAATTTGAAAGTTTCTAGGGAGTTATTCTCTTCATGTAAAAAAAAATATTCAGCACAGTTTGCTTAGGCTAGTGACATTGGATTTAACCCTCAGTGTTTAATCTTGCTCTCCATGATGGTATCCAAAATATCATAGGGATCCATGTGAATTTTCTTTCCACAGCAGCATTTCAGCGTGGGTCATCAGCTTGTAAGAAAGGTAAAGTACATGAAAACTCAAAATTCTGGTAATGGCAAAGGAAGGTCATGGTGGACTGCAATGAATGGTAAAGATATGACATAAGAAGCAACAGCTGGAGAAAACTTGAGCCAGAATGTACTGAAGCACAAGCAAAAATACATTTGCACACTGCCAACAAAAAAACATTTGTACAAGTTAAGCCTCTTTATGTCATAGTCAGGGTTAATCAGTTTTGTTTCTTGAAATGAGAAGCAGATGAACCTCTGCACCAAAAACAAAAGAAACAAAATATACACAGATCAGCAATGTGACTGGCAAACACATCTGCAATGAAAAGGGATGGAAGGCTTTGTGGTAAACCCGGTTGGCTGCTTAGCATTACCATATCATGGGTAGAAAAACATTGTTTTTGAAACCAAAGTCAGGAACCAGCTTCAATGGCGGGAAACCATGTCATCACACAGCAATCAGCTTGCCTGTTGTGCACTCTTCAAGCATAATAACAAGAGCATTAGTCAGAAAGACAGCAAATGAGAAGAGAGCAAATGGAGCAGAGTGGAGTAAGCCTGGAGAACAGCTCATACACAGCCAACACATGCAGGTCCCTAAGGGAGACACACCTTCCTCACCCAAGGAAGGCAATTTGGATTTCAAGGGCTCCTCCTCAGCTATGTTTATGCTTTCCCCATTGCGAGTCACTTGGTCTTCAAGAACGGGTTCCTGCTGGGCCTCCCTGAAGCCTTCGGCTTGTTGCAAAGGCTCAGCAGGAGCACTCATTTCCTCACATCCCTCACCAAGGGGAACAGCAGATTTAGGTTCCTCAGTCACTGGAGCTTTAGCTGTTTCTTCTTCTTCTTCTTCTTTGAGTGAGCAGGAAGGAAGGGAAAGGATGGAAAAATGAGGCAACATCTTCAAGACTAACAGACAATACAAGGTGCAGACATGTCAACCAAGTTGCCCATATGCAACATTTTCAGCTCAGCATGTAATTTACCCATTCTTGTACCTTTGCTATTACCCCATGCAGCATTTTTTAGAAGATATGCATAATTGTTATGGTGAGCAAAGGATGTCTCTTTCTGTCTTGAAAAGCATGGTTCAGTTCAGGTGACATGCTGCCCAGTCACTAAACCACAAGTAGAAATAATGATACCCCCTCCCCAATGTTGTTGGATTGTAGCTTCCAGCATTCCTCACGATTGGTTCTGCTTGTCAGGACTACTGGGAGCTGCAGTGCACCAACATCTGGAAGGCCAAACAACTTCCACCCCTGCATTAAATGACTGAGGGGGAAAGATGTGTTGGCACACACATTTCTGCCACCTCCCATTCATGATACACCTAGACTGGCACAAAGATAGTTGCCACAAACCATAACTAGCTTCAGGAACAGACACTAAAACCAGTTTATAATCCTGATTTCATTCTTTTCTTTAGAAGAAAACTTGGTTAGCAAGCATTATGGTCATAAAGGTTCAGGCATAATACTGAACCATGCTTAAAGTTAACCAGGAAAGGAAGGGAGAAAGAGTACATGAACTCAAGGAGGAGAGAAGAGCCTGGAAGCCCACAGGGCACCCCCAAGTGCCAAACTATGTATTCAGACAGCATAATGTCTTAACCACACCCATGTTTTTCATGCAAGGTATGTAAATAAAACACATTTTTAGAAGAAAGAGAGAGCTGAAAATGTTTTACTGCTTCCAAAGTGGAAATGACTGTAGAAGACATTATGAGCTAAACTACCTATGGAAATGAGAATTATGGTGATGATAGATGGTTTTGAAAAAAGATGCATCACTATTCTAGCAAAATGAATTACCACTTTGTGGTACACATAGAGCTGCCTTCGAAAACTGTCTGGAGCGGTTCAGAATGTGGCCACAAGTATCTTAACCTAAAGCAGGAGTATTTAAATCTGATTTTGAGTCAGCTCCATTGGAACTGGCTACCTGATGTACTACAGGTAGCTATGAAGAACAGAGATTTCTTAGCTATGGTGTCTAATGGAACTTCTTCAATGCTGGACTGTTTACAGCTGGTAACTTAAAGCCAGTCTTTCAGAGAGCCTTTTGGGACAAATGGGGAATAGTTATATCATTTCTGGTTGTGTTGATTGTTTCTGCTGATATTTTACTGCTGTTGTTCACATCCAGGATCCAACAGTGTACTTCTGTTGGATCCTGTTACTTCTGCCAGAATTAGCCACTCCTTCTGCCTTCTGTAACTTCTCTGGTCACCCTAAAAGCCTGCTCCAGAGGGCTGGAAAATTTCTTAAGCATGTTTTTAATGCTCTGGAGGTCTGTAGAATGAGGGAGTGATGAAGAGAATGCCAGTTCCACTGCTAACAAACATGGAAGCAAACAAATAATTGGATCCTGGCCCATCTTTTGTCTCCTTCTTTTATACTGCTCTTAAGCCACTTTGTGGATCTGCAGTATGAACAGTGGGGTACAAATATTTAAAATGAAATAGGATAAATAAACAGTTCCCCAGGATGTCCCTACTGATAATGAGGAAAACAAGGCACACTGCCCTTGTGATGCAGCAGTTTATTTACAAGTAAATAAACAGATGTCTGGAACACACTTTCTGTTTTGGCACAGCAAGCAGCAATATGAACAATTCTGGCTCTCTGTAGAAACTAACTGCAAGACTGTTAAAGTCCAATTGAGAGATTACACGTGCCATAGTGCAGCTTAACACCCTTGCCTTTCAATTCCATAACATACCACAAATCTATTTAAACTAAATATTTGCTACGGAGACAATAATGTAAGTGTTGAGTTTTTCTTTTCTTTTCTTTTTTGCTAACCATAATAGGAAATGGACAAAAATAGGCAAATAGGACCTATAAAGGCTCATAATATAAAATATAATTCTTTATTCTTCCTTGCAAAATAATACATACTGTTTGGAAGTTAGGCTATTTCTGCACTAGACTGTTATAGTGCTATTATTCCACTTTCAACATCTTATAGAATCCTGGGGTTTGCAGTTTAGAGATGGGCCTTTGAGGCAGCAAACCCCACAATTCCAACGGATGTTGAAAGTGGAATAATAGCACTATAACAGTCTAGTGTGAAAATGGCCTCAGAGTCAGACTGAACAGACCTATACATTACATATTTATCATGAAACTTCCCATTTTCTGAGGACTTTATCTCCATGGTCTTGGGCTTTTCCAAGTTGTGAAAAGGGACCAAAATCCAACCCTGTCCTCTCCACTGAAGTGTATCGTGGGAGCCAAGGGTGGAGCTCTGCCTATGGGCACATGGGGGACCCTACCAACTAAGCAATTCATGAGGCCAGGGCATACATACTTAAATAGCATGCTACCACAGATACAGATTGTGATGCTATTTAGTAGTATTAGAAGTGACAAATACGATGACATATGATAGGTATAGATCTCTATGGTGCTGGTGTAGCAACCTCAGCTCTTTAATTAAGTGTGATCTGAACAAATCATCAACTGCAAAGTTCAGGGGAAGCAGAAAAACACAGTTTGTTCCTATAGTGAGAATTGTTTAAATTTCCTTCCCTTGTACATGAAAGGGAGGGTGGAAACACATACACGTAACAACAATCTGTGGTTTATTCACTGTTATGTCCAAACAGAACTGCTATGTACTACTGCAGGTAAAGTGTGGAATGTTATCTTGCAAACTCTTTGTTTCAACAGGCAGCATTTAAATTAAACGGAAACTTTCTTATTCCAACTTTCACTTTAAAAACTTACTCCGTATTTCTGGCACACTGGGGTTTTTTTTTACCCCTTCACATATTCTTCAAATATATAATGTAAATAGTTTTTAGTTACAAAAAAAAAAATTCGATCCCACAAATATAGCAGAAACAAGCAAAAAAAAATCACCTTAGAAATCAATTCAGATCTTATATAACTCTCTTGATTCATTGTCAAGAGGAAAATATATTCCTTTTGACACACCTCCTACAAGTAAGTTAATATTTAGTCAAGTGCTGCTTACACTCATCTCAGTTTAGTTCAGTTTCAACAATCTGGTCACATCAATAAAGAGGCATATGGAATAGTAAGGGGATTTTGCATTTAACCTTGCAATTGACCAACCTTTAGCACATGATAGAGGCCAGGATCCAAAGAATTACATAACTAGTTCCACAGTGACCCCTTCCCTGCACATCACAAACATGACAGGGACTTTCAAAGGTGATTTGCGATGTGACAAGAAGGCATAAGAACAGAACGACAAAACACCCACCAGACACTGTTTTGGCAAAATTCCCACTGGGCAATGCCTTAGTATTTCTTTGAATTCCTGGTATGGGAAATTAGTATAAAAATATGTCCTATACCGAATGGGTATTTTTGAGTGTCTGGATTCAGAAACCATCTCATGTACTATCAACTGAAGCACATATTTAATATACTGGGAGAAAGATGCATTTCTAAGAATGTACTATGATGACTATGTTAGTTACAGATACAACCAATGCCAATTATGAACAATGTTTAGCCAAAAGCATAAGAAATTTCTAACACATCTTCTCCTAGAATGGATATGTCATACAGCAATACTTGCTGTATTCAGGTATGTTATGTTCAAAGAATCATTGAATCACAGAAATGTAGAGTTGGAAGAGACCACATGGGCCATCCAGTCCAACCCCCTGCCATGCAGGAACACCCTCAAAGCACTCCTGACAGATGGCCATCCAGCCTCTGCTTAAAAACCTCCAAGGAAGGAGACTCCACTACACTCCGAGGCAGCATATTCCACTGCTGGACAGCCCTGACTGTCAGGAAGTTCTTCCTGAGGTTCAGGTGGAATCTCCTTTCCTGCAGCTGAATCCATTGCTAACCAATGTTCATCAGATATTTTACACAGGTCATAATACTGACTCTCTTACAAAGTAAATGGTGTACTGCATAGTGTTTTATAAAATATCTAGTTGTTCCTGAAAGGTCAAAGTACTAATGTTGTGATAAGTGCAGGCCTGACTATACCATGATGTAAACATCAACACAGGACAAATCCACCTTTTGCTATAGGCTCAGAACTGAACCGTTTCCTGATTCGTGACATGGTATGAAGAAGGACAGAATAAGAAATCTCAATTTTCTCTTTAGCTTAGAGAAGGAAACACAGCAACAACAAAAACTGCCAAGTCCTCTGAGACTTAGACCATTTCCACACTACAATGTTAAGAGTGCTTTATTCCACTTTCAGCATCCTATGGAATCCTGGGGTTTGTAGTTTAGCGAGGGACATGTAGAATTCTCAGCCAGAGAGTTCTTTGGTGTCAATAAACTACAAACCCCAGAATTCCACAGGATGTTGAAAGTGGAATAAGGCACTCTTAACATTGTAGTGTGGAAATGGCCTGAGCAGAATCTGACAAATACTAGTATCTAACAAATTAGGGCAGGACCTGGGAGGTCATGCCTCAAGGCACAAGCTAGGTAGACAAGGTATTATGGAGCAAATAACAAAGCTCCCACACCAAGCAGAAAACAGCCATCCCTCGTGACTTTGATGTCTCCCCAATATATTTCTTCCCCAAGAAACCTAGAGAAGGCGGCTCAACCTCCAAGACATGGCAACTCTAGACATGAATGTGGAGTGGGATGGAAGAGAAGAGGAAGAAAGGGATCATACTTTGTTCATTTTCTTAGCTTAACAAGATCTCTGCACTTGGGGTTGTGGCACTGGGGGATGTACTAGCTTCAGTCCATTCACAGCTGAATAATACTCCTAATCTGAATTGTAGGGCTCCCCATCAGGCACAGACACTGAAATGAAGAGGGTGAAGAGTTTATTCCTCTCCCCCTTGGCAGCTGGCTCATGCCATGAGCTGCTGCAAAGAGGTCTCACCTCATCCTTCACTCCTTCATCTACAGACAGACACACAGAAAGAGACTGCAGGGAGAACTGGGACAGACAGAAAGACTTGATAAGACAGGATGGAAACATGCAGTTATGT
This sequence comes from Iguana delicatissima, assembly GCA_948472985.1. Classification (NCBI taxonomy): domain Eukaryota; kingdom Metazoa; phylum Chordata; class Lepidosauria; order Squamata; family Iguanidae; genus Iguana; species Iguana delicatissima. The sequence continues at coordinate 312,670 of CAOKZL010000619.1, forward strand.
ACTAGACCAGAGCTTTCCAAACTGTGTGTCGTGACACGTTAGTGTGTCAGTTGCAGTGTGTAGGTGTGTCACACAAATGTAACAGGTGGAGGAGCTGCCTCTGTTGCTACCACGGTGGGCCAAGCTCAGGTGGAGGAGCTGCCTCTGCCGCCGTCACCCCGGGGTGAGGAAAACCCTGGTGAGGGGATGACGGGTCAGGCTTGAGTGGAGGGGCTGCTTCCACTTACTGAATTACTTACTGAATCACTGTGTCTTGAAATGATGCATGTCTACAAAGTGTGTTACCAACACGAAAAGTTTGGAAAGCTCTGTATTAGACACTGAGACAACACCGGGGGTTGGAGAGACCAATCATGTCAAGCTCAGTGTAATCTTGAAGGTCCAGTGTACACATTCAATGCATTGTGAAGTTTGATGCCTCTATTATTATTTTTTTCACAGTGTCTATGGAAGGGTAATGGAAGCTTATCTACTTATGCAAATGAACTCAATGTCCATAAAAATGCATTACTGCAAAGAGAGAATTGATAAAGGGCATGACATGTGCGTTCCAGAGGTTAGAGCTAGGATCTGCCTTCTACCCTGGAACTGTCTTTCCTCTGCCCAGGGTTGAGACATTCCATCCTCATAGTCCATCCCATTCAGTAGCATTCTGTGCAGCATTTGGAGGGGACTGGAAGAGCTACCAAAGACAGGAGGGAGAGCATTAAGCTTCTGCCAGTCCAATGGTTAGTGCCTACATTTGGATCTAATTCAAGGGGAAAATTTACAGTATGTCCCACAAACACATTGTACAGTAAAGTAAAATCAGAACAGAACAAGAAATCTGTCAATAAGAGGAAACAGCTATTTCACCAGTTTCTTTTTGAACAATCATTTTAGTGTACCTCAGAGGAAGCTTTTAAGCAATTTTTGAAACCTCTGCTTCTATCACTAAGCAAAAATATACTGTAATCCGCAAAGAATGACAATATCATTATGTGGACAGAATCGCTTTGTAAGCTAAAGTAACCAACAGCAATGCTGATTCGCTCTTGCTGCATCTTCTTATCTACCAGTTATACTTAAGGCTAACAGGCTAATAGGCAGAACATGTAGAATGTGTCTGCCTATTTTGATATATAAAATTAATTGATAAGTGTGGTCTAATTTTTTGCATAAAAGGCAAAATTCTCCAATTCTGGATCAGCTTCCCTGGCTCATACACCGTTTTTAATATAAAGAGTAAACTTATACTCACTGCTTTATATGTTGAGCAGGCAGATACTGGCAGGAACAGTAAACGTGGTTGCACCTGTCACATCTAGTTTATACCTCAGGAGTGTCTCCTTTTAGAATTTTTCTTGGAATCAGGGCTGGTCTTTCTTTGACGGAATGATGACTTACTGTGCTAAAGGCACTCCAGACAGAGATTCTTCCTACTTATTACTCTGAAATCCTGGATTCCTATGACCCAAGATCTATCTCAGCCACTGACTAAAAACAGGGTATAAACATGCTGCTAGGCCTACATTCTTTTTTAAAAGACAAAATATGCTTCAGCAAAGTAGGTTGAAGTTCACAGGACATGTAAGTAAAGCAAATTTATTATGCTGCATTTGCTTTTGAGACGAGGAATCAAATTAAAGGTTGCCTAGGCAATCGAAGGATCTGGGAGTCACTAACGTTGAATGTTGTGTTTAGCAGAGGCCCTCGTCGGCTGATGAGTGTTGCTCATTTTCTAGCGCATATCTTTCATATCTGAACTCCTCCCTTCCATTTACTGCAGGTGTGAGCACAGTGTGGCCCACATGCTACATAGAGCACTTCATGGGTGTGTTTTCATCCCCAGAGGTCATTTCTTCCCCCCCAAAAATTCTAAAAAATGTGTGGCATTTGCCTCAAAACGCCATTTAGCAATGTGAGGGAGCATTCTCATCATAGTTTTGACTAACTCTGAGCCAATTTAGGCTCAGGAGATGTCATTTTGAAGCAGGAACTGAAGAGAAGTGACTTCTGCTCACTTGCTGTTGTTGTTGTGTGCCTTCAAGTCATTTCTGCCTTACAGAGAACCCTAGCATAAGGTTTTCCTGGCAGAATTTGTTCAGAAGGGGTTTATCTTTGCCTCCTCTGAGGCTGAGACAATGTGACTTGCCCAAACTCATCCAGTGTGTTTCCACGACCAAGTGGGGATTAGAACCCTGCTCTCCAGAATCACAGACCAAACTCAAACCATTATGCCATGCTGGCTTCTCTGTTGTTAAAAAGGGCTTCTGTTCCTGGGCCTGAAATGGCCCAGGGGAACAAAAAACATGCCTCCAAAAGACTGGGGGCAAAATTTTATTTTGATTTTTGTGTGTGGGGGACACGCACTGGGAGATGCAGCTCTCCTGTGGTGCTCATGTAGTCCCCTAGTCTTCTGGAATTGCCTATCCTTGATTTACTAGGAAAACAATATATTTCATCAGTGCAAAAGCCATTCAAAAATGAATAACTCTTGTTTATAGTTATCAGTTACATGACCAGAAGACATGAAATAACCTTAAGTATCCCACATAATTTTTGCAGTAAGATCACATATTTTTCCATAGCTCCGTGTACTTTAAAAATATTTGCGGGTAACTCCAAGAGTCTTCAACAGGTTCCTCAGTGGTTCTCAACCTGTGGGTCCCCAGATGTTTGTGGACTTCAGCTCCCAGAAGCCCCAGCCACTATGGTCAATGCTCAGGGCTTCTGGGAGCTGAAGTCCACAAACAGCTGGGGACCCACAGGTTGAGAACCACTGCTGTAGATGATGTCCTAGCACCATATTCAACTATAGGAAAACAGCTGGATGGTATATCCAGCTATATGGATCCTCCAACTTTCCAGTGACACAGAAATGTTTGTGTTGGGGTTGTTGCATTTCTTAAAAGGTGAGTTTGGGAGGGGATGTTGGTTGCTCTATGGTTGGTCAAGAATTCTGATAACTACAAAGAAGTGGGTTGTGATAGCGTAAGTTGGACTTAACATTTCTCATAACTCACTAACAGAATGGTAGCCTAAGTTTTCTTGGGGAAGAGTAGGAAGGTTTTTTTAAAATAAATAAACCCTAGGTTTGAAGGATTATTATTTACCAGATTCTTTACTACAGGGAAAGTACAGACATGGTGACTCCAAACATGCCAATGCATAAATATTTACTCTGAATCAGAGCACTAGGCCAATGTCAGCCACCAAAAGAATGGTAAAAGCATATAATGACTTGAGCACCTTAGTAAACAAGATGTATTAGCTAAGGAGCTACACCCACCTCCAAATGTCTCTGAGGCAGGCCTTTCTCTATACAGAATTTCAGCAATGCATACATCATTTATCTTCTGTGAGTCTCTATGAGGACATACAAGGCCATATATTCTGTTTCAAGAAAAGTTACCAAACCTGGGGATCAAGCAATGGGAGGGAATGAGTAAGCCTATCAAAGCTGTTCTGTCTTTATCAATTTCAATCCAGAGAATGGAGATATGATTTTTGGACTCTCAGAATGGCCCCAGAATGGTCATACTGGTTAGAGCAGTGGTTCTCAACCTGTGGGTCCCCAGATGTTTGTGGACTTCAGCTCCCAGAAGCCCTCAGCATTGACCATAGTGGCTGGGGCTTCTAGGAGCTGAAGTCCACAAACATCTGGGGACCCACAGGTTGAGAACCACTGGGTTAGAGGATCCTGGGAATTGTAGTTTAAACATACACACACTCTCTCTCTCTCTCACACACACACACACACACACACACAGAGCCGTCAAAGCAATATTTGAACTTACAGAAGCAATTTCCATGAGTTGAAATCAGAGGAAAGCAAACCTCTTCATCCTGCAGCCCTCTGTGCACTCTAAAACCCTAAAATCCCACTCCAGAAAGCTAGGAAATAAAGGAAGGATCAACAATACTGACATAACCACAAGGATCAAACTAAATTTAGGCCAACTATTCCAAGGTGCATGACAGACAACCTTCCTCCATTCCTAGGCTGCATCTTTCCCTATCAGGCAACAAGCCAACTCTGAATCCTTCATTTGCAAAGCTTATTCCTACTCTTCTCATAATTTATCATGAGTGTACTTTAGGAAACATTTTATGACCTAAGGCTGCTGGGCCATGGCCCAGCATGTTAGCAGGATCGTATACAACCAAACGAAACAGGCTTTATTTTAAATTATTTGGAATAGCCACAGGACAGATTAGCCTGAAAAACAGCAAAATAACAGCGTGAGCCTGGAATACTAATCTGTGATATTGAGTATACTTTATAATCTGATCCTAGTTCAATGAAAAATGTTCAGGACACATTTGTCATTTGCTAATACATTTATTCTTCAAGTGCCTTTAGACCTCTATCATAGTATATAATTATTGAAGAATTAAATTGGGAGTAATATTTTTAATTCTTATTTTAAAAAGTCTTTTAACTAAAAATACAAACTTTCTACAATTGCCCTGTCTACTGCAGCAGGTGCTCTTCAATTTAAGGAAACAAAAAGAGAAATGTGAAATACAAGCAGCGTCTTCCTCAATAATTCTGCTGCAATATGGCCCTTTGACATGAATTCCTTCTGTCCTGACATGGCCATGTTAAGGGTAGTAATTTAGCTAGAAGATATATATTTTTACACAAAAGGCTATTTCTTTTTAGCTGCAGGGTATTTGATGAAAATGAACAAATAACACCTTCTCAATCAGTATTCATTTTTTAAGAAAAATTAGCTCCCTTTAACCATTGGCTTCCAAAGCCTTACTCAAAGACATATATTCACAAATAACTTCTACAGTACCTAGGGCCTCCCCTATTTTCTTCAGCACTTTTATTCTTGGTTTTATTCATAGAACTGGGCACTCTTCTGGCTTGATCTCACATGGTGTATAGCTGACAAAAAGGTAGGTCGTCTGTACCAAGGCAGCACACTCTCCCTCTGCCCAGCTCTCTTTGACTAAATAGGAAGAGACACTGCTCAGGAATACCTCCACACCCTGAAAAACGAAATCCTGCTACAGTATTTTCAACATACAAAACAGTACTAATGGAGCTGAATTAGGTATCTTACCTCCCACAGCAGTCCAAACAGACCCACTCATTCTTTTATGTAGGTGAAGCACGTTATCAAAATAGAACAATGAAGCCTGGAGCAGGAAAGCCTTCCTTCCTCTGAAAGAAGGTTTGACTCACAAACCTCTCTCTCTCTCTCTCTTTCTCTCAATCTTTCTCTCTCCCACTCAACCTCTTGCTCTTTCTCATTTGTGTTTGCTGCATGGTTGGCCACATCCACCTTTGTCATGTCTACTACACAGTGATTTTCACCACAGGATGACGGAAAGAAATCAGCCTCCAATTCTAGGCTAGGCAACCTGCTGGCAAGATTACCACCATCAAAACGCTGTGGAGGGACTGTAAGCTGCCCGAGGCTCTTCCCCCCTCCTCCGCCATCCACACCCATCCAAATTTCAAGCTGAAGAAAAGGTTTTGCTGCATTTTTTTTAAAAAAGAAAAGGTCTTCAAACACTTGCCTCAAATTTTCTAAATTATATATCTCAGTGTTTGTTTTGTATAAATCTTAATCCATCATTTGAGTTTTAGAAAAATAACACCAGGGCTGTCGGTGGTGGTGGTGGTGAAGATGAATATAGATGCACATTGTAGAATTATGAATTAAGCAGCATTTAGAAAAGTTGTTTTGGGGGAATATAATTCCCAGAATTTCCCAGCCAACATGGCAATTCTGGACGTCATAGCACTGGGATTAGTGATATTCGGGTGTGAGAGCAGAAGACAAGGCCAGGTTTCCAAGAGGGACATAACAGCATCCCTCTAGCTTTCTGGTAGGCATCTCATTGTTCTATGGGCCCATCTGGGACAGGGACTCTGGTACACTCATGGAAAAGCACGTTAAGCACGTTACTGCTCTCTGTTTTCTTCAACAGTGAGGTTTGCACTGTATGAGCATTTTTGTTGTATGTTAGGCTATGCTGCGACATTAAAACGAATTGGGCTACCTCAGGTAGGGGAGGCATTTGAAAATGCCAAGGAACCATGTGAAGCTCTGTGGTGCATGGATGAAAATACAGCCAGAATCATAAGGGTTACAAATTACATTTTCCAGGAAACAAAAGTAGCGATTTCTCAAAACTAAACATTTCTATGACAGATCACCATTTATCCTTGATTATCATGGAGGTTCAATTGTACAGAAAATATTAACTACAGGTACAGATTTGTAACTAGGACCATGCACATAAACTTAATACCTAAAGATTTCAGTAGGAGGCATTAGGATCCAATGGTTTAAACAGAATGTGATAAATAAAATATATACTTTTATCTTGGAGTTATTATTAAAAAAATTTACCTGAGTAAATGAATTCCAAATGCTATAGGCTATATTTCAGAAGAAGGAACTGGCAAAATGACCCCTGAATACTTGGCTAGAAAAACACTATCAATCATTGCATTCCTTTCAAATGGAATGCAGTGCATCTCAAATTTTCATTCACTCATTACACCCCACATAACATGCTAGAGATAATGTTTGTGTAATGCCTTACTTCTCTTATCTAAATATACTCCTAGGTAATATGGTTTAAGATTTTAGCCTAGCTCTCTAGCTCTGAGGCCTTCAGAAGTGGTTTGGTTAAATTGTTCCAATGTTTTTCTTACTGAACTACTACTTTGAGGGGCTTATGTATATTTCAAAAAACTGAATTCTCAGATGTGAAAGAGAACAGATATCCATAATAATGGTAGAGGGGATCATGATGAAACAGATACTCCAATGTTATGTAAAACGTAAAGCTGAATGTATCTCTCATATATATATGTATGTATGTATGTATGTATGTATGTATGTATCTGTATATGTATGTATGTACCATGGCTTTAAAGACATAAAAATTGTAAAAGCACCAGACCCTGTCTGATCTTGCAAGCTAAGCAGTGTCAGCTCTGGTTAATACTTGGATGGAAGACCACCAATGAATATCAGGTTCTGTAGGCTATTTTTCAGAGGAAGGAACTGGCAAAGCCACCTCTGAATATTCCTTGCCGAAGAAAAACCTATGGAATTCATTGCGTTGCCATAAGTCGACAAGCAACTTGAAGGCACATACACACATTATGACTTTAGAGTCCTACCCAAACACTGACATTTGGCAGATTTTTACAAATACAGTTTTCCCTATTATACACACTTTAAAAGAAAAAGCAGAAATACAGAGCTAGAGTTCCCAGTTGGAGTGTAAGAAACAATTTGATCTACTGAGTCACAATGACCTGGAGATGTTCCATCTTTCTGAAATGCTAATACACAGAACAACATGCTGGCAGTTAAATAAATTAAACATTTTAAAGCCTAACATTTCTGGAAAGCAATCCATCATAACTTTACAGAAAACTGAGACCAGTGGGGGAGGAGGGAAATAATAGCAGTGATGTTAGTGACTACTACTCAGATATGATTTTATGCTGGCATCTGAAATCTTAATCCCAATCCCAAGCAACAATGCCTATTACCAAAAAAATTAAGATTGTCCCAAGAGACAAAGGCAACCAAACCAACTTTTAAATGTGAGGTGTTCCTCTTTTTCAAAGTGAATGTTTTAAGTATAATTGTCCATCAGAAAATGAATGCTACACTGAGACAATACAAGCAATCCATAATTGTAAAATGTTCATGCAGCATACATACAAGCCTAGAAACAACTGTCAGTCCCAAGTAGAGTAGATCCATTAAATCAAAGTGATTTAGATAGGTGTTGATTTACCATTCAGCAATTAACCAGTTTACGCTAGCAAGGAATAGCCATTGGTTCTAGGCCAGAGTTATTGGTTTTGCCATTATTTCACTTCCATATACTGACAAACGAGTTATCTGACAAACATGTTAACTCCAATTGGTTCTGATTTAAGGAATTCACACATCAAATTGTCCTCCATTTTAGGTAAACTCCAGGAGTGTGAAGACTGAAAATAACCTTAACAGTAAGCTCAACAGAGAGTTGCTACAATACAGTCCCCACTTTAGAAAAAAAATTATTATTATTTTCAATTACATCCAAAGGTTTCAATGATTAATAAGGTATTTTGTTACCATTATTACTATCAGTATTCTGCAACAGTCATTTCACCTGTCACTCAAAAATCATCAATCAAGAAATCTAAGGGATCATTTAAACATTTTGACAAATCACAAAGTAGGATCAGATAGTATGCAACACTTTTGGATCTCTGCTCTTTCAAGAGTGGTCACACAGGATGGAACACTGTACATGCTGAAAAATTCTTTGCAAAAGGAACCTGCCTTGTTGAGTGAAACTTCATTTTCCTCTTCTTTCATTTAAGAAGTTTGTGTGTCTCTGAGCGTATGCATACATTTTCCCCATAAAGGCGAGTATTCAAACATACAGTACAATTGCTACTGCCATGTGGATATACCCTGGGCTTGTTTAAAACACACAGACACAGATAGATTACTTCTAACTTGACCTATTGTCCCATGCACATAAACTGTAGTGATTATTACTACAATATTTATATATATATATATATATCCAGAAAAGGTTGCAGGGGAGTTGTGGTAATCTTTTGTGGGGGAAGAGAGAATCTTGCAGCATCTTAAAAACTTGTAAGGTTTATTTTTGTGGCCAGAAGCCCACTTCACAAGATGCACATAATGAAGTGGGCGGCAGTCAACAAAAGCTTGTTCCAAATAGAACTTTTTAGCCTTTAAGGTGCCACAAGACTTTTTTTTTAAGTATAAAACAATAGTGATGTACTTCAGCCTATTTAATGATTGTGAAACACAAAAACAAGTATCCAGTGACAGGTTCTCTTTTAAATACTCAAAAGCACTACAGCTTAGTCAAAATTAAGTACATTTAGTTCCTATTGAGTTTTATGGGTGCCATTAAGCACATGCTTAACTCCTTCATTGAAAGTGAGAGGATTTTAAAGGGGACAGCCTGGGCAGCCTTGTGTCTAGAATAACAACAGATATTAAATGTACCAGTTACAGAACAGTCACGCTTTTGTATTGCAATTATTTACTTTCTTAGAAAAATATAAAAATACAAACTGTTCATAACAGCAGTACTTGACCTCAAGAGGCAGATTTAGTTAAACAGTTGACAACTTATTCATATGCTGAATCATATGATTGAAAGGATTATTGTGGAACAAACACAACAGAAGGGAGGTTTGAAACATTCAGGATGTGTCACAATGTTTGCAACCACCCCATATGAAAGGTAGAACTAAGTGAAATCACCTGAACAATGAATATAAGCAGCTGCACAGAATCTAAAATCTTCTTTTTCTTCCTTGTAGTCCCTTATGACTTCAGTGGGCTTAAGACTTGCCTGTCTCTATGGCCAAGAGCATTCACTAAGGAAATACCATAACTTTTATGCTTACAAAATTACTTGACAGTTGCACAGAGCCACTTCATGAGTGATTTCTGGTGTTATGCAACCAACTGTAAAACCAAAGGCATGCACATCTGTATGTGCAATGATCAATGTGCAACCATGTACAGTGCACATCTGTGTGCAATACACATGTGCATTCATGAGGAACTTCCTGGTTGCAGTAGCTCCAACGGCTGCTGGTTCATTTCTGTGAGCAATTCAAAGTGCTGGTTATGACTTTTAAAAACCTTTATAGCTTCCAGGCTATTTGAAGGACTTTATTCTCCCATATGAGCCTGCTCATGCTTTGAGATCCTCTGGGGAAGGCTTTCTATCTGTCCCACCACCCTTCCAGGTACATCGGGTGGGAACATGGGAGACAGCCTTCTCGGTGGCTGTCCCCAGGCTCTGCAATTCCCTTCCTAGAGCAGTTAGACTGGCACTCTCCTCACTGTCTTTCCATGCAGATGAAAGATCAAGGAATGAAAAAAATTCCCCTTCACAGGTAAAGGCTGCCAGAAAAAGCTAGCATTCTTCTTTCTAGAAGATGGTCTTGGGATCTTTCTCAGCTGGAGAGAGAAGAGTGTGGTGTGGCTTTCCTGGCTTAGATGTTGAGAGAATCCCTGCTGCAGAGAAAGGTGCCATCCCCCCTCCACCCAAGTCAGTGATGAGAGAAGTTATGCCTGCTGGAATATTCTCTGCAACTCATGAAGGTACCAGAACTTTTTAAAGTCCATCTGCAATAGCTATTCAACAGTAATGCATTGCATACAATCCTCACATTCCTGTCAATAGGCACTCTCATATGTATATACAAATATATACAAACATACTGGCCCATCTTGGCTGGTGCCTCTTGGTGCTTCACAATCATAAGCAGTTGATAATTTCCTATTATCAAAACAAAAAGTGCTCATGTCTTTAACGTTATGGCTGACAGAACCATCCTCCTACCTCTCTCACTAGGATCCTTGGATTTCTCTCCTTAAAGTTGGACCCTGTAGTCCCCAGGGAAATTCTTACCTTCTTCCAGTGTTCCAGTCTGCTCTGAAGCAGGTGATGGGGGCGGGGACGGAGGCAGGTTAGTTGTCTCTTCAACTGCTAAAGATCGAACAGTAGAAATGAGACACAATGATTAATTATTTTGATAACAGGAGAATCTGCAGGGTAAGAGGCTAGCGGCATCTGATAACGGCCATTTCTGCACTACACTCTTATAGCACGATTATTCCATCGCGCTGTAAGAGTGTAGTGTGGAAATGGCCAATATTCCAAATCCATTCAGCCCAAATCTTTAGCTCTTATCTAGCCTGGTACCCACCCACACCAATTAAATGTTCATTTTGGATGATGGAACATTATGCTCAGAAAACTACTCTGCTGTCTTTTATTACATTTTGTTTAATAAAAGGTATAATATAAACATTAAAGTGGGTGAGGCTTTTGGTTACATTCCAAATGTCTGAGTGAATGAATGAATGACATTATAATTATTACATGCCTTGAAGAAGAGCGAGTTCACAAGCTCAAAGCAAGAAAAAAAATAGTAAAGGGAGAAAGTAAAAAGCAATCAAATATCTCAGTCTAGAGTGGGGAATGCATAATACAGAGGAGCCCAACCACATGATAAATTCATTTATACATGTATTTGAAATAGTAACGTTTCACTATTTTTGTAAATTTTAGTAAATTTAGTAAATTACTAAAACCTTTAAAAATAATCTGTAACACCATTTTCTCTTTGTATATAAATGTTTTGGGTCAAGCTTTCAACTGTGCCAATCTGGGCTGGTCAGTAGCCAAGGAAACACTCTCAACCCTTACTTCCTTACAAACATCCAGCTATAATAAATGAAATGCATACAGAGAATAGAAAGAAACAGTAGCCTCAGTAAGCATGCGAAAACAACACCCAAGCAACATTTTCTAAACTGTTCCTTAAAAATACTGGGCAGTAGTTGGCCAACATGTAAAGCCCCATTCATTTCAACAGAAAAACTTAGTATACACTCACATCTCTTTCTCTGAACCTAACAGGACTTTAAAATAATTAATTTTGCACTCATTGTTCCCATCATTCTAATTGGTGCATGCAGTTTCAAGAAAAACTTTATGTAACAATGCAAGTATTTTTACAGAGGTCTGCAGAGTATTAACATTTCCTCTCTCCAACAGACCTAGTGGCAACTGGTACTTTTCATACCACTGGTGCAGTAAAATTGCTCTGGCTACCAGTCTAGAATTTAAAGGTACTATCCACAATGCACATTTTGATACAGAACAGAGCCAGTGTGGTATAAGTGGTTCGAAGACCGGACTAGGACTTTGGGGAACCAGAGTTCCAATCTCTGCTCAGCCATGGAAACCTACTGGGTGACCTTGGGTAAGTCACACTCTCCCTTGAGTCTCAGAGGAAAGTAAAGACAAATCCCCTCTGAATAAATTTGGCAGGACAACTCCTTAGGGTCACCATAAGGTGGAAATGACTTGAAAAGGCACACAATAACAACAAATCCAGGATGTTGTATCCTATTCCCAAAAGTTGGCTCAATATAGTTCCTTGGATAGTTTGGAAGATAACCAACAGCAAATTTACTGCATCCCTAATATGGAAGCTATCAGCCACCACTGCATAGACCAGTGATGTTATGTACCTCTCAGGTTTTCTTAATGATGCCAACCTTTATTCAAGGCAAATCACACAACAGTACATATACAACTATTGCCATAAACTGGGTAGAAGAAATTTCTAGAATAAGGTTTCCTGGACTCAATCCATTTCATCAGATGCAAACAGACTGAGTCCACAAAAGCTTATGTTAGAAATTTCTTCTTCCAGTTAGTCTCAAAGGTGCTACTGGACTCTTTGATATCTTTTAATGCAAAAAAGGTCTAATGTGGCTATTTCTTTGAACATCTCCATAAATAGATGGATATGCATCCTGTAGGTTTTTTTTTTTTTTTTTTTTTTTGAAGCTTTAATTACATGACACTCAGGTTTGGGATGCAGCTCAGCAAAGTATTTCAACAAATATCACTGTTGAACACAATCTTTTCTTTTCTGTCTGCATCACACAACATCCTTGTTCAGTATAGAAATGATCCTTCAACTGCTTTTTAAATTCTTCCCCATGAGGAATTACCCGCACCTTGAAATCTTGATAGCCTCTCATGCTTTTTATCATTAAACTTGGTCCTACATTTTTAAATAAAACATGACAAAGTATGTGGTTGAATCAGGTTGACTCTCTGTGATACCAATATTTTAGTATATCAAGACGTTATTCAATGACTTCTGGCTTGTTTTAAAAATGGCATGTCATGACATTGGAACCTATAACTGTGACTTGTTTTCCACCTTGTTTCCACAACTTCCCACCCAGAAATATTTGCTGGCAAAAGAGCAGGAGAGAAGCAAACCAAATGCAAACCATAAGCAAACAAGAAGCAAGCCATGGGAGAGGGGGGACAAGCAATGCTTTGTTTGGTCATCTGCCACAAAACTTATGGCTTAAGCAACAAACCATGGCTTACATAATCCATGGCTTTTTGTGACATAAATGTGTGCCCAGTATTTCCACTTTCAATACTTAAAAATAAATAAATGAACCAATGCATAAAAGAAAGGCTAGGCCACAGCTGCAGTGCAAAAGCTTGATGTTTATAACACAACATACAGCTGGGATGTCTTGCTTTACCTAAAGGTAATGGTGCTGGCTGATCTTTTTGCTGGGCTTCTTTTTCCTGTTCACCTTTCAGGACTGCCACAGCTTCAGCTGTTACTACTTGGACTATCCTTGCAGACACTTCTTCTGAGACAGTAGTAGGATCAACAACAAGACAAACAAAAGCACATTAATGTAAGAGATATAAGGAAAAAATAAAAAATAAAAAAACCATGGAGCCTTCCACAAACAATGATTACAGACTAAGGTTACAATTCTGGCTCTACACTCACTATACTGTATGGATGTGAATTCACAGAAATTCAATTCTCCCCCGCAACAACAAATAATTGTACCACTTTTCTTCTCACTGCAAGAAACTCACACTATTTTCACTTTGAGACTTACAGCTGATTTTGGCACAGAAAACAAATTAAAAGCACAGAAAACAAAAACATCTTCTGCCAAGGAAATTTGTTTTCTGTGCAGAATGTTACCTTCTCTGCAGAAAATACAGTTTCAGGAGAGAGGAGAATAAAATACAGGCATGTTTCACAATTAATAAGTCCTGAATGGAAAAGACTCTCATCAGTCTAGGATTCTCCTCATTCATATTTCCTGACATTAGAGAAATCCTACTGTTTTTCAACCATTTTTTTAATACTCTGTCTCTACTGTGCTACCCTATACATGGTTTGCTATAAAACAGATACAGAATAGTTTCTTTCTTCAGTAGAACAAATAAAACATTATTCAGTAGATCACTTTTTAAAAATGGACAGGGCTGGATTCTCATGCAGATACCAGCAATGCTGCGGTGAACTAACCACAATAATGAAGTCTTATAAAATTCCATCACAACTAAACGGGAACCTCTACTAAGGAGAAATTACACGGAAGGCTCTCTCACGTACAGAGGATGAATATTCTACTCTCCCTGTCCAGAACACCTGATGTCTGATATAGATAAACACTACATCTACTCCTAGTTGAACACAAAATTGGAAGTTCTTACAAGAAAATATTTTTGAAACTGGTTGAGGACTAGTACTTAGTCAAGAACCATTCTAGGAGCTGAACGCATTGACTTGGGATGGGGCTGAAGTAAAGGTTGGGGTTAGCCTCCCTAAACTGCAAACCCCAGGATTCCATAGGATGTTGAAAGTGGAATAATAGCACTATAACAGTCTAGTGCAGAAATGGCCACTGTTGCAGAAGGATATGAGGGATCAAAATTAGCCCCCAGATACCTGGAAGTTTCCCATTCTTCCCCTGGATACCTCCCAAATTACTGGGTTTCATCCTGGAAACCAGGGAAATACCAGACTTTTTATTATTATTATTATTATATTTTTTGTAAAAACAAACATACAAATAAAACATTCCTTATTTTTTACCATACATAAATTCTTTTCCACCATCTTATATACCTTTTATAAAAAAAAGAAGAAAAGAAAAAAAACCCCACACTCCATACCTACTTACCCCCCTTCCCTTATTCTCTACATATTTTGAGGATGGTTATAATTTTACCTGTTATTGACCAACACTTACTATACTATCCAAATGAAAAAAACACCACTACCTTATTTGTACTATCAAAGTTCAATACAAAATTTTTACTTCCGAGTCCAAATTCGTAAATCACTTAGTTTTACCTTCCCCATTGGACTTCCCAAAGGGGTTTTACCAAGTTCCATTCTTCAGTAATTAATTTTTTCGGTCTATCATTTATAATTGATGTGAGTTCATCTAATTCCCATAAGTCATATAGTTTCCATAACCAATCTTCCACCTTAGGTGTTTCCTTTGATTTCCATACTTGTGCAAATACCAATCTTGCCGCTGTTGTCATAAAAATCATCATTTTTCTCAAAGAACTCTTTTTAAAATATTTCTCATCCAACATATTCAATAAATATATTTCAGGACTTTTAGGGAAATTAATTTGTAATGCATTAACAATACAATTATGAATCTTATTCCAGAATTCTTTAGCCTTATCACATGTCCACCATAGGTGGTAAAACGTCCCTTTCTTAGAACACTTCCAACATGCATCTTTAGTATTCTTAATTAGTTTAGCACTTTGAGTCGGTGTATAATACCATCGATAAAAAACTTTGTAATAATTTTCTTTTATGTTGATGTTAACACAATGCTTCTTAACATCCCTTTTTCCCAATCTTGTAACAAAATAGTATGTCCCAAGTTTTTAGCCCATCTTATCATATTATCTTTGACAATTTCTTCTTCCATATACCAGTTTAATAACAATTTATATATCTTACCTATCAAATGATCTACACCTGATTTTAACAATTTGTCAAATTCCTTTTCTTTCGTTTCAATTCCTTGTATCCTTTTATCCATTTTAAATCTTTCTTCTAGTTGCCTTTGCAGTAACCAATGAGAAGTAATACCCACTTTAATCAACTCTTCTTTATCTTTCCAAATTATATTTTCTCCTTGTACTTTTAATAAATCTTTATACATTATCCAATTATTTAATTTAGGTTTCTCTCCTCTATAAAATGCCTCATGTACTGAAACCCACAATGGTAGGAAATACCAGACTTTTTTTGAGCTCGAAGACCACCACCTCTATTTGTGTGCAGAAATCATTGCAAAAACTGTCTGTACACCTAAGATGTTAAGGGGT
Source organism: Iguana delicatissima (assembly GCA_948472985.1). Lineage (NCBI taxonomy): Eukaryota > Metazoa > Chordata > Lepidosauria > Squamata > Iguanidae > Iguana > Iguana delicatissima. Next base: position 328,405 of record CAOKZL010000619.1, read on the forward strand.
GAAGTGAGGAACTGTGGCTGGGGGGCAGCATGAGGTTGCACTTTTCTAGTAACTGGCCTGAAAGTAAAACTTACATACCTGTTTGTTTGTTTGTTTGTTTGTTTGTTTGTTCGGCATCCCTGAGCAGAAATTTAAAATGGACAGAGGTGGCAAGAAAACAAGAACGGACACCAAAAAACCCCCCAAAAAGCTCCAGTATCACTTCTCTGCTTCTGCTTCAGCGCTAGTAAAAGCTAGTGTTGTATTGGCCACTGATGTGTTGAAATCTAAAAAGGCTCCTTGAAAGAAACCCAGGGTCCTGAGTAAGTGTCAATTCACTGATACTCCCAGCCCCTAGGTAACATTGAGCTCTCAGCTATTGTCTTGCTGTCCCCACCTCATGCCTTCCTGCCCTTGTCTAGACTGCCACTTACTTTTTGCACCTGCTCTGATGTCTGTGGACAGGACAAGACTGTGAAGAGATGGGTACAAGCCCTTGCCACAAACCCAGATGCGAACTCTGCGCTCATATCTACTCAGGAAATGTCATCACAGGACCTAATCACATCATTCACAGTATTAGAAGTACTTTCATTTGTTCATCCTTTAATGTAATATAGGTCATCTTCTGTCAATAATGCCCTTCAGCACTCTACATTGGGCAAACAAGCCAGTCTCTGTGCCAAAGAATAAATGGACATAAATCAAACATTAGGAATGGGAATACACAAACACCAGTTGCAGAAGACATCAATCTACCTGGACATCAAGCAGTCCTCGAACAAAAAAACTACTGTACAGAGGAAGATTGGAAAGAGGAACAGTAGAACTGGGATATTTCCACAAACTGCAGTCCACTGACAGAGGGCTGAACAGAGACAATGGCTTCGTGGCACACTACACATATTATAACACTAGTTAACATCCCAGCCTCATGAGGGTTCTCTTGGTCATTTTATTACTTTTCCTTTTTGGTTCTCACACAGCATCATACTACATTCCAATTGCTATTCACACATACCACCTGCTTATAAAGGTTTGTTCCTAGGAACTTCACTTCATGCATATGGTGAAGGAAGACTTAAGTCTATGAAAGATTATGCTACCAACTTCTTTCTCTCAGTCTCAAAGGTGCAACAAGATCTCTTTGCATACTTATCCAGACTAATATGGCTGTGTCTTTGAATTCTTGCAATAAATTGTTAAGGAAGGAAAATCATGATTCAGAGCCATAGAGAGGAACAAATCTACTGTGACACTGGTGGAAAATAAACAGCACAAGCTGGATAGGACTGAGGCAGGCCCACCCAAAGAATGAAAGATTCCTCAGCCCTGCTATACAGGAATTCAATAGTTCTACATCTGGAACTTTTTTATTGAATGCAAACTCCTTATACATGATATCCTGGGGTATAAAATCTAGACTGATCTGTTCTCAGTACCCTTTTAGCTACTATTGAATCTAATGGTGGTAGCACTTCTGGAAATGTGGCTCAGACTGTTACTATGGCTCAGACTGTCACTGGATCCTTTAACACGATATAATTACTGCATTATGATTCCAGTTTAGTTGCCAAAGCAACTCCTGGTATTTGCAGTTTAGGGAAGGGCGTTTATAATTCTTATCCAGAGGGTTCCTCTAGTGCCTCCCCAAAGTGCATATCCCATGATCCCATGGCAGTTAAAGTGGAATCATTATGCTGTAATTGGGAAGTATGAAAAAAAAACCTGTATAAAAATGGCAGGCATGCGTTTACAAAACACCTGTTGCCCACCACTGCATAGCAAATACACAAATGTTGCCGATGTTTATAACATTTCTTCATGAACTATCCAGCATGAATTGGCAACATGCAGGAAGTTCTTTTTTGCCATACAGTAAGAACTGGTGACACGCAGGGTTTGTTGGTTTTCTTCACCTATCACAGGATTTCCCAAATATACTAAATGGAGGTGAATAGATGATTGATACTGGGAAATGGTTTGCTTTCACTCTTACATGCAGTTAAACAATTCAACATCAGAATGCATAGTCTGGGTGGCATCTGTTGGTTAGTCCCAACTAGAGTAAATTCATTCAATCAGTTATTTAATGGTGAGTCAATAGATAGGAACATCTAATGGATTCAACAGGCCTACTCAGGACTAAAACAGAATTTAGGTCATTGCAAATAAATAAGCTCACACGCAATGGCATTTGCCCATCAAACCAAAAGGTAATGAAACTTCATACCAGAGAACTACAAAGAGATCATCACCTAAACCTCTAAAGCATTGGTGAGCCTGCTAGCTTCTTGTATATAATCTTGTTCTAGATAATCCGTTTACCAAGGCATTCATTTCAAAATCAATCTGCAGTATCTTTTTTCAGTGATACTAACAAAGTTTTCCAAAGAGAAATAAGTGAGGCTTTTTAACCCTTAAAATAATTTTAAATAGATAGTAAAATATGTGAAAGAGAGAACAATTTTCCAACTTCATGATATAGTGTAAGCATAAACAATGAAAAAGCAAATACAGCCCAACCAGTTTACATTTTCTCTGCAGACTGTTCCTTCCCAGCTGCCTCTGCTCTGTTTTAAAACTGATTGATAACCAACCATGGAATAATGTTAAATAGGTTATTTGACCTAACCCACTTAAATTGTGTTGGCCTGGAAATGGAGCAAGAGGGGGAAGTAACCTAATACAGGTCTAGTTGAGGTCAGGTGTCACCCCCATGATGACCTCCTTAGTCTTCCTTGAGTGAAACATCTTGGCTGCAAGGGCAGTTCAAATACTCCGGTTGCTCCCAACTGGCTGTAACTGTCCCTTCCCAGTTGCCTCTACCCTGTTTTAAAACTGGAAGGGGCCTTCTGGTCATTATCACAGATGTGACTGATTTATATCTATTATGGCATAGACAACTTTGGCAGGTTAAGGGTCTAATTTGGTCTAAGTTGCACTCCCACCAAAAATGCATTTGAATAGTCCTTAAAGTGGTAAGATGGTCACACCTGGTTTTGAGAAAAAAACATGAGAAGATCAGCTCTGCCCCCACTAAAGTAAAACCCTGCACTTTACTTTAGAGGAGAACTGCCTCTACCGGAAGTTTCAAAAAGCTACAATTCTAAGGCCACTTCCACACTGCACTCTTATCGCGTGATTATTCCACTTTCAACTTTCTGTGGAATCTTGTGATTTGCAGTTTAGGGAGAGGCCACACCAGCCCCTCCTTAAACTGCAAGCCCCAGGATTCCATAGGGGTTGAAAGTGGAATAATCGTGCTATAAGAGTGTAATGCAGAAATGGCCTAAATTCTGGAGTAACATTTTAGGTGGGGAAAGGATAAGTTAGGGACTACATTAATGGGCCAGAGACTCATGCAGGCCACGGGCCACATGTCAATCTCTGACCTAGACACTTGTAATTAAAACAGAATATGAAGAGAGAGGGAGAGGGAGAGGGAGGAGGGAGAGAGAGATCCACTTGTCTCAAGCTAATGGAAGACAGGTACTTGGCACATTACATGCCAGGAACTGACTGGCATTTATGTATATATTTATGTATGTAAGTTGACTCCTAGCATGTATCTTCTGCTGTTTTATCTTATAAACAAAAACACTTCACTACTGTAACAAATTCCTTTCAGCAGGATAGTGATAGAGTTATTTGACTCCAGTCAGCAGCCAATTTTCAGATCAACAATGTGTCCAGGATTTGCCAAAAGATTTGTATCAATGCCAATTCAATTTATAGGAGCACCAAGCTCTTGTTAATAATTCCCTGAAATGATTGCAAAAATACTGGGTGGGTGAAAAACAGATAATGTCTAGCAGAATGAATAATTTTCCAGAGATGTCTAGTGGGAACTGATATTGAAAGGCAACACATAATTTCTCCACACAATTATAGTATGTTCAGTGTATTCAACAATTATTTGTTAAAGTTACTTTTTAGATGTTATTGTTGGTTTTCCCAGTTTACATTTGTTAGCAGCTACTGTACAGAAGGATAGGATATAACAGTTTTGATGCTTTAGAGTCTTAACTAAACCTTTCTGAGTATAAAGTATCAACAACTTTCTCCCTTTATGACACATAATTTCATACTCTATGTAATTTCCTACCAAAAATGCTGTTTCAGTTGATAGTTGATGATTCTGTGGTTTTTCAACCTCACCAGCTCTCTGTGTATGTGTGTGCGCATCTATTTGTATTACTGGGGATGGGCTTTTTGTCCTCCAATGCCTTTGATATGAAGTCATAGGTGAAGACTTGGGTACCCAGAAGCCTTTCAAATTTATACCATAATCTCATCCCCATTTTTTTTTTTAAAAAAACAGCTTTCATTGTGTAATAGATTGTGATTTATCATAGACAGTTTTCATACATCTGCTTGAAAACTTATTTCATAGCAATAAAATCAGCATAATACATAACATTCTTTCTTTCTCTCCAAAATAAAACAAAACAGAAACTAAACACTGCCTGAAAAGAGATCAAAAACATTTTAAAAGCTTAAATACAACATACAATACATCAGGTGTGAATGCTTGCCAAAACTCAGTAAGTATGGAGCCAAGCTGTCTTCATTTGGGAGGGAGTTTCACAACCGAGGGGATGTTAGAAGGCAAGTCCCTTCTGAAGTACTCACAAACCCAGATGTCAGGAAGGTTGGGCACACAATTGGATGTTAAAGATCACAAAGACCAGGAAAGCTTAAAAAAAAGGAGTCTGTCTTTCAGTTATTCTTGCCTCTAGCCATTTAGAGCTTTATCAAAATCAGCACCTTGAACAATCACTAAAGTAATCTAGAAGCCAGTGCAGTTGGTACAAGACTAGTGATATATCTTGCCAGACAACAACTGGGCTAGCGAATTGTCACTAACTTTAGCTTCTGAACATTTTTCAAGAGTAGCCCCAAGAAGAGAATATTACAGTAGTCTTGCTGACAGCCAATTGAGGCATGGATCACTGTGACTAGATATGACTTTCCCAGGGAGGGCACCTTTGGCACACCAGCTGAAGCAGAGTGAAAGCTTTCTTGAAGCTAGGTAAACACATGACTCGTGTAAATGGGAACTGGTCCAAGACAGCCTACAGGCTGCAGGTAGCCCATCCCCATCTTTGGAGGTTCCAGACCTCCTCCCATAGCTGACTTCCAATACAAGGAAAATTCTGCTCTTGGAAGCATCCAATCAATGTGATTCTATTGTAAAGAAAGACATGCAGCCTTCCACAAAGAATTTTTCATGAGCCAGAAATCTGGGGCGGGGGGCGTCTTTAAGGAAAAACACAACACAAGTGAGCCTCCATCTACTTCTGGATTTTTTTTTAATGAAAAACCCACATTTCTGGCAGGGATGCAGGCCAAAAGAAGTACCCGAGCATGTGAAAACTGGCCCCTAGACTTGCCGACATTTTCTACCTGTGGCATAAATATTTGCAAGTTAGCCTTGCTTCCTGAAACAACAGATTATTTTGCCTGGTCCACCAGCTCTGTTTGTCTCATTTCCCATCCAACACATTGTGCACGCAACTCATTTGACTGCACCCCATCTCCTTACAGCCAGCTTTTTCCATTATCCGTTTGGGCCTGAAACTCCTGGCTTCAGAGTGATTATTGAGCAGTTACCACCTTCAGACTATTTCTAGCCATCTGTTGATACTGCAAAAAAGAGTCTGTGGCTACTAATTCCATTTCATTCCTGATTTTGTCTTGACCTTGCAAACTTGGAACTCATTCTTTGGCCACTGTTCTTAGTCATCAAGATAACACTTTATTCCAGCATCAATATCTTGGTACTGTTCTTGCAACCAGGAACTAGTCGAAAATAACATAAACTTTCTATGACCCTGGTCATGATAGATTTTTTTACAAAGGAATAGAGGAAGCAGAGCTGCGGGTGAAGCTTTGCTGAGTAATGGAAGATTTAATGTAAGACATCCAAAAACACAAATAAAAACAAATTACCACTGGGGACTTTATCAAATAAGATTCAGTTCATAGCACTCTTTTGATGGATATTTTTGGAGACATACAAAGAGCAGCCAATGCAGCAGAAACAGTCTTTCTACTGTTAATGATTACTACAAAGGCAACCCAGACAAGTGGTACTAATGGACCCTATAAATAGCAGATCCAATGGATAAGTTCAGCCCTTGGAGGGCAGCTATTAAACTCTTCACAGTTGTCTTATGGTTCAGTAAAAGTTCAAGGGATTCTAATGATATTTAAAAAAGAAAGAAAGAAAGAAAGAAAAGGAAATCCAGCCAAATTCAATGTGATACCAGGTAAGCTCTGAAGCGCTTGGATATCGGTAGAGTTTTCACATTGATTTACTTCTGCTGTTTACTTTGTATCCCTGCAATGATAGCAACAAAAACTGGATTAAGCAAAAATAAAGTTCTTGGAAGTTGAAACAAACTTATTCGAGTGTGCGTTTCAGCCATTAGATCACATTTATAGTATTTATCAAGAAGAAGGAAAAAACAAGTTTCTTTGGTATTTTAACTGGCTTAAACCACCCTTGCATTACTTGCTGTTGTAAATTATACACTAACAGGAAACTGATTTAAAATTTTTGCTTGACAATATGCTACGGAGGGATATTGATTATGGGAAGATCAGAAACAGGATGCAATGGTAGGGCCAAAGAAGACTACACCTACACCACACTGACCTATTCAAGTTGTGGTGGAGGTGTCTCTTACCTTCCCAAAAGGAAATAATAACTGGAGAAAGTCTGGAAAAAGAGCCCAAAGAATATATTGTTTGTAGTCAGGTCTGATGATTTTTTGGGGTTTCGAGCCTTGCGATGGCGGCGTCAGGAGGACAGCTGAAGGTTCTTTAATAGCACTCAGATTTTCTTCTGCCTGGTTCTTTAACAGCACTCAGAAATACCTTTTTGCTATTAAGATTGCAGGAAAATGGCCCACTATGAATAGTGAGGGCTTTCTGACTATCATCCACATAAGTCCATCTAGCGAGGACACCTGAGAGAGTCTTCTTGGTGGCTGCTCCTTCGGGAGATAAGGGTGAACCCCTCTCTGCTCTCCTTTCAATGTCTGGTACAGACCTTTTAATTTAAATAGGCATTTGGAGATTCAGAGGCTGCACAGGAGGTTTTGTTTTTAATGAAATATTATCTTTACTGAACTTTATTGGAATTTGGAGTAGATTTCTTGGAATAGAAGATGGAATAGAAGATCTAGTTGAAACTAGACACAGAGGGCAACTGGGGAGCCTGTTGAGCATATGTTTGCCCTATTTACAAATAAAGCAGAGGTGGTTGGGAAAAAGGAATATTTTCTCTTGCCCAGGAAATTTCTGGTCATTAAGGTGGCGGGGGGAAACAATGCTGAGAAGCAGAGAACTGCGGCAAGATAAGGTAATGGAATATTCTTCTGTATTGATAGTGGATCCTGCAGTCCCCACAGATTATATATGAATGAAAAAAAATGCATAGTTTTGCCACTCTGCTCTACATATAAGAAGGCTGTGGTCAGCCAATGGGAACCACGAGGTGCTTGCCTCAGGGAGGTCCCTATCCACCAACTTACCTTCCATTCCTGGGGAATGCTGGCAGCGATGGGGAGAAGGCCAGCAGCGTGGCTGCAGGCAGAGCAGCCATGCCATGAAGCAGAGCAGCTGAGGAAATGAAGGGAGGGAGCAGAGTCATCAGGCACAGTGGGGAATTCAAAAGGGGCTAGAAGAAGTAGGAAGGGAAGAAGAAGAGGATCAAGGGAAAGGAGAGTAACAAGGAGAGCTTAGAAATCAGCGACAGGGAGAGAAGACAGATGCAGGAGGAAAGAAATCTTGGAAGGAATCCAGAATGGAGGCAGAAGGGGATGGAGGGCTGGGGGGACCTGGATACTGAATAGGAGTAGCAATAGCATGTGTATTTCTACACCACTTATCAGCTAAGTGCTCTCTAAACGGTTTACAATGTGTTAGCTAATTGCGCCCAACAAGCTGGGTACTCATTTTACCAACCTGCAGAAGTATGGAAGGCTGAGTCAACCTGGAGCCCAGCAGGATCGAACTCACAACATTGTGGTGCAGTACCGGCATTTAACCACTGTGCCACCAGGGCTCCTACTGAAGGGTGAGTCTAGAGAAGGCAGGATAGGGGGCCAGAGTGAGTGAAAGAAGGGAGGAGGAAAATTGGCAAGACAGGCAGCTGAGGATCACGGCAGAGGTAGGAATAAGTGGAGGTGGGGAGAGAGACTTGGAGACACCAAGAGATAATTGAAACACCTGGACTCCTGGGAGAGAAGATAGAAAGGAAGAGGACACCTTGTGGAGATGAAGTGAAGCCTCCACATTTGTGGGATCTTGTGGTGTAGGAGCCTTAAACAAGGGGAGGCTGGAAAAACCCAGATGGATGTGTCAGAAAGGCTTCCGAATTACTGAGAAGTCTGAAGGGGAGGGGAGGGGAGGGGAATGGATTCATTTCCTAACTGGAGCTAGGAAAAGAAGGAATGAGAAAGTGAGTGGCCTGAAGGTATAAGGTTGCTTTATCTTTTGCTTTAAATTATAACTCTTTGTTTGTTTGTTTGTTTGGCTAGTTGGTTAAGGAGTTCTTGTATTTATATGCCAGCTGATGGGGCATGCTGGTTCCTCTGTTATATGTGTAAGACTTATTGACTGGTCCACTAGCCATCTGCCTTATTGGTATCCGGAGTTTAACTAAGATGAATGGATCCACAGCCCAGAGCCAGCCTGCCAGGAGGGACTGAAGCTACAAGGGAAGGAGAAACAGAAATAGGAATCTAATGACACATCAAAGTAAGTCGCATCTTCAGCTAAAAATAACAGGCAGAAGAGAATGACTTTCACAGTTCACATTCTGAAATGTGAAATAGCAGCCAAAGAGTGGAGAGAAGCTGCTGTTAATTAGGGAGAAATACTCTCCTCACCTCTTCTAGTTTAGCCCCATTTTAGACAAGAAGCAGGAGAAGGTGAGGATGAAGAAATTAGCTACATTCACAGCTGAGATATCAGAAAATAAAAACAATCTCAGAATACTCCCTGGCAAACTTCATAGCAGGGTGAAGAGCAGTTTCCTGGGCAACAGCATTAACATTTGACAAAGTAGAATCTAGACAATAGAAGGAATGAGTAATTCCCAGCTCTTAGTTAAGTGAATATGCTACATTTATTTCTAAAATAAAAAGAAGAATGTTCCTTGAACAACATGAACAACTTGAACAATCTATCAGTGGCTATTTTCTTCTCTTTTGGCAGATACCATAATACGGGCTATAACAAGAACGCAGACAAGTTACTTTGTTAGACTAGAATGCAAAAAAGTAACATCCCCAAGCTCTGGAAACAATGGCCACTTCTGCACTAGATTGTTACAGCGCTATTAGTCCATTTTCAACATCCTATGTGTCAGGACCCTGGAACTCCAGGACACAAGCTCTGAGTCTGAGCCAGAGTCCCTGGAGCCTGCTGCACCAGCACAGCCCACTCCCGAGGCTGCCCCAGGCACAGAGCCCTTGGCCCCAGTAGTCCCAGCAGCAGAGCCAGGGGCTGCCCCAGACCCAGCCCAGCCAGAGGAGTCGGATAGTGAGTTTCAAGAGCAGGTGCCTACTTACCAGCAGCATCAGGAGCAAAAGAGTGCTCTCAGGAGGTCAGAACGTTTAAATAGAAAACGCCAGGCAATCAGGGCCCAGCTGCGATAACACCTGGAAGAGTGATCTGCCTATAAAAGCAATCACTCAGCCTTGGGTCTTTTGTCGGCTCACAACTGACCATTCTGGGCGAAGTGCTTGTTGTGGATCTCAGCTTGGCCTCCTGAAACGCTGCCCGACCTGCTGGAACGTCGCCACCTCTTGATCCCGGACCAGCTCTGGTAGCTTTTTTGTTCGGACAGACTTTGACTGTGTGCTCGCTTGCCTGTGACGTAACAGCCAGGGAGTCTCCCTGCTGCTGGTATTTACTGCTATTTTTCCTGTTCTGTTCTGCTGAAGTAAAGCCCTTAAATTTATTCTCTGCCTCATCTGCAAGAGACCTGTAGCCAGCTCCCTTGGCTGCTTGCCAGGCCTGGGTGTTGACACTATGGAATCCTGAGGTTTGCAGTTTAGGGAGGGGCCCTTGTGGTAGATTTAGAGTGTGATATGACATTCATGAAGAGGTTTAAGCAAGTTTTTATGTAGTCATCTCAAAAGTAAATGAGATGTATCCTAAGAGACAGAGTATATTTTTCACATCAACCTGTCTACCATAGAACCTCTGAGTTTCTGCTATGGACGCTGCATGCTCTAGAAGATTCCGATGACATCATCATCATCATCATCATCATCCCACTTTTATCCCAAAATTAGGACTCGAAGCAGCTTACAATTTAAAAGCACAGTACAATTAAAAACATAGAGGTCAACATTTAAATAGAATTAAACTATCCACAGTATTAAAACAATTCAAACCTGCAGTTAAAAGAATAAAAGGCAATTAAAAAAAATCTATTAAAAACAGTTCAGCTTAAAACAATACAGCACTGTCTAGCCTGTTCTTTAAACACTTTTTGTTTTTAAATCCTGTCAAATAAAGAAGTTTTGTCTGCTGATGGAAAGACAGCAAGGAGTGGACCATTTCTGTAGCTACTGAAGAGGCCCTCCCTTGTGTCCCCACCAACTGTGCCTGTGACTGTGGTAGGACTAAGAGAAGGGCCTCTCCTGATGATTTCCTATGGACTATGTGGTAACATGACTAACTGGTATTGGTCAGGACTGTTGGACACCACTGTCAGTGAACTAAGAAAGTATCCTAAAATACATCTGAAATTGTCCTGAAGACCTACGTCACTGCGACAGGGAATTTTAGTGGTAGCAGAAACATACTCTTCCTTTACAGAAGTTGTTACTGATGAAACTTGGGCATGCTTCCATTCCCCAATGTTCTCAGGTTTCACCAAAATGAAAACTACTGTGAAAGGCCAACTATGGATTAACTTTCAATAATCTTGAACTATGACTGCTGCAGTATTTCAAACTGATGCAGTGCCAGCACTGTGCTGGGTGTTGTGAAGATGTGGTGCAGTCCTGTTTTCAAATAATTGTAATAACAGACACTCACTTATAACAGTGGTTCTCAACCTGTGGGTCCCCAGATGTTCATGGACTTCAGCTCCCAGAAGCCCTGAGCATTGACCATAGTGGCTGGGGCTTCTGGGAGCTGAAGTCCACGAACATCTGGGGACCCACAGGTTGAGAGCCACTGACTTATAAGAAGTAATGTGAAAGATTCCTTTAAAACAGAGTTTTCCAAACTTTTCATGTTGGTGGCACATTTTTTAGACATGCATTCATTTTGGGACACAGTAATTCAGTTTTACTAGCAAACCGGAGGTTAAACTAACCCCTTATAAGAGATACAGACACATACATAAATTGTCATAAAGAAATGTATGGAGACACAACATATCTCATGAAAACCTTTCATTTATATTTTTAAAAATATATGATTTATAAATAATTACATACATTTCCAAGGCTTGGATGGGGGTCGTTCTTGACCCAGGGAGGTGACATACCTACACATTTCAGATGACATACTAATGTGTCACAACACACCATTTGGAAAGCCCTCCCTTAAAAGGTACGCACCATCAATTACTCTCTCCTAGGTAAAGCTTGTGCCAGTGAGAAAAGCCCTCATCTCCTTGATCCTTCCCCCAGTCCACCACTCCACCTTCACAGCTCTTTATTAATTTGCAAACCATATCTTCTGCAAACTGCAATAAAATATAAAAGATACATTGCAATAAAGTATATTTCAACCTGAAGGTAATAATAGCATTAACCTCTTGGTCCTGGGGAGCAATTCTCATTGGTAAATTGCAAGTTACTTCCCAAAGGCTGTGTCATCATGTCTGATTTGCTCCCTGAGAGACTAAGATATAAACTTATCAGAGTTCACTCAGCAAACTAGTACAGGACACAGAGCCAGAAATATTATAGATGATGCATCTTTTACATTCTCTTTTACAGTTGAGTTACTTCTGTTATAACCACCTATTTATTAATATTTATTTGAGTATTTACATCTCACCCTTCACCCAAAAGGGCAGCTTAGAAATCATTAATCTGACAGTTCCCTGCCCTTGGGCTTACAATATAAATAAGACACAGAACACAATATAATGCTAATGGCAATGGGAGAGGGGATTCAGTCAAGCAGATGGAGGTTTCTCTTCCCACCCTTAGAGGCCAAAGTAATGGCACTTGGAATATGGAGGGAGGGCCTCTCATCAGCCCCTGGGACTAAGGCACAACAGAGCTGTGCATGTCTGTTCTCTCCTTCAGAGGCAAGAAAAAGTAAAACTTATCACTTTCCAGTATCTTTTACTAATTGCACAAATGAAAAATACAAAATGCTGCCTTAACACTCAAGTCAAACGAAGATGGCCAAGAAATATATTATATTATATATACCTATTTATGAACCCTACAAAACTTTTAAAAATCCAAACTTATATTTCTCTTGAAACGTGTTTTTCCCATGGATCACAAATCTCTCCTGCTATTCTTGGAAAACTGAGAATGTTTTGTCCTGCACATCCCATTCTTTTAAAATTGCTGTTAATTTCTAACATAATCATCATAGGTAAGACTTCTCCACAGTGTTCCTCTATTAAAGGGATTTAATGTTTATACCACTATTTAGCTATTATTATCCGGGTTCTTGTTATGGTGATGTTTGTTTACCCCTTTTTTTTTTTTTTGGTAGTTACAGATTTACCAAATTTATTTAATTCATTTGTTTAGGAAATCTTTTTTGAACACTGCCTCCCTTACCTTATACGAGGCCTTTCCAAACGGTGTGCTGCGACATGTTAGTGTGCTGTCTGAAGTGTGTAGGTTTGTTGTCTACAATCTTGGAAAGGTATGTTATTATTTATAAATCATGTTTTTGAAAAAATATATTAAAGGTTGTCATGAGATATGTTGTGTCCCCATACATTTTGTTATTACCATTTATATATGTGTCTATACCTCTTACAAGGGATTACTGCTAGTAAAACTGAATTACTGTGTTGTGAAATGATGCATGTCTAAAAAATCATGTCACCAGAGTTTGGAAAGCTCTGCGTTAGTGTGTCACCTGAAGCGTGTAGGTGTGTCGCCTATAATCTTGGAAACGTATGTTTTTATTTATAAATCAGATATTTTTAAAAATATATGAAAGGTTTTAATGTGATATGCTGTGTCCCTATACATTTTGTTATTACAATTTCTGTATGTGTCTATATCTCTTACAAGGGGTTACTGCTAGTAGTAAAACTGAGTTACTGTGTCACGAAATCATGCATGTGTAAAAAGTGTGTCACCAACATGAAAAGTTTGGAAAACTCTGCCTTACACCTTCCAACAACATTGCCTGAGCCTCCCATAAATCACCCCTGTCATCAGAACTCAGCAGTGCAAATCGAAATCACCATTTTTGCACCATCACTCTTAAAGAGGCATGGCCTTCATAAACTGGTATATGTTCTGTCTTATATTTGATTCAAAGCCCGCTTCCCAGGCCACTAAACTGGCTGGAAGATGTTATGTTAAGGGAAGTCACAGATATCACAGAAGTCACACAGGGCTTGAGTCCAAATCCATGTGTTCCAGCAAACTGTTGCCTATACACATGATCTTGCATCCATCAGCACAAAGCCTCATAGTATCCAGTCCAAAAACATATTATAGTTTCAAGCAATTTGCAAAGCAAGTAAGCCCCATGTGAGAAAGATATCAATGAGGCTATGGCCCTTTCCACACGGGCATATTGTCCGCGCTAGGGCGACCTCCCCAGGAGGTCTTCTACACCGCAACACGCGCGAGGGCGGTTCGCAAATGGGAGGTTCTACACCTCAAACCGCCCTCACGTGGCTGCGGGGGTGGCGCTGCGAGTCTTATAAAAACCATTTTCCAAGTGGTTTTTATGTGACTTGCGTGCGCTACCCCGTCGCCGCGACCCATTTAGAACTGCAGGGACGCGCTAGCGCGTCTCTGCAGAGCTGCCCGGGGGCGGGCTTCCGGCTGGCGTGCTGCCCTGATTGGCGGAGCGCCGCTGGAAGCCGGCGGCCACCATTTTGGGTGCTGCCGGACGCCACTGAAATTCGCCACCATTTAGAGCGGCAAACGCGCGTTCCCCGCGGGGATGGAGCAACCCGCTTTCAGGTAAGATCCGTCCCTGCGTGTGCCCCCCCATTTACCCTCCCTGTGTGTGGAAAGTGCCTAACAAATCATGTCCAAGGCTGTCTTGTGACCTTTAGGAATTTGAACCAAGCTACAGAATCCAACTTGCTTCCTTGATATTCTTAATCCAACCCTCAGTAAATCTGAACTGCAATATAATTATAGTTTGTGCTTTCTGCTAAAAAATTCATAGAGAAAGCAACTGAAGAAGACAGCCACTCTCGACATGTTGTCTTTTTATGTAAGAGACACAGCACAGAGGAAGAAGAGAAGACACACAGCAGCAGGGTGAAATATTCTCCTTTTCTGGCCTGTGCTGCCATATGAACACTTTCAGTGTCTAGGAATGTTGAGAATATATACAAATTTTCTCATCCTCAATAAGAAAGGGTGATTTGATGCATCCTGATGCATTACAAGCATTTCTGAACATTTTTAAAAATCTTTGCTCACATTCTGGAGCTTTTCTGTGAAAATTTCATTTGTGTAAAAGAACAGGAATTTCACGATATATCTGTTGTGCAAAAAGTTCTGTTTACAGAAAATAGAATCTTTTTTGTCCAAACACATTTTCCTCAAAAAAAATTCAAAAATGTACAGAAAAAAGTGTGCAGAAACTCTCATAATCTCACCAGATGGGAAGAAAAACTTTTTTTTTATTCTCATGTGTAAGAATGAGATAAGTAAAGATTTACATGCCTACAAAAATCCCTTTTGACCCATTACAGTGAAATCTTGTTCCATACCATCATCCAAAGCAAATGCATTTAATATAGAAGGTGAGCAATCATCTGAAGACATAATCCTTCTCCGCAGTAAGTGCAAAACCCTTACAGAATCCCACTCCTACAGCATCCTATGCATAATGACAATGTCAGAATTGGAGAAAATTCAACCTCTACTCAACATCAAAGTAGTTTTAAATTCATTAGCAATCTACAGAACATGTATTCAGCCCCAAAAGAAGTTCCTAAGTAACATCTCCATAAAAACATACTACAAGCATAAAACATCAGCCAAAACTTTCCTTAGGCTTGCTTTCAGAGACAGCAGTCATAGGCAACTGTTTGCCTGCTCGCGTGTGGGCTAAACAGGAGACAAAGATATGGGTGATAGCAACTGGTGACTGTCAGCTCGGTGGTCAGTCTGTTTCCGGTTTAGTCCAGAATTTGAACGAGATGTCTAAGGAGCTGGACCTGATTTTGCAAACAGATCCAGTACTTTAGAGAGTTCCTTTAACATTCAGAATAAAACCCAGAATGGTCCCACTGCCTCATTGATATGGAAGCCATCAACTCTCACTGAACGTTAGTTCAGACAGAAGCCCCACCCTGAATATCACCATGTATCAAGCAGCTTCCTTGACCTTTATGCAGTCTATATGGGATTCTGCAATTGCTTTCGTCTGAATCTGGTTACAAAGGTGCTGTTATCAGGAGTCCAGCTCCATCTGGGCTCTGAATTACAGGAGCTCTGAAACTCCATTCAGTTGAAGGTAATTACAGAGCCCTATACAGACACTGTGCAAAGTTCTGAAATGCTTCTGGGTGCGTGACGATGTTTGAGGGCTTGGTGTCTGCTCACATCCACATCCCTGCCTCCAATTTAATGGACATGTAAGTGAGCAAACACCTGCATAGGGGTAGTATTTATGATCCAACTGATTAGTCACCCCTTTGTCTCAATGAACATGGAGCCTAAATGGATTAGGAGATATTTTTACTGCAAGTGCAGCTCCCTTAGAGGCACACGAAAATAAGCACAAAACAAACACCAGGGGCCCTTTTACACTGCAGAATTAAAATACTATAATCCCACTTTAACTACCACAGATGCCTTTTATGGACTGCTCCTAGGGGGTTTAGCAGTCTGATCAGAGGCACCAGAGAAGAATTATCTCGCTGAGGATTCCAAAGTCCCTTCCCTCCACTGCCAATCTCAGGATTCCATGGGATGTTGCCACAGCAGTTGAACTGGAATTATAATGCTATAATTGTGTAGTGTGAAAGGGCTCCAGATCTCTTAGAAACCCTGCAGAACAATGAGCAATCAGGTCTGTGAATGCACACTGCTCTCATACTCTGCAGAAGACTGACAAAAGAAAGTAGCAAGGATGGGAACGGAAGATTCTGGTTACCATTTTTTTTGCATCTTTTCCAGCATTTATGACATCTTGCTTTGACAGGGAGACTATGGCCATTTCTGTACCATGCTGTTATAGTGCTATTATTCTACCTTCAACATCCTGTGGAATTCTGGGGTTTGTAGCTTACCGAGGCCAATGAGCTCTCTGGCTGAGAATTCTAAAGGCCCCTCCATAAACTGCAAACCCCAGAATTTCACAGGTCGTTGGAAGTGGTATAAGAGAACTATGACAGTCTAGTGTGGAAATGGCCTGTAACTGCAGACAGCAATTCAGAGGCAAATTTCCAAGCTGTTGAGTTCTTCTTTAAAATAAAGACCTCCAGCAATCTGAGAAAACAGCTCTGATGGCATTTACCTCTTTATAGAATGGTGAACTGAAACAAGTCCCCAAACCTTGTCCATTTATCTTCTGTAATAATAAAATAGAGATGCTGTGTGTATGCACGTAAGCGTATATGTATATCCACCATATCTCCAAGACTCCTGAAATAGGACATGAATACTAAGAGGATCTTGCAAGAGTGTATTTCAAGGTTATTTTCTTTCAAATATGGATTGGCTAATTAAGTATTATTTCTAGTTCTTTGGAGGTTTTTAAGCAGAGGCTGGATGGCCACTTGTCGGGAGTGCTTTGAGGGTTTTCCTGCATGGCAGGGGGTTGGACTGGATGGCCCTTGTGGTCTCTTCCAACTCTACATTTCTATGATTCTATGATTCTAGTTTATTAAAATCTGCCATCTGAAACACCACGTTGAGGGCTCCTTAGATATAAGAGGGCTTGTCAACCATCAGGTCTCACTCTTAATATGCAGAGGATATGCAGATGTGGTCACCTGGGTTAGGTGAAGGAGAATATGGCAACAGAGACAGAGAGAAACTCTCTGTACTTAGTAGGGATGGGAATGACAGGAGACAGGAATGTTTGCCCATGCAAGATTGGTATAGGCTGAACAAACAGTATGGTGGAAGAAGGGACTTAGCAAGAGAAGAAGAAGAGGAAGAGGAAGAGGATGAAGAAGAGGAGGAGGAGGCGGCGAAGGTGGAAGAAAAAAAAAGTAGGGAAACTGGAGATCAGAGCAGAGGAAAGAAGAGAAATAGCACTGAGGTACAGGTGGGATAATGGGAGCTCTCATCAGTTGATTGCTTAAATTTATAAACAGCATACTTCATATACTAGATTCGTAGGGAAATGTACAATAAAAAACAATAAAAACATTAACACACTAAAACTTCATACACACACAAACAAAAACCACAGAAACAAGCAAATAATTTGATTAGCTATAGAATTGCTGCAATGTCTTTTGACACACACAAAAATTGGCATTGGAAGAACTGGCAGCATCTCTTTAGCTGCTGTCTACCTTTCTGAAGTAGCTGCATGCATTCATCATGAGTATCTAAGAATATGTAAAATGAGGAACCACTTCTAAAGCTTCACTTGAGTTGGCTCCTGCATTTGGTCCTAGTTTGTCAGAATCATTTTAAACCGTCTTCAGGTAGACCTCAATGAACAGTCAGGTATGGTTTTATTTCAGCCTCATTGCCGGGCACTTGATAATCTGATTCTGGCATATATATTAGGATAGACCCAGACTAAATTAGTTGCTTAAGTCATTAACTACTTGTCTCATTTACTTTGATGGGACCAATATTCAACAAATTTAAGACTATAAACTTATATGCAAGTACCTTGGAGTAAGTCTTTTAAACTCAACAGCATTTACCTTTGAACAGACATGAACAGAGGTATGGTATTAGTCTGAATCAAGCGTATTATAATTCCCATTCATCAGCACAGGGACATATATAGCTATCAGTCCCTTCAATTTATTGTTCTTTTTTGTAAAGAACCCCTAATAATGTAGGCAGCATTCTTGTTAGTACTCTGTGTTTCTTCCTCACAAAATACACAAATAAAATGTATATGTAAGAAATATACACTGTACATATATAGGAAAACTGGGCAACATAAAACTATTTGAAGTTTCCATTGTCTGTACAGCACAGAGTTGAACTGGTATGTGTGTGAAGGAGCAAACAATTCACAGATTGAAGAGAAGTACAAAGAGGCCACAATTTTTACTGGTCACTGCTAAAAGACTTCAGTATAGTATGGGGCAGCCTACAGACATATAGAAGTCCGACTGCTGATATCTTCGCTCGCAGAGGCCAGTCAGCAATGTGTGTAAAATGCACTGTGTGTAAAATATGGATGTAAATATTCAGTTGTGGATGAATAATTTCCACAGATTTCTCTTCGCTGTTAGAAAGAACAAATAATTCTGCACAGTTCTCAGCTGGTATCCCAAAGTATTCTGGGGTATTATTCTACCCACAAAACTCTGAAGATTTTTTGTATGAAAAATGTCTTTTCTGTGCAAAGCCTTCATAGGTTTTCATATAAAACTGTTTACCAAAACCATATTTTTTTGGCAAACAAAACAACACAAACAAACCTGCCCCCCCCAAATACACAGCTTTTTTGTGCAAGATTTTTTTGGAGGTGGGGTGCTGAAAAATAGCAATTTTGCACAAAGGTATAGTTATTTGGAAACTTTTTTGTTGGACAAAAATTGTATTTTTTTTTTTGCACAAACCCCTTCCATTTCCTGCAAAAAGCAGAATAATTTCTCCAAACACTGCATGATGTGCAAATACCATGCAAAAAGTTTGCAAATTTCTCACTGCTTTATTATTCTTCCTGACCCATTTTTTTGGCTGGGAAACAAATGACAGTAAATATTATTTCCATCCCCACTGTAAACTAAGTTCTCAGTCATGTCAGCTGTTAGCTAACCTTTGACCATAGCAACAGAACAAGCATTTAAAACTAGGACATGCTGAGTGTGGAAACTGTCGATGGCAATACTAAAGTCCTATACCACCCGCACCTATAAATGTACTCCAGTAGCTGACAAAGGCAAGAATTTTCCCTGTCAAGTCTTCTCCAAGGCTCTGCACTGGACAACCCCCCAGTATCACCAATCATCTGTCTGAAAAGTACTGGAAGAAAGAACTATTTTGCCTTTTCCCCACAATCTCCTCTGACCCCCACACCAAACATGATGAAGGCACCCCATTAAAGGGGAACCTAGGTACCCTAAATAATTTTTAACAGTTCTTATCCCTTGGCTACTTGAATGTTCTGAATTTTCATCTTCTGTCACACATTCTTTCTAACTAATAGAATCAAAAATGGAAGTCAAATATGTGTGTGTAGTTCTGTGTGTGTATTCCTAACTACCTAATAAAGAGAGCTTAACAGTAAGTAGGAAACAGATTCATGCCAAGCCTAGATAATAGAGAACTTCGATCACAAAGAACCAAGCTAAATTAGGGCAGGCTGCATGCGTGACAAACTGGAGACTATGAATTAGAAAGCTGAAACTTCATGGAAGAAAGAAAAGAGGATTATCACAGTAGGGATTGAATGAATTAACAAGAGAGAGAGAAAGGAAGAGAAAGAGAGGCAGAGAGAGGTGTCAGTGGGGGCAGGAGGAGGTGGAGTTAGAAAGAAACGAGGAAAGTAGAATTTGAATATTAAAAAAGAATGAGGATATAGAATACTGCTAAAGGGGAAGATCAGTAGCACTGAGGAATGAGAGGAGGCAGAGAAATTTAAGTTGGAAGATAAATGGAAAACAGTAAAACAAAACTGAAGGGAAGAATAAGAAGAGGCAGACACTCTAGGATGAACATACAAAGACAATCTGAGATATTAAAGAGACAGGAGGAGATTTGACCAGGATGATTAAGCTCTTAATCACTGAGCTAGGATCTTCTAGATCAGCAGAAATTTAGGGCTCCATATAGCAAGAGTATCTGTCCAGAGCACATGGGCCGTATGACCTGCAACACAATGAGATTTGGTCTTCATAAACTGTCCTCTCACGTTGACCTCACAAGAAAACAAGGAAGTCCATTATTGTCCTTTTAAATGTTCTAAATTAATACTGCTGGAGTGAAAATGATATATCGTCAGCATAAGGGTAAATAAATAAATAAGTGCATTTCTTTTTTCAGCTTGCATCTTCTGTAACCATAACCACTGTCCTCTGCATTTCTGCAAGCATTCAACAAATTATTTGTACATATCTTATGTATGTTGCTTTGACTTCAACTTGTTTGAGACAGAGGAAGGGAGGGCAGAAATCCAGCACTAAACAATATAATTTGTTTCTCTCAACTGCTCTGACCTCCAGTGGACGATACTGACGATCTACCAGGAAATTCAATATCAAATTGTGTTACAATTCTCAGCATCATTAAGATGCAATAAGCATGTCTACTGGATTTTGGAGATCAGAATTAAGCAGCATGGGTGTTTAATACCTACCATTTTTGAGAAAGGGAATGCAAACTGCTTTAGAAATAAATATTTAATGTGATTTCATAAACAAAAGCAACTGAAAGATGTACAGGACCAGCCTACACATATCTGCTCAAAGATAAGCCCTGTGGACTTGCTCCCTACACACGCACACCCACACATGGGCGCATGTGCGCGCACACACACGCACACACACATTCTTGCCAAGAAAATCCCATGATACATTTGCCTTAGGGTCACCATTAGTTGGAAGCCACTTGGAAGGCACACAACAGCAGCAGCAGCAACAACAATCCACAAGGGAACAATAATCACAGCATGGTTATCAATATCATGATTAGTTTGTAGAGGAAACAATGCAAAATAAGCCAAATTTACGTGGAATTTTCAAAGCAAGGACAAAAAGTAATTAAAAAGAACATATAATAATCTTATAGCAGCATAGGCAGAACATTAAAAAAAAAACTTTGCCACAAGGGAGGCTGGGAATAGAAAGTGAACAGTGCTCAGAAAATATGGGCTGTTATTATTCCTTTGGCAGGCTGAATGGCAATTGTTTCCCGTCAATGCAGCACAGTTCTGACATATCCCATTAGGAAGACGGCGACATGAAAATGCAGTAGCACACTGCCCTTTTCCCCTTAGGCTTTCACTGCCAGACAGACACTGCAAAAGCCACTAGCCCTGCAATGCAGCACCAGCTGTACAACTAATCTGCTCTGAGTGTTAATTCCTAGGCCACTAGCTTGACAGTATGTTGAGATAGGCATCTTCCCCTCACACACAGCCCTGAATTATGGTCCAAAACCTCCCAGATATACATTTCTGAAGAGTAACTATTTACTCTTCTCTTCAAGCTAGAATGTACATTCAGAATTTTACCTATCTCAAGGGCAGCGGTATTTTCTTCACAAATACAGGAATGACACTAAAAGAAGTGTGCCAATTAGCAGACTGGATCATTGTTGTCACTTTGTGACTGCTGTGATTATTACCTTGGCTTTAATTTAAATTGCACAAAATTGTTGGAACTGTGGAATTCTGGGGTTTGTAGTCTACTGAGGCCAAAGAGCTCTCTGGCTGAGAATTCTAAAGGCCCCTCCCTAAACAGCAAACCTCAGGATTCCATAGGATGTTGAAAGTGGAATAATAGCACTATAAGAGTGTGGTGTGGAAATGGCCCTAGTCATATTGACAGTGGACAACTGCCTAAGGTTAGCAATGCATTGCCTCCTCCCCTGAGCCAGCTACACCTATGCCTCTTGGGGACAAAAAAGATTGGGCACCTAGAAGAGTTCATCCATTTTTTGAACCAACCACTATTTTAATTACTTAAAATAAACCTGTACAACTAGTGACCTGCAAAGCAAAAGGCAGCCTGTCAGCCATTTTGTATGACCTAAAACATGCTTGAGGATCTACCCTCCACTCCATTTTGCAGTTGAGGATAAATCACATAAACAGGAAATTTACTCTGCCTTTCTTCAATGGAGTATGTTTGTCTGTTGGGTCCCATTATTTTCCTGATTTTTAAAAACGTTGTGGGGAACATGTCGTGAGAGAAAAGAGGACCAGTGAAGAACAAAATAAAATTATGCAGGTCTTGCTTAGAATTAGTCAGTCCCTCACAACTGTTAAACTCCAGAATTCCACAGGATGTTGAAAGTGGAGTAATAGCACTATAACAGTGTAGTGAGGAAACAGCCTAAGATTCCAGTCTGAGCTGATTAATCAGTGTGGAATGGTTTTAAAGTGTACGGCTAAATCTTAAGAGCAAATCTGCTCATTTATTTATCCGGCATTTATTTTGATTCTAACAGCCCTTCTAACAGGGAACAAAAAACAATACTAAATACGGCCTTTCCTTCTGATAAAGTGTGGTTGCTTTCACTTATTACATTGTCCATGATGCCTCTCTTAACTCAGGTCCCTATCACACTACACTGTCATAGCACTATTATTCCACTTTAACTGCCCTGGCTGCACACTTTGGAATTCAGGGGTTTGTAGTTTGGTGAGGCGCTGAAGTTCTCTAGCCGAGAATTCTAAATGCCTCTCCGTAAACTGCAAATTCCATGATTCCATGTGATATTGCCATGACAGTTAAAGTGGAATAATAGTATTATAACACTATAAGGCCCTTGGTCTACAAAGAGAGATGCTTAGAACTTAATCGTTAAAAAGAGGCATTTAGTCTTATACTAACATTTTTGTAATATGCAAATGAAATCAAACATTAAATTAAAAGAAACCAGAAAAAAGAAACCAGGCAAATTCAGATGCCTTCAACAAACATGATTGTTCCTATATAGTCACCAGATGGAATAGCCATTGAAGAGACCAAACTTATCTACTGATGTTTGCCTTCACAGGGGTGGGAATTATGTAGCCCTTCAGATTTATTATTATTTGTTTTATTCTCTTGGTTTTGCTCTGTGGAGGTTTTCTGGTAATGGGATAATACAGTGTGTCCTTCTATTCACTCTTCATGACTGGTTACACAATAGAAAAAAAGATCAACTTTATGATCAAATATAATTTAGGGATTAGGAAAAGAAATGCAAATATTATGTTGATCCAGCATTTTATAAATGCAGAATCTGTTATGAAAAAAAAAACAAAACCAAAAATTCTTTGCAGCTTCTTCATACTTAATAGTCACCTCCATATACCAACATGTAATTGGCTCTTTCAAAGGCTGATTAATCAAAAGAAAAATAAATAACTCATTTAAAAAAAAGGCCACTTCCAGTTGCGTTGTAAACATGATTGCAATGCTCATCTGGTGCAGAAAACTATCCATTGTTCAGTCATTCTCACCATCCATTTCTCCATTGTTCTCAAACCTGGGGAAGATGTTCCAGAGATGAAAATGAATTTTGGGAATTTATTTTTAAGTGTTACTTTGTATGGGCAGACATTGGAAAAGAAGGCCATGGATGCTTGGCAGGGTCAGTAATAATTCATGACTGAATCTGTAGAAATTGCTTCATATCTATCCTCATTTGCTGGGATGGTTTCATCATCACAAGTGCAACAATAAGACGAACCTGGACTCCTCCTTTTCAGAAGGCTCCATTCCATTCCCTTTCTATCTCCATCTTCCATTCTGCAACGGACATTCTACATCCAATGAGCGTGCTCAGTCATCGCTGGACTCTTTCTGTGGTCCTACCTCCCTTGGTTTTATGTCTGCACAGCTTTTGTACTTCAGGGTTAACCAAAGCCAGTTAACTTCAAGGTTAACCAAAATAGGCTTTTAATGTGTGAGCAGGGGAGCTTTTTTATATTCTTATATTTTTAACTTATTTTGGAAGACACCTTGGGTCCCAGTCTGGTAGAAAGGCAGCATACGAAAGAAAGAAAGAAAGAAAGAAAGAAAGAAAGAAAGAAAGAAAGAAAGAAAGAAAGAAAGAACAAAGCCCACTGATACATCCTGGATGCTGCCATTTTGTTGGCATAAGAGTGGACACTCTAATTTTTGAAGGAACAGTAAGTAAGTCCCCCCCCCCAGAATAGTCTTTGCAGAAGGTTACAGAAAACGTGTTTCACCCTGGAAACAAACTGTGTTCTTCCTGTGTGCCCTGTTCCTGCTAGGATTTATGTTGTGGTATGAGGAGTTTTGGTATTGTCAAGTCTAAAGGGTGGAGCTTCTGCTTGCTTTCAGAGAGAGGATCCAACTTACCAATCCCTAGAAGTTGCCCACCAACTTTTTTGTGAAAATACTTATTAACTGATATTTCCCTTTTCTTGGTTTCCTCATTTCTGAGGGCCTTAAACCCTTCTTTATTCAGGGTCATAGCATATATTCCTTATTCTTATCTAAAGAAAACAAAGCCAATGTAAGGTGCAGCCAATGTAAGCAATCTGAAATGCTTTGTTCTAGTTATACGTGGCATGCAAGACTTTGTTTTTCTTGATTGAGAGAAGTGAATTATTATGTTGACTGGGAACTCTCCCAGTTTCACAGCTTAGGATTTACCCACCGACCTACCTACCTACCTACTAACCAACCTACCTCCCTGCCTGCTTTTTGTCACATTCTCTAAAGCTTGCGCAGTACAACTGATAAAAAATGGCCTTGCATCCTTTGTCTGACAGACAGGATCTTCCTTAGTCTATTCATAGAGAGACTGTTCAGCTTGGTATGGGTCTGGTCTTGAATACTAAACAACCTCCCTTTCTGCCTACTTTCTCTCAGTGGAGCTAATACAGAAATTCAGACAAGTGCACTCAGATGTTGGCATAGCAACACCAAAGAGAAAAGCTGCAACCCTTGGCATTCAGATGAGGAGCAGAATCAGAATCTGTTTACGTAGCTGGCTGCTTTGCAGAGGAGTTTCAGAGGCACCTCTCTGATTTGTCTGAATAAGACATATTTCATATCAATGAATTCATAGTCTATGAATGGGTAGATATTACCTTCATAACGTTAGGTATCCTGTATCTAATCAGAGATATGCAGCTGCCCAAGTGAGTTAATAATTGTTGATGAAGAGTGGCCATGAAAGATATCAGCAGTTTAAATCAAAGTGAACTTTAAAAGTGGGGAAAAACTTTAACAAAGAACTGCAGCAGTACACAAACTTGCTCTGAAAATATGAGCTTCAGAGCAACCTAAGGCTGCTAGCAATGGACAATTGAATACTACAGTCAAGCATGGAAAAGATGTAAAATCTTTAGTCAAATCCATTAAAGGCAAGCAATAAAATTATGAAAGGAATGAATTTACTACTTTTCAAGTTTAAAGGTAGGAATTAAAATCTGCAGCAATTTCTCCCAGCTAGCTCTCCAAACTTTGATTCAGAAGATACTAAAAGCCAATGTCCCGTATTTATCAAGTGACCCTGATGGAAAGCAAATCAAACTTCAGTGAGAAGATGAGGGTCTAAAATTATGTTTAATGTGTGTTTTGAAGTCCAAGTTCTTACAGCCTCTTTATTCTAAAAGCTGTTAAATCTACTTGCACATTCCTTTGCCAATAAACATTGATGGACTGCATCCTGACTAAAGCAGCAATTCTACACCCACTTATCTGGGAGTAATCCCACTGAACATCTCAGCTGACAGGTGTAAGATTGTACCATTTGGTGCATGTAACTAATTCCACAAAGTTTAAGTTAGACCTGACTGATTTCAGTGGGACCTAAGTACATTTAATTTAATCTGGAACCAACTGTGTGTAGAAGAAGAAAGGCAAAAAGAAAAGTCTAATATTACGAAGTCTTTTAAAAAAAAACAACCACAGGTGAAAATTACCAGAAAGGTTGCCATGTTAGTGTGTGCAGCAAAAAATAACAAAAGAATCTTGTGCTATTTTACAAACAAAGGATATTTAGGTGGTATACTGATGAAATGGGCTGTCATCCACAAAAACTTGTGTCATGTAAAAAAGAGAGCTTCCTGTTCTGAATTTATTAAAAACGCTAATCACATCTAACAAAGCAGAATGGTTTCGCTCAACTGGGAGGGGGGAGGTGTCCCATCTCTCCTATTATCATAATGATGTGGTTACCACTGTGAGCCTGAAGCATTCAGACATGCTCTAAGCAGGAAACTGCTTGTTCGAAATGGAACATGTATTATTTCACCCTATAGCAATGATGCTAAGGCAACCATTATAAATAACACAGAGACATTGAGAACATTGTTGCAATTATGAGCTCTCCTAATGGTTCATATAGATTTTCCCCTAATGCTATTATTGCTAGAGCTCTGGTTAATATTAGCTAGTCCTGAAACCTTATCTGTCAGCCAAGAATGATGATTCAGGATTATCATTCTCCATTTTTTTTAAAAAAAACCCACAACCATCTCACTTCAGCTTACACACACACACATATACACATACACAGACACACAGACACACACACATACACATATGTTTCATTAACTGCACTGATCATGTACTGCCTCAAATTGTTTCAGATCACTGTCTGTTTAGACCGTTCTCTACTCTGTCCATTTCTCTAACTGTAAATGAATGCCCACTTTGCTATTTACATGGCAATTTCCACTCTTCTATAGGTACCTGATTGTGTAAACAATAAAACGGATTTCATTTGGGGTACAGGAACAGGTAGAGTAGAAAAGGATCTACTAAAACAAATCAGAGGGCTCCTCTATTTGGATATTTACCCTACACCAGCCCTGCCCAAATTCTTGGGCATGCTGGTTTCATCCTCTCCCACATATGAAATCCCAGCATTCAGAGGAAAGACTAAAGGGGATTCTAAGCATGCTCGTTTGAATATGCTCAGAATCCTCTTTCAGGCCAGGATACTGTTCACAGCACTATATGCATATGTCTTGAGAGATGGGACAACTATGGGTACCCACAGCTTCCTAATGCTTTTTGCCTTCACCTGTTCAGGACAAATGCCCGAAAAGAGCTCCTGAAAGGAATTAAGAGAACAGTCAAGGAAAAAAGCCACACTTAAGTGACTTTGGAGTACTAACTCAAACCCACTACCATACTTGTTGCTATAGTAACAGAATGAACTACGTGCAAATCCTGTTTAGCTTCCTATCATTTCCTTGTTCCTTTGGTTTCAATACAAAGAAAATAATAACCCCACTGATTCTGGATTTGCAGGATTAACTAAGGTTGCCATACTTGAGTTATTTGCCTCTCAGTAATTGAAACATCATTGGACGGCTTACACATCAGGTGTGAAGCAGCTATCACAGGTTAAAGAGCAAAAAATGATCATGATTTTTCAAGAAAGACAAGTCATAAATTAAGCCGCAATTAGACATTCAAGTGACACTCAACAAAGAGATTGTTAGCGGTCATACACACTTTCAAATGAAAACAGTTGAGCAATCTTGAGGGTAAGTGAAAGGCTTTCCATAGGTCTGGCCAAATTTCTGAGATGTGCAAAATTTCCAAGAATCTCATTCTTAAGGCAATTAATTAACAAGAACAGACCCAGTATCTATGAATGTTAAGTGGATATAATTATTTTTGTGCCAGTACAGTATCTTCACCACTGTGTGATTTGCACAGCCTCAGTCAGTATAGAATTAAAACTATTCTCAATTATCACAACATTAACGTCACTTTAATAATGTAAGTACTGGCTTTGAATCATTGAATCCCATCACTGTTATTGGTTGCAATCCAACTACTGATAGATAACTAAAACTGTTGTTAAATAATCACAAGTCTCTGCGGATTAGGTTCATTTGTGGCCTTTGTTCACTCATTGCCTATATTTATTTGCTATTTATGTGAATGAAACCAGTCCATATTATAAAGAAACAATTAAGTACCCATCAGTGTAAGGACTGACAAGCAATCAGCCACTCTGCCTTTAACTGAGGATCCTGCACATTGCAGGCTTCCATATGGGCACTTATTAGAGATCCCTGCATGACAGAGTTATGGCAGCTTGTGATCACTTTTAACTGTCATGACTCCACTTGGAAGAATCCTGGAATTTGTAGTTTGGTGAAAGGGTAGTTGGAACCCTCTGCTAGAGAACTCTGGTGCTTGTAGACTAGAGCAAGTTGAGTGGAACATTTTAGCAGCTAACTCCAAGTACTCTTTCTCCAAACCATGAACCTTACAGTTCTTTGGGATGGAGCCATGGTAGATAAAGTGATAGTAAAATGCTGTATCTGTGTAGCATACATAAATACTATGTATTCACTTTCAGAACTGATGCAACCAGATCATTGAGGCTACTAATAAATGGTATTTGTCAGGCCTTTATAGAATTTTACTAGTCAGAGAGGGGGTTTGAAAGGATTGCCCAATTAGTTACATACAGAGATACCAGTACACCTTGCCTTATGAATGGAAACACCATGTATGCTCTGTTGTTAATGCAGCCCTTTCTGCACCCTACCTGGATCCATCATCATCCGGTCCCAATCCCGGCAGCACCTCTGCTGGGATGAGAGCAGGGACATGAATGCTCTCTTCCGCACGGGCTGGCTCCCAGCAAAAGGAAGTGCGATGGACACGCCTCTTCCTTCCGCAGCACAGCCGGGCACTTTCCCAGGCTGCATGGGGACAGGAAGCACCTCCATTGCGTTTCCAGGGCTTCCGCATGCCAGGTAGGTGTGAGACGCTGGAGCAACTGTGTCTGACTGACAAGGAAAACCTGTCAACGATTTAATTTGCAAGCACATTGCCTGGTGATGGGAAAAGGACGAGACTGTGATGACATCATGCAGAAGCGTCATCGTGGTCTCGCTCCTCTCTCATCCCCATGTCAGGATGGGAGGCTCCTGCAGAAAAGGCCTTGGTTCACTCCAAAAGTAAAATTATACATTATGCTTAAAATGTCAATGTGAATATAACTTAGGATGTTTGTCAAGGCAGTGAGATATAGTGTTCAACATTTCCTGTAATTACTACAACTTGGAGGAAAGATGAGAAAATAGAATAATTAATTAGCATCTTATTCCCCAAGGGACTCATCAGCAACAGAATAAGAATCTTACTTACTTTGGTCTTTGACAGAATGCCCACTAAGCAGATCTAAATATGCCCCATGGGATTATGTATGTGGTTTGGGTATGTTTTCTTCCCGATACCACTACTTAGAAGTATCCTACATGTAGTGTTTTGAAAGCACCAACTCAAACATAAAATGAAATCTGAAACACAAAGCCTAGGGTCACTTTCTACTAAACACCAGACTTTGATCTTCCTTAGCCCAGAAACAATATTTCATTCTATCAAGTCTCCTGTTAGTTTCCTGACTGCACGGTTAGCAAGTGGTACAAAGATGGGAAGTGCTGCAACGCTGCAGCACGAAACACCACAAGTTCAGCAGCGCTGATTTTCTGTACGCATGTTTGTGTGTATCTGTGCACATACAGAAAGAGAGAGAGAGAAGAAGACATATTGAAATGGATTGAACTGGAGAAAAATATGAACGTTGATTTCCTGTCCAAACTCATAAAGGCAATCCGTGCTCCCAAATTCAGGAGAAGACAGCACCCTCTTCATCTCTCCTTGAGAAACAATACCAGGCTCTGGACCTGGATTCCTCATGTTCCCACACATCAGATCTAGAAAACGTGGATAGATAGGTTCCAAGAATGAGCAATGTTTTTCAACTTCACTGTGAATCAGTGGACAACGGCTCACTGCTCTGCAGAGGAGGTGGGTTAAGGCCCTTAACTGAAAATGAGGGGCAACTTAAACTGAAGCAAGCCTCCTTCGAATCACCCTCATGCTGCAGAGTCAGCAGATGTGGTTGCAGGCGATCATTCTGCCAGGCTGAGGAAAATTTTCTCACTGTCTCTGAAGATTGCCTGCAGGAAGATTAAACTGCAGGAAGGAGTGGGGAGACTAGGCATGGAGATATAGAAAGTACCTAAAATGTCTTGTATTGACTCAATTGCTGAAATAACTCTCCAGACCAAGAAGAAAAAAAAAGGGAGCATTATAGGACCTTTCCAGAGGATTAAGGTGTGGGGGGGAATGCCCAGATTGCAGTTTGGATAAGACAGATCCAGTATCAACAAGACTGTGTGCGATCCTCTACAAATAAAAAAATAAATCAAATAAAGCCCTCTGCAAGCAGGATAACCCCGCTTTTAATTCCCTTACAATATCCCATTGATCTTATCATTACCTCAGTGATCACAACTTTGACTAAAAACATAGGCTTTGCATTGCTGCTACCTCTCTCGCTGCCTTCAGTTTTCTTAGGTTTAGCCAGTTCTCCCCAACACTGGCAAAGAGCCTGCGGATCCACCCCTTCTGTCATGCCTCCCACCAAAGTTACTCCCTTCTCTATAAATTTCATGCTGGTTGAATACTGGGAAAATGGTGAGGTACACAAACAAAAGCAGCCTCTATTTCATCTGCACATTGTTAGGGCCTGAGTTTACCAGTCCCTTCTCTTTCAGTCTCCAAGAAAAACCTAAAGGGTCTATGCCAGGAAATTGCATTCTAAATAAAAACAATCACTCTAGACATTTGCTGCTTAATGGAGACTTACTATGCCACTGAAGTTGCTTCTGCTGCCATACGAAGCAAGCTTTTTCTCTACTTTTTGGGTTGTTTTATTTATTTATAGGTTTGCAAGTCAGGCTAAAAAGGGGTCATTCTGTGAGGAAAATAAACTTTTTTCTCAGAAATCAAAATCTAAGCCAGCACTTTTTTTCTCAACAAGATAAAAGAAATCACCATAATCAACAATATCAATTGTTCTACTTTATTTTAATGTGGTATATTTATATATAGTAAAGTAGTAGCAAGGGCAGTATATTAAAAAGTTATCCAAGCACACAGGGAGCCAATTCTTGGTTTATACAAACTTGTCCTGCTGATGCACAAGGGAAAAAAATAAAACTCTTGTCTGACACGCTCCTGTCCCCCTCAGTAGAATGACCACTACCTAGTTCATTTGCTTTCCAGTTTTCAACAGTATGAATGCCCCAGTGAAATCTCTCAAAGCGAATTCAGCTACCTGATTCAAAGGATTTTAAAAGTGATGTCAGACTCAATAAATCTTGAGAGAAGCTGAAAGCCCAGCACAAGGGGAAGTTAAGTTTTGCAAACCTAAATATGCTGCTTGCAGTGATAGAATATGTATGTCTCTCCCATCCCCCTGTGGTTACAGCCATTAGTACATAGCGTTAAACCTGCTGTTACCTGTTCTGAGTTTTACCTCCAAGTTGCTATTTAATCCAAAAATAAACCACATTCAATATCTGAAGAATATGAGGGTTAAAAACCAGTTTATCTCAAATACACTGCACTTGCACCCCTGTTAAGCTGAAGAATCAGGATTAAAATTAATGATTTCTGTACATTGAACTGTATACTATTGATTTTGATTTGGTCAGTCCCAAGTGAGCCTCCATAAGTCCTTCATGCTCCCTACAGTACAGTACATGGGTTCTGTTTTTTAACCAATTCCATTTTGTGTCAGTGCTTCAGTCCCTAACCTGTCACATGAGTGGAGGAAGCTTGTATAAGAGGATTTTAAAACATTCATAGACCCATACTGACAAATAATGAATTTCAACATTATTGCATGGTGTATTAACCAGAGCTTCTAAACACTGCTTCTAAATACTCCAGTAGCCATTTTAACAGTACTTGTAAAACAGTTTGAGGAAATGGATGGTGGAGTTGCACTGGTGATGTCACAGGTCAGCCTTCCAGATGTTTTGGAGAACAGCTCACATCAGCTACAGCCAGCATGGTTAGTGGTCAGAGACAGCAAAAGCTAAAGTATAAAATATCAGGACAGACTGCCACAAGTATAAGCCTAATCAACTATTGTGTTTGTTCATTTTTTCTGGTTCACGCTGAACCATTCTGAAAACTGGGCAGAATACTGTACTTAGAAGATACCAAAGCAGTACAAAAAAAGAGCTGTCTTTGCATCAAATTCAATCAGGATGCAATCACCTCCATTGCTCCTTACCTGTCTCCATTAAACCTGGATCTGACTTTAAAACCATTTCCACACTACAATGTTAAGAGTGTTTTAT
Organism: Iguana delicatissima; assembly: GCA_948472985.1. Taxonomy (NCBI): domain Eukaryota; kingdom Metazoa; phylum Chordata; class Lepidosauria; order Squamata; family Iguanidae; genus Iguana; species Iguana delicatissima. Next base: position 360,511 of record CAOKZL010000619.1, read on the forward strand.
TCCACTTTCAGCATCCTATGGAATCCTGGGGTTTGTAGTTTAGCGAGGGACACGTACAATTCTCAGCCAGAGAGTTCTTTGGTGTCAGTAAACTACAAACCCCAGAATTCCACAGGATGTTGAAAGTGGAATAAAGCACTCTTAACATTGTAGTGTGGAAATGGGCTGGCTTCCAAAGAAAAAAGCAATGACATATTTGAGAAGGAGTGCATGGAGGTATATATAGCTGAAGGGTATATTTCAGACTTATATGTAAATACATTTTTTGTCCAGTTTCCCCAAATTTGAACGATGCTTTTATTTAGAGAGATATTTCCAACACAGTCTACTTATGAAACAACTTTAGGGTCTGGATATTTTAAATGGTACAACTGGCGAAAAAATTATGGACACTTCCCCCCATCCATAAATCCTTGTCAATGGCCAGTAAACAGGGCTAGGATGATCCTCTTAGCATGCATCGTTGCATACATCAAGGGCAGTTGTTCATGTGAGAAAAATGAATTCCTCCTGCTGTGCGCACTGGGTTTTAAAAGATGTGTTCTGCCAGAAAGAATGACAAAAGTATATATGCATTTACTTCCTTAATAACTTTTTTTGAAAGCCAAATCCTTTTCTAATACAGTGATAATGTCTTAATAAAACTTGAAATCTCTATACGAATTTATCTGCAGGCCAAAGTAAACATGGGGGCGGCTTAGGAGTTACGCTCAGCAGGATAGCACTGAAATTCCAAGTTGAGCTTCAGCTTGCAGAAGCAAGCAATAGCATTCAATAAAATACAAACAACTGGCTTGTGTACAAAGAGGTCCTTTAGCTAGTAGAGAACTACTTTCACTCAGGTTAGGGCCATTTCTGACCTAGCAGGAAAATGCTGCAAGAGAAAAGTACAACCACATCTTCCATTTCTTCAGGCTCTTTTGCAAAAATGCATGCAATATCCTTTCAAGATCTTAAGCTGGCATCATTAGAGTTGATATCCTGTAGCATGTATTCTTCTCATTCACCATCCTTCCATCACTGTAAGGAGTAAGTGTTATATGGCCCTCCAAAATGTGACCCAATAGATTCAAACGACAAGAAAAGAGATTCCACTTAAACAGTAGGAAGAACTTGTTGACTTCAAAAGCTGTTCAACAGAGGAACAATCTGCCTTGGAGTGGAGGTGAGCTCTCCTTCACTGGAGGTTTTCAAAAAGAGACTGGACAGCCATCTTTCAGAACTGCTTTAGTGGCAGAAGGTTGGACTGCATGGGCCTTGTGGGCCTTGCCGACTTTACGATTCTATGTGCTGAATTGTAACTCCCAGCTGCCCTTGTCAGCATAGCCAACAGTGAGTCTGCCAACACTGCAGCCTAACAACATCCGGAGGGCTATACGATCCCTCGCTGTAAAACTATATCTGGTACATTGAGGTTCTGTAAAAAAAGGGTGTGCTGCTAATATTTCAAGGAGCAGCATTGACATATGTCTCCCTTTCAGATCCAAGCCATTCATGATACATATGGAAATAACAGCTACACAGCCCTAAACAGTAGCCCAGGTGATTCATAATTCTCTCTCCCCGCCTGAAGACCCCAGCTCTAGCCCACTCCTTACCTACCCACATTCCATGAGTCATCTTCCCTCTTTCTCTCAACTAACTCATTCTTTGACAATTAAGACAAAGCACTGCCTGTAAGCTGTTATGCCTTATGTTGATGAGGCACAGAATTTATACTTTAATAAGTCAAATGTGACTGATGAACTGGAGGAAACAGATAAATAATGATTCCATAATTTGTGCTTTTGGCATAATTTAATCTGCTCACAATTACCTATGTTGTGCTTCTGAGTTGCAGAGCTTTCATTTCTGCCCTGAGGCATACTACAGACCCTGTTTATAAGCTGCCTCATGGCCACTCAAGTTGAAGCTGCACGCTTCATCAAAAACAACAAGCCAATAAATAGTTGCACAGGCTGAAATCATAAGACAGTCTTGGATAGTCCTGAATCAAAAGCTTTTCCCAACTGCACCCCTTTTGTGATGTAACTGCAACTTTTTAGTTACTTTTATAGTTACAGGTATATGGCATCACTAAACAATGCAACAAAAATATCACATGGTTCAAGCATTCGTTCTCGCCACTGTTTCATGATCTGTTGAGAATGGTAAGATGACAAAAAGGTGGATGAGAAAGAATGAGTTTTCTACCAAAAATACCAGCCTGCAGCATTCAGACTTTTTACAAAAGCAACTTGCTTTAGTTACTTTTGAGAAATGGGAAAGTAGATATTAACTTATCAAAACCAGTAATGATAACACAACTTTGGGTATCTCAGAATGATAACAGCAACTAATGACTTTACAATAAGGATGTTTCAACTTCTGGCTATTGTTTTAAAAAATTGTTACCCCCTGAATCTGCTGCTTCTATATGCTGATTCTACTTCAGAGAAAAGCAGCATGAGATACGGAGCCTGAGATAAGGATAGAAATAAGGTGATAAGAGGTGTCAAGGTGGCAGAATATGCTACATGATTTCACAATCAAGTTGAGTTTATTTGTTAAAAAAAAATGCCTTGCTTTAAAACTTCCCTAAAAGTAAAAAAAGCAGCATTATAAGCAAATAGCTGTGCTACAGTATTTTTCCTTGGTCTACTAGTCTTCCATTTATAGAGTTTTATGACATCCCTTTCACACAGTCCAAACGGGTTCATCCAACATTTCATCCTGTTGTAGCAGCAGTCCTAAACTCAGATCCTTCCCATAACTTACTGACAGACCTTCATGTTATGCCATAGATAAAATATAATACATATCAGATAAATCTGGTGCTGTTCGAAACATCAGGGCTCACAAGCATTAACATTAAACAGCCGGTCTCATTTTAGTCACAGCAAGCCACATTTTTGTCTCCCAATCCTCCATGTAGCTCTGTTACAAATTTGACAAAAGCGCATGTGGCGTCAGCAGTCAAATCCAATGTCATGACTGTAATGACCTCAGTGCTGAAGACTAAAGCAGCTCTTTTTTCCTTTTCTTCTCGCTTTCCTCCCCACTGTCTTTCTCTTTTATTTTCCTAGAGTAAAACAACTTCACAAGCTCATGAAGAAATCCTTTGTGACAGCATCTGCCCTTGATTTCTCTCTCTAGACTTGGTATTATGGAAGGACAACTATGGAGTACACATGCCTTGCCTTATGCTGAGGCAGACCATTGCTTCTGCCTAGACCCTATTTCTGGTCAGGCTGACAAGAGCCCTTTAAAATCTCAGAGGTTTTCCACACTACGTGATTATTGCTTTTTGATCCCCGTTTAACTGCCATGGCCTCATCCTATGGGATCCTGGCATTGGCAGTCAAGGGAGCGGCTAGAGAATTCTCCTCTAGTGCCTCTGGCCAAATTGCTTATCTCAGGATTCAATGGGATGCCACTTGAAGTTGAATCGTTGTACTACAGTTGGATAGAGTGAAAGGCTCCCCATTAAGATCATTCTCAAACCTATGGTTGAAGGGTAGGGAACACTTGGCATCTCAGATGTTGGTTAACTATTAATCCCATCATCCCTTATGTTGGTTAAGGATGATGTGAACTGGAGTTCAACAATGTTTGGAGGGACACAGATTCCCCAGCAGACTATTAACTGAAACTCTTCTGAAGATTCATACACGGAGCATATAGGACCAAACTGCCTGCAAAGCATTTGCTCTACCACTGAGGCACCTCCTCCTCCCCTACGTGTGGTATCCTCCCCAAATATTTTCAGAATATGGTCTTGGCCAGGCCAAGTCAGAGCGTCGTCCAGAGGAGACACTGGCCCATTGTCCAAGTTAGAGTACTCACTGCTGCAGCCTTGTCTAAGCCAGGTCAGAATACTAGGGACTAGAGAAGAAATAAGTGCAATGCGCTTCCCTTTAAAAGCAAAGACTGAAAGAACAAAGGACAGGGGGTGGACTCAGAGGGTGTTTTTACCTGCAGTTTCTTTGTCTCCTGTTGCTACTTCTCCATTGATCCCATTCTCTTTGGTTCTGGAATATGAGCTCTGTTGCCCATGTGCCCCGTAGCCTCCATCTTCATCCTCTCTGTATGGAAATCCATTGGCACTTCTGACCAGTCCTTCACTTGTGCTGCCTTGCTCCTTGATCTCTGGGGAATGTGTGTGGGAAGAAGCCTCAGCTATCTGACTTGAGGTGCAATGCAGCGCCTTAGCTTCATCCTTCCTTTCATCAGCCATGCTTCTTATCTTTCGCAGCTTTTTTCCTATAAAGAGAAATAAATGCAAGATCATTGGCAGACCAAGCAGGAACTTTATGCATATATTTACTTTGGCAACAGTAAAACCCATTAATGCTGGGATGGAGTAACTGTAGCGGAGGTAGGGGCCACATTTCACCCCAGCAACCCTGGTGGGTCCAAGCTGAATGAGGTAAGCACATTTCCAGTTTCATTTTTAGTGAATCTGCAGCAATTTTTCTGAAGAATTCCCAGCACGATTACTCTGCATACTCAAAACTGAGGAATACTGGAACACTGGAAGCTGCAGTCCAACAACATCTGGACGGCTGCATTATTCCCATTCTTGGATTAAATCCAACTGTTAGTCCCAATTAAAGTACTGTATATACACTAAATCAATGGGAATTTAGTAAATGAACACTTAAATACATTCATTTGATTCAACAGGTGTACTCTAATAGGCATTAACAATTGGATTTAGGCCTATGAATGGATGCAGAGATATATAGTTTCTGAACAAAGGAATGCCATTTCAGAGTACAAAGGAAAAATTAAAGTCCCAGCAGTTTGCAGGTTGCAGGTCCCTTCAGTATAGAATGTTTGCTATCCGACATATCCTTCTGCCTCCCAAATAATCAGTATGCCGTGCAGATCTCAGTAGTATCTGCAAGCTGAAATTGGCTCAGTATGTTTAACAGAAGGTTACTGAGTGGAATGTAGATGAATTCATTCTTACTTTGTGGAACACTTTTTTCCAGTTCAGAGTGCCAGAGAAATACCTGGAGTGAGTCACAATACCTCTCTTTGTGTGTTATATGAGAAATTACTACCTACGTACAATATATTCCTGAACGTAGAACTGATAAGCAAAGAACACATGGCAGGTCCAATTATTTGTAATCGCTAGTATTTTTTTAAGTTACATTAAGTAACATATTACATCATTACATAACTTCAGATACCCAATGAACAAGTAAGTTGGTGTTATTTTGAATTGTGTCAGTTTAAAAAGATTAAAACATGGGGGTGAGGGAGAAATCTAGCTGTGGACCAGGTCTGCAAATGGTGAATTCAAAAGATATGCCGAAAGTCAGCTTGCCCTTTCCATAAGGCTATGCGTTTCCATATTGCCATGAAGCTATATGAAATTATTTGCCTCTATGGTTGAAAGCTTGAACACTGACTTTCCCACCCCTTTCTGTTCCAGTGGCATCAAAATGTAAAGTTTTATACAATTAGCATACATCCTCATGTTTTGCAGTACTTACTGAATGATGATTGGTATGAACAGCATCTGACAATTTTCACCCCAAATAAAGGGGGACATGTCCCACTGAGAGAGAATCTGGCACTGACGCTCCCAGTACAGCTGAACACCTACTCAGCAGCAAGCCTGGGAGAGGAAGACTCCTCTAGGCTGGGATCTCTGGTGAGATGTCATGCATACTTTCTCATGGCTGTGAGTGATGTAAGATTACTTGGGATGCTGGTGCGCCTATACAAGGACCTGACAAATACCTTTTCTGCCAGACATTCAATTTCACTTCCCAACCCTCCCATTGCTCTGTTAGGCTTCCAATCTGATTTCCTAAGCTGAAGATGATCACCTATGGGGTCCAGAAAGGGATTTTTTTCCCCATTATTATTATAGCATGTCTTTTGTTTTAATTTTTGTTGGGTTTTTCACCTGCTATATGTGTGGCACCATGAGCATGGTTAATTTTAATTGTGGGCAGCATTTTATTGATCATAGTTGGTGAGGGGAAAGAACACAGAGTGTTACACAAGTGAGAAAGAGGAGGTTCTAGGAGATTGGGACAACCAGTTTGGTAGGAGGAGCTAGCCTGCAGATTTGGGTATATGCAGTTCTGAGACCACTTGATTTGGTTGATCTCTTCAGGTTGGTGAATTTGAGCTCAAGTATTAGCTGTCCCCACAAGCTACTTATCTGGAGAGGCATTGCACTGGGTTATTTTGCCCACCATATTGTCCCCCTTCTTTCCATACTTCATGAAGTGCTGTAGTTTATGCATAACATGCATTCCAATAATGTTGTCATCATTCACATCAGCCCATAATATCAAAGTCCATCCTTGCCTCTCTGTCATGATGCAACACTAATCTCCTACTTAGGGCAAAAAAGGAATCCTTAAAGGGAATACCTGACTCCTGCTGCCCCATTTCTACCCTGGAGCCACAGGCACTGTCCCACTTGATCTGCTCCACATTCAGATCCAGTTCATCAGTTTTATCTTAACCCAAACTTGAAACCAGTTGTTTTTTTTTTAGTTCCATACGTTCTTGACACTATTTGACACATGAATATAGAAGTTGCCTCACACTGAAATCATTGGTCCAATGAGAAATATTCAGCATCTTATACTACCTGTAACTTTTTTCTTGGCTTGGCTTATACTGAAATAATTTAAGGAGGATTACATCTTTTCATGTAGTATTTTGTGAATTGCTTAGTAGGAACAAAGCCCCTTCTTCTCCCTTGAAGTACTATTTGAATAGCTAAAAGTTTGGATGACTAGGTCTTCATTTGAATTTTTATAATCTGCTTAATTATAAATGTAGTTAAAATCCCCTCAGCCCTTTACTACATAGCACTTCTGCAAAGGTGAGGGAAAACAAGAGAAAATCCAATATTCAGTCAAAAGATTGATTTACCATTCTCTAAAAGAAAGGCTCAACCATCTCATGATGAATGTAGAATTTATCTATATTTTTATATTCCTGTTCCTCCAATAGGCACTTTTCAGTAGTTAAATTAAATATTTGAAAAGGAATTTGGGGGGGTCATCTATTACTTCCTCCTACAACCAGGATTCTTTAAATGAATAGGGACATCATTTTAAAATTCAGTCAGAGACCAGAAGTATTTGAATGACTGGAAGATGGAGATTTTCAGCAAGATTAAATTCCTTGTTCTTGAAAACATTCAAGATTAAATTTCCTCCTCTCTGTAGGAAAAAAAGCTATGCACCTGAAGGGCATTTTCATACCTGAGAGTCACCGTGACAAAATGGGGTGCTGCATGCCAGGTTTACCTACTGAGGAATATTTCCACACAGTTTTGAATCTCAAGTTGTAAGATCTGAATGATTAGGATTTTTCTTTTTCTCTTCATTCTAATATTTCCACCAATGAAACATGTTTGACATTTTCAACTGCCATCAACAGCAGGATGAAAAATCGTCAGTGAAGGGTTCCTGTATGTTCAACCTCTGTATATGAGGTTGTGAAGTCTCCCTGGTTCTTGGACTATTTCCCTGAGATAAGCTAACTTCCCAAACTGACTATACACGAACAGTGCCAGCTCATAGGAACTGCCCATCTGAAGCAAACAACTAAAACAGTCTTTTTTCTCCCCTTGCCTTTTTAGTCTTTATGGAAGTGTAGAAAGAAAGCATGGTCAAGCAGCAGAAAAAACCCAAACCCATAAAACCACACAGGCTGAATCTTTTTAAAAACAAGAGAAACTACTTCCACTGAAAACTACAAAATAAGCAAGGAGGCATAGAGTATTTTGCAACATGTGTATAGGAAAACATATTTGGAAAAACTTTCTTTTCTCCAAAGAAGGCCATTTCCGCACTAGACTGTTAGAGCGCTATTATTCCACTTTCAACATCCTATGGAATCCTGGGGTTTGCAGCTTAGGGAGGGGCCTCAGGATGTTGAAAGTGGAATAATAGCGCTCTAACAGTCTAGTGCACAAATGGCTTTAAATTTATTTACCCTGGGTTTTCCTGTTGCCGTGTGCCTTCAAGTTCCTCATTCTTGGTGACCCTATCATAGGGTTTTCTTGGCAAGATTGGTTCAGAGGGAGTTTTCCATTGCCTTCCCCTGAGGCTGAACGATTGTGGGTTTTCCTGGGTGAGCGAGGATTTGAATCTTCGTCTCCAGAGTTGTAGTCCAACAACCAAATCACTAAACCATGTTGTCTCTCTTGGGTAAGACATCATTTAGCTATGCTATGGGAACTTTAGAGTTTTGTATGTTTCTACCACCCCACCTCCCACCCTGCCATGTCTCCATGTGTCATGAGGAACTTAAAAGATTTGTGTGTGTGCCCTGGGGATCCTGTCTGGCTGTGACTTTCTAGGTAAGGTCTTCCACTGTTATATTCATAGGTAGCTAGCAGATTAATCAGAGGGCACCTCAGCCTAAAATAGTAGGAGGAAATGAAGCCATCCCATCACATGCTTCATCCAGAAATCATCTACGGATATAACTGTGGAACAGCCACTGACAACTCTTGTCACTTGACCCTACCTTTTACTCACTGATGCATTCTGGGAGCCAGCTATAGTGGACGTATTTCCCCCAGTTACACCGAGTTATATACCTCATCTACTGAAGTATTACCAGCATGGTCACAACCTTTTATGTGTATTTTTAAGCAAAGGGAGCTATAATGAGACATACCATTTATTTCTTATTGGTGCACATGCTTTATTTTTAAACACTTGTCTACTTTTTAAGTGACTTCATACTGTTAATGTCATGATACTGTTTCATACTGTTAATGTCATGATTTTAAATTGTTTCTAAGCTTTATTGTTAGGTTTTTAACCAATTCTTTATGTGGATCCCACTCATATGACAGCATATAAATGATATGATATGATATGGTATGATAATATGTCCAGTATACAGGGCTTCTTTAAAAGAGAAGGAGGAGACATTCCTTCAGTGTGTAAATGAAGGTTGGACAAAGTATAACCCTCCACGTGAAGAGAACTCCCTTCAGGCCCAAGGGAACACAGCCCATGGTGAGCACCATGGTTTCCCAAGGCCTGATATACATGCACAAATTTGGATACATATTATGGGAGCTCCTGAACAATGATCCCCATGCTGTCCAAATTCCAGTGAAGATAAGCTCTGTTGTCCCTAAAAGTGATATAGCAGGTCTTGCTAAGTGAGAGTTGAGTTAGGGAAAGCAGAAAAAAGTAGAGAGAAGGGCCATAGGAAAGGGGGAGTAAACAACTCTCCCTCATCCTTCTCCTTTTTCTTTCTAGTCAAGATCCTACATAGTATTCGTAACTAATTTAAATCCATCTTAAATTCAAGAGACCTGCTTCAAGAAATGGAGGTGAGTAGTGTATGCTTCAAGATGATATAGCTAGCCCATCTACCCCAAATGGTGTGGTGAGCCCCCTCCCACCCCCAAGCCACGGTGCCACAAGCAGAAACTTCTGCTTGTCACAAAGCAGCTCAGGGGTGGAAGGGAGCAAGCTGGGTCATCCTGAAGTGTGCCACTCACTCGTACCAGAGACCTCCATCACTTGGAGTGGCTCCCTGGAGTTTCAGGTGGGTTTTGAGCAGTATTTAAAATTGTGACAGCAGTGCCATAATCATGAATACTTTACATATCTGAATACAGGGCCATTATGGATCTGTAACTCTAGGTTATGAATCTGTAACTGCAATGCAGGATGCCAGCTCCTATTATTATTATTATTATTATTATTATTATTATTATTATTATTATTATTATTATTATTATTTTACTAACATTTATTACTAATCCTACTATTTTTAATTGTAAGAAGCATGGGTGACCTTCATTTACTGAGAAAGGAAAGGCAGAAAATAGAAATGTAGGGACAGATGCCTAAATCCCACTGTTAGCTGCAACTAGATAAAGCCATTGAATCAATTGGATTTACCATTCAGCAATTGATTCAGTCGGTGTACCCTAGTAGGTCCTAAACAATAGGACAACTGTAGGTTATGAATCTGTAACTGTGATGCAAGATGCCAGCTACTGTTGTTATTTTTACTACTACTACTAACTGTAAGAAGCATGGGTTTTCCTTCATTGATTGGCAAGGGAAAGGCAAAAAACAGCAATGTAGGGGCACAGATCGGAATATTGTTGGAGTGTTATGCCAATACAACTCCCACTTGCAATGACCGTTATTCCTTTTCCAGCCTTGAGTACAGAGAATCCACTGCCTCCCAACACTGTACCTTCCAACTGCCCAATTTGGCAGGGAAAGTCCAGATTAATCCTCTGTCCCACTTTTTCAGCTGCTTTTAAAATGTCCTAGTTTCTCTCCCTCCTCTCCCACTTTGTTCTCAGCTTATTTCAGCTTCTGCAAAATGAGTTCAAAATGCAGTTTTAAGCAGAGGCAGAGGAGAGGAGAGGGTGGAGTCTTTCCCTTCCCAGGAAGCTCAAGCAAAAGCAAACTACTGCAGCCTATCCCAGCTTGTCTGTTCTTCCTTATTAATAACTTTTGTCATCCACACTTCACTGTTGTTTGACCACAGTTTTCCAAGCTTTCATCTGTGAAATGCTGGAGGGTATTGTCACCCCGCCAGTTCTCTGGAGGCACAATGGTCAGTGTCCCACCTGGTCAGTTCTGAGGCACAGCTCTATCCACACATCCTACTTGCCTCCATTTTCCTAGGCACTTACACCACTGGGGCATAATGCTCCAATAATTCTCAGTACAGCTCAGGCCATGAAATCAATATTTGAACAAGGAATAGCTCTCCTGGTTTATGCATGGGAAAAGGCCATAGAATCAACAGTCAGAGATAATGGAGAACCATGTCTAGAACCTTAACGTGTGTCACAGATGCATCAGGAACATGAACACAGCAACAGATTTTTTTTGTGGCCTGCCAGATGTAGAAGTCAGGAGTAGAATCAGTGCTGGATTTATGCACAAGCAAATAAATGGCTATTTAGCACATCATATTATGAACAGCCCCTAAATGCTATCATAACCACACCAGAAACAAAACAAAAGAAAACAGAAACCAGGCAAACAAACAAACAACCCTGCATTTCAAGTTTTACTCAATGCACATTTTTGGTAGTGCTAAGGAGCTTCTTAAACTTGACCTATTTTAGGGCCTCAACATGTCTTAATCTGGCCTTGAGTAGAATACATGACTACTGTAGTTAGAAAACCTTTTGTTTTAGGTGAATCACTCTCCCTGTTGAAGGACAAAAGGTCACAGACTCCAATCTCATAAAATCACTACCCACTGTGCCCTAAACCTCCTTAATAGGTTTTCTGCAAGAATGTACAGAGGATCAAGGGATTAATTAAAATCTTCTGAGTATGTATCAGGATGGTAGCTTCTGTTCACTTACTTGACAGGAGTGTACATGTAGTAGTGCCTCTTCCATTTAATTGGCCAGTAGCCACAGATTATATCCTAGATTACATAATTCACCTAATTTCTAGAAAACTTGACACTTGGGCTCAGTTGGAAAATGCATGTTATGTGCTACTGAACTCATGCATTTATTTTCTTATTTAGTTTAAAGAGAGTTTTTAAAAAAGCCACTAAAGTAAGTGACTTCATACAGGATTTTCTCTCCTGAATATTCCTTTATCTCACATAAGATCAGTTTACACTTGAATGTGTCTGTCTCCTCACACAACACACTCTCCAGTCTTCAGCCCATTTCTGTATCTTTACTCAGGTATTTTGCAGACCTGTTTTATGAGAGCTATTTGTTATGAAAAAAAATGCAAAGGGCACTACTAAGCTAATTATGTTATTACTGATTAATTGAAGAGGATTCATCCTTATCCTGGCCTAATGTGCTAGTTTACCTTGTATTCTGAGTTCTGAAACTGGATGGTACTTGAACTCACATGCCTATCTGAAGGAGCCAGTATGCTGTTAATGGTTTGAGTGTGAGACTGCAACTCTAAGAGACCAGGGTCTGAATCCCCACTCAGTCATGGACAGCCACTGACTAACCTTGGGCAGGTCAGTTCATAATCTCTCAGCCTTAGAGGAGGACAATGGCTAACCTCCTCTGAACAAATCTTGCCAAAAAAAATGTGATGAGGTCATTTATACATTGTTCCGGACCCATAACAACAACCGCTCACTTTCAGTTTAAAATCAGAGAGGACTACATCATATGATACTTCTGAACACATAACTCAACTCCTACACTAAATTTATGTGGCAATACTGGAAGAGAGGTGAGCAATGGGGACCACATGCAGCCTTTCCATCTGTTATTGCTCTCTCTCATGCACACACACAGGTATGCATGCATGAGCACACACAAACAAAGTCCACTCCACTTCTGCTGCTGAAACTCTAGCAGTGGTAAAATCTGGTCTTTCTCTAGTCTCTTGGGATTAAAACAAGTCCTACACCACTCTTCTTCAGATGCTACCAGCACTAGAACCCTTGTAAACACATCCACGCACACACATCCACACGTACACACACACACGTCTTGTTTCTGTCAAAAACAAGTGCTTTGAGTATGCTTCCAGGGAACTCTTAGCCTTTGAATGAAGTTGCAGAACAGTAAAGGGCTTGGTTTACAATTACATGATAGAAGAAAAAATTTTTGTAGCTTTCCACCACAGCAATTTTGGCAGGTTCAGGGGGTTTCTTTGGTACCAGACACAAAGAAATTGTCCCTTACCATTCCAAATAAAGGAACAAAGGGATACCATCCTGTCCTGAATTTTAAATGTATTATAAACTAGAAAAAAAAATGCCCTGGGGTGGCAGTGGAGTGAGATTTTGTGGAAATTGCCTACCAATTTCTGAAAGATGAAGAACTATAGAAACTCCTAAACATGATCGGTAGGATGTCCTTGTCACCTCTCAATGAATGTTTGCTAAATAACCATGGTTAAGATTCATCAAGATAATGTTACTAATGTTTCAAACTGTTTCGTTTCACCCACATCCCTCTCTTACTTTAGCAAGCATTATGGATTTGCTGAAAGAGGCCATATTCCATGAACTTGATGAAGTAGGTCACAGCCCATAAAAATTTATGCCATATAAACAGATGACACTAGACTCTTTGAGATTCTCTCAGTGGTGTTAAGTACTATTGGAATGTCCAGATAGAGGTTTCTGTTAGGCCATTCTAGCCCCTGTTCAGGCATTCCTTACCCAGTTTGAATCAATATGTGAAGAAGGGACTACCTTGCCCAACCACCTCCATGATTGTTTTCCTCATGGGGAAAGTGACAAGAGTGGAAACAGGTTCCTGTTCATCCTGAGCCTCTCTACACAGGCAACGTTCTTTCTCCACACCAGATGAAGAGGTATATCTGAGGAAAGTTTGGAGCTGTGAGGAAAAGTGATGACAGAAGGGCTGGGGCGATGCATCCCTCCCTATCACATGTTATTTTAATTGTGTAAGTAACTCCTGAATAGGGCTTAGGAAGCAGTTCTTTGTGAGATCTGCAGTACCTGCTGAGAAGGAAATTAAACTGGAATATGGGGAAGACAACACCTGGTGGGAATGTTTTAATCTATGGGAAAGAATGCTATTGAAATATTTCTGTCTTTTCTTATTTTTATATTGACTGAAAATTTTAAAAACATTGTGTAAATGATTATTCAGAACTTTTAATGCCTTAGAAAGCCTCTAAGACATTTTATTACTACTGTTTCCAAAACTGCTTCATCAGATAAGTTTATTACCATATAATGGATTTTCTTTATAAAATTCATTTCAACAAAAAGGAGATTGTTTATGCACAAAATCTCATGGTTTGTACTGTGCAAGTTTTTTGTTTCTTTTATTTACTTTCTCCATCTCTTCATAGCACAGAAAGTTCGATATCGGGCCTTTCCACTCTACACTGTTGTAATGCTATTATAATACTATTATAATAGTGCTGTTCTGGGATTTGTAGTTTACCCAGGCCAAAGAGCTCTCTGACTGAGAATTCTAAATGTCCCTCTCTAAATAGCAAAAGGATTCCATAGGATGTTGAAAGTGGAATAATAGCACTATAATAGTGTAATGCAGAAAGGCCCCTTGTGATTTGTGGAGTCCTCTGTTTTTCAGGATCTTGCTGAAATAATCTTGGCATCAAAAACTTCGTAAAGAACATCTCTTCTTACTTGAACTAAGAGTCATATGCACTTAAAAGTACTATTAAGAGTATAGTTGTATTCATCAGTAAAATTATATCTAAACATATTACACCAACACTAATTTCTACCTAAACTGAAGATAGGCAGTGTGCTGTAAGAGACATTTCCAGCACTCAAATCTGTCTGTTCAGTAATTCTTACTTAAATTTTAGTTAACCTAGCTACAGAAAAATGCTAGTGATTCCCCACCTTGTACTGAGCTCTCCTTAATGTTTAAGAAATTATATTGTTCATAGATAAATTGCCAATTTTGAATTGTTCTCGAAGCATTAGACCAAGTATTTTATATCTAAAAATAGCAGATAGATATTTATCTTGCTTCCAAGGCAACAGATTCTACAAACTTTAAACATTGGCTGAAATTACAGTGGCACATTTAATGTTATTAAAAGATACATTGAGATTTTAATTGCAATTGTTGTGTAACCAGTACACCCAGGGAAACTGCAATGTATATTTATATATCTTGTTTTTCTCTCCCCTTCCCCGTAATGGTAAAGTGAGGCCATGTCATCAATGGGCATCAGTATCTCTAAACTGACTCAATGCACACAGAAAAAGACTAATCTCAAAATGTGACTGGAGAGTTCAGCATCTGGCACTGAAAAATTGCCCTCCGCTTCAGTGCAAGTAGGATGTAGTTGGTACTCATTAACCTCTTTGCACAGACAGCCAGGCAAAATAGCAGAGTGTCCTGTTAATGCCACGCAAGGAACTAACATGCCTGACCCACTTCGGACAAGGACAGTGATTTAATGTATTGTTGTTACGTGTGATTAGAAAAAACTCTGATCAGATTTGAACTTGGAATGTGCTTTAACAAAAGTTAGCCATAAACCCCACCAAGCCTGACTCTGTCATGTCACAGCCCTCCGGATTTATTCCAAAACAACTACATGAGGACTCTGTCCAACAACTGTAACATGTGACTTTCTCAAAGGTAGCACCTTATTTTTTTGTGTGTCAGAGAAGACTGAAGGAGGGGCAAAAGATCTGGTACTGAAATGGAGAAAATTGCAATTGCTTCATCTTTGTGCTGTACCACATTGCAGATGGAAGATGTACAAATGGGTTGGGTGATTCTAAAACAGAGACAGGATGAAGCAGATCTTGCTTTACTGAGCAAGTAGTGCTCTACATCATATGACTGTGGGTATCCCAGAAAGCCAGAAAGCTCCTAGAAGATTTGAACCATGCTCAGAGTTTGAAAAAGTAGCTTTTCCCACAATCTGGTATTGGTAGGTAGGAAATGGTTCGGTAATGGAATTTTACAGATAAGAAGCTATCTAAGTTGTTTCCTCATCTGGGCAAGGTCAACAATCTTACAGCTTTACATAAATTATACTATAATCAGATGTTAAAAGTATAGAAAAGATGTCAAGAAAGCTTTAATATATGCTTAGGAAGAAATTCAGTTTCTTATACGCACTGGGTTATCCCTATTGAGGTCAATCTGTTCCTGCTGAGAGGAATAAGCTCTTATATTCTGGGCTCTTAACCCAGTTCTTCACTGTGGTCCCACAAACCCCTGAGAGTCCATGGACAGACTTCATGGGGTCCATAAACTGAGTGCAAAATATAATTTTATTTTGATTTCCTTCCCATTGCCTTGAAAATTCTCTTCATGAAAAGGAAATCACATTCAATTATATTACAACGATATTGTTTTCCTCCAAGAAATGCAAGGCGGCAAGCAGTATATTGTAATCTGTAATCACCACTGTCATGTTATGGATGCTGGGCCATCTACCTCTGTTTAGGATAAACATTTTGTCAGAATTCAGCCTGAAATATCTTGAAGAATTTTGGTTTTCCGTGACGTAAGACTACCCCCATCTGGCAAAGTAAGCTGTAGGAGCACTGAATCCTTTTGCTATTCCAGACCTTTGTTAGGATTTTCAACATGTTTTGTCATCAAAACAGTCAAAATCACTTAGATGACAATGATGTTTCAACTTCTTATTCAAGCAAACAACATTTCTCATTGAAATTTATTTTTGAACAGATCCTAAGTTTCCTTTCAGTTAAATTTGCACAATTTGGATATATTTCATTGTTTACAACAAGGGGCCAATAATTTTTACATGAAAAAATGAGAGGGGAGAGGGAGAAAGAGGGAGAGAGAGAGAATGGAAGAGAGAAATTGGAAGAGAGAGATTTAATTTAATTCTTAGTGAAGACACTTTTTTTATTTTCTACTAGCGTATTTACCTGACATTGCCCAGGGTTTTATTTTCTCATAGGAAATACTTGTTAGAAAGATTTGAGATTCTGTGTCTCTAATTACCCAAATTATTTGGTCCAATGCCTGTAACTTCCCCATATTCCCCAATCCAATCTGTATTCAGAGTTATTAACATACAGAAGTTGGGTTCCTGAGGGAAATACACTGTCCTCCTCCTTGCTGCTAGGCCTTGTCTCCGTAGCAACTGGCCTATTCGAGACAGACACAGTTGCCTGAGGCCGAAGAGCTCTCTGGCCGAAAATTCTAAACGCCCCTCCCTAAACTGCAAACCCCAGAATCCCACAGAATCTTCACAGGCAGTCAATCATATGGGATCATCACCTGACACAGCAATTATATGAGGTCAGATCTTCACCTGACGCAGACAAACTTGCAAACTTTGACTTTTATATAATATATGCAATAAAATAAATTTTGTGCATGCTTATGTCTATTTGTCTGAGGAGGAGATATCATAGTTTTCTTCAAATTCTCAATATGTCTAAGATTGCAAAAAAGGGTTAAGAACCACTGTTCTAGAAGCAGCAGCAGAAGCTTGAGTCTTATTGTCTTACTGATTTATTATTTATACCTGCTGTTTTAAATACATCAAACAGAAGGGCTCTGAACATGTTCTCAAGTTGCTCTGGTCAGAATCACTCACACGTGCATTTATGCTTCACAAATCCACAACTAGAAAACAGACAACACATGAAACAGTGAGAGCTCCAGCATGAGCATTCCATGTTATTCTTCCACATACACCTGACACTTCTCTTTCTTGCCCTGAGAAGAGTCTAGGCCCTTATACCTGTAATCCTGGAGCTTTCCCTGTTTGCAGTCACAGTGTGTTCCCTTTAAAGATCTGGGTCTGTTTCTGCCCTGTGAAAGGCCACAGCCCCCAGTGTTTATATTTACAGTGAACGGTGAGCTTTTGTTGTTGTTGACCGCCATCAAGTTGACTTTAACTTATGGAGACTCTAGGAATGAGAAGTCACCCAGTTACCCAAGTCACTCAGACACCAACAGCCTTCCTCAGAAACTGAGACCTACTCCTTTCAAATTCAGAAGGAATAACTAGCAATCTCCAACTCTTCTGTGAAGTGAACCTCTGATACAACTGAAACAAAGTACAATAAGTATAAATGGCATCACCGTGTTTTCACCCTTTGTTGTCCTTGCCTTTCCTTCTTCTCCTCTTCCTCTATCACTTTAACTTGCCATGCCACCCTTTAAATAGAGAGCATTCTCCTCAGGCCAAGACATACCCCATACCCTAAAGAACCAATCTGGCAGAGGAGGAACAATTACTGAAATTACTGAAGTTCCATTAGCCCTTCACAGGTTAACAAACAAGTTTGTGTTATTTCCTTTTAGATCATTCAGAAGGACTCCCAAATAGTTTCCTGAAATTTTATATTTGACAGTTGTTCTATGTGCAGTGAAACAGATCAATAATATGTTCTAGCTTTCCCACACAACCCAAGGAAGATACTGTTTCTAAGCGCCAGTCTACACATTGTGGTCGGGACTACAGATATAGGAATTACTATTTCTGAAGCTGCGCTAACAATATAAAACTTGAAAGCTCATCCTGAGTCAGATCTGTCTTGTCTTTTTAGGATGCTGACTCATCTGACCATTGGCATGTTTCACAGGTCAGCAGTTTTACCAGAAGCAAGTTCATATTATACTTTTGCACTAGCACCTACTCTTTAAATCCTCCCTAACATTCTCTGCTTGTGGCTGTAGCCTACAGAGAAGGCTGCGAGGTACCTGGACTCCTGACTGGGATTTATTTCTTTAAGGAATATCTGTACACTATTGCCCTTCAACATATCTAACAAATCATTGTTAGATATGGGAGGCTGAGTGGGGACCTCATGGATGGAAGGATAGATGGAGGGAAGGAAGGAAGGAAGGAAGGAAGGAAGGAAGGAAGGAAGGAAGGAAGGAAGGAAGGAAGGAGTAGATCAGTTCTCAATACAGTCCTTGACACTCATATATCAGGGCACTTAAGAAGTTGAAAGCAAGATCAGAGACAGACAGTGGAGCCTAAGGCAGAGAACAGGTAATCATGACCGATGCTTTGACAAGACTCAGGGTTTAATTAGTACTGAGAGATGTATGAGAAATGAAATACTGCTGTAAGAAGGTATGTTTTAAGGTCTTTCTTGATTATACTCTTATAGTGGTATTATTCCACTTTCAACATCCTATGGAATCCTGGGATCTGAAGTTTAGGGAGGGGCCTTTAGAATTCTCAAACAGAGAGCTCTTCGGCCTCACTAAAGTACAAGCCCCAGAATTCCACAAGATGTTGAAAGTGAAATAATAGCACTATAACAGTGTAGTGCGGAAAGGCCCATAGATGCTGCCTCACTGGGAGAGAGCAACTCTCAGATAAAACGGGCAATGATCTGTTTCTAGAAGTGTATCTCTGCTACACAGAGACTGCCGTGGTTCTGTGCCACAGAATCCTGGAATTTGTAGTTTAGTTGAGATACTCAGAATTCTCTTCTAGAGACCTCCTAGAGTTTGCAGTTTCAGAGGAGTGCACTGGACTGAAGAACTCTAAACACCTCACTGTGTAGTAAATCCAGGAAGTCATAGAATAGTGTCATGACAATAAAATTGTCATTAAGCTGCTATAATTATGTGACGTAAAAACTCTTCGAGTGACATCATCTGACAAAGCTACCTTGGAAAAAAGGTCAGTGCATTGAAGTACAGTGTTACAAATAGTGACATATGCTGTAACATGCAACGAGGGCAATGAGGTTTCAATAATAGTCCCCTTGATAGCCATGTAACAAGCAGTAACACCATTTTCCCACCCTTTCCACATAATGAGCAAATTTTACTCATTACTTTTACTTGGTGGGAGGGGGATACACAAAAACTTCTATGTATGCTGATGTTTCTTTCCCAAATATTTATGCCATTTTCTTATGTTTTTGATTTAAAAAAAAAACCTTGGAAGTATTATTATTAAGTAACAAGTAGCTCAGTGAGTAACTCAGTAAATCATGACCCACTTGGCATCAACACTGGTTTCTTTCTCATGCCAGACAAGATGCGACTTTTTATGAAAGCCTTTGGGGCTCTAATTTAACTCTCAAGTATATACATATATTTGTGGTGTTTTTCTTTTTTAAAAATTCTTCTATTACCCTTTTAAAACTATTTTAACTTGTTACACTGTTTAATAGTTTTTACCTTGTTTAAGCTATTGGTTGATTTTAATTTGAAATTGCTGAAATTGTTTATATTGTTCTATCTATCTGCTGCCCTGAGTAGGATAAAAATACTTTCAAATAAATAAACAAGCAAATAAAATATTTTGGTGGTCATGATCTATGAAGTCCTATACAGCTCAGGTCTAGGCTATTTGAAAGACCACATCTCCCTATATGAACCTACTAAAGTCTTGATCTTCAGGTGATTGCTTTTGGTCCTACCGCCATCACAGTCCTGTTTGGTGAGGACATGGGAGATAGTCTTCTCTGTGGCTCCTCCCACTCTTTTCATTCAAGGATATCTTTGGTTCCTGAAATAGCCTAGTGAGGCTTCCCACATTCTTAAGTCATCAATTTCCTGGGACTCACAAATTTATCAGCTGTCCCAATTTGGAAGAGACAGTCTCAATTCTCTATCATCCCAATTTTTCAGCTACTTTTTTAAATGTCCCAATTTCTTTCTCTGTTCCCCAATTCTCCCCTTTGCTCTCCGTTTACTTTAATAGCTACAAAGTGCACTCAAAGTGCAAAAGCTGTTTGCAATCACTTAACTCAGCAGAAGGCAGAGGACAGGAGAAGAGAGAACCTTGCTTTTCCCAGTAGGCTCAGGCAAAAGCAATCTCCTCTGTCTTCTCCCCACTTGTCTGTTCTTCCTCATTAATAAGTGTTGCCACCTTTACCACACTCTTGACATTGCTTGTCCCAGTTTTCTTCTGTACAAAATGTTGGTGGGTGTGGAGTCATCACATTAAAAAGATGAGTCCAAGCATAAAATAATGGCATATATTAACCTTAATGCAATCTTGAATGAGGGGAAATTCCTAGAGTGAGACAGGATGCTACTATCAGTTCTCATGCATGATAGAGTTTATGAAATTTCTCTGTACTCTAATTTTAATGCTTGACTTTGATCACAATACTCAAACATCAGTTTTTTTAAGAACCCCTTTACCAAAGCTATTTAAGACATTTTGGCCCAGCTGACATGCCTAGGGGCTTCTGGCTTTTAATAGTTCACTGTAGTGTCAAAGGTTTTTTGTTTTTGTTTTTTAAATTATGGCAGTTTCCTGTTCATGATGAGATTTTTCCCCTTGCTTTTTTGGTTTTGTGTAGCTAAGTAGGTACTTATTGACCTGCACAGTATTTTTCTTTCTGATCCAACTTCTAGAGTCAACTTTCATTATAATCCCAATGGAAGTATTTATAGCAGAAATACACAAGGAGTCTTGCCGTGAAATTAGTGCCTATCTTTTCTGACTGCAAAGCAACTTCCTAACCAAAGCCCTGATGTACAACGGTTTACCAAATTATTTATATCTATCTCACTCAACTTGCCAATGGGACAGGAGGGTGGGAGACAACAGCACTTGATAGATTATTCTTTTTTTCTTAAAATTTAGTTTAATTCATAAATCATAATCTGTGTTACCAGCTAAATGTTCTGTAAAAAGACCTGCCCCCCCTTGTGCTAATGAACAACTTGTTGGCAAGTCAAGATACCACAGCAAGAAAAAGCTAAGGCATGTAAACAGAAGGACACGAGGCATTAGGGAAAATCCTGGTTTTGCTCAAAGAAAGGCAGAGAGGCAGGCATTCAGGCTAAAAAGTAATTTCAGAATCCCTAGCGTATACATCCCAGCTCTAGCTTGTCAGACAGGACTCCTAATGGGATGCTGTGCACTGTTAATGTATGTATGAAAACAGACGCTGCAGGGCTTAGAATGAAGTCTTGTGCATTTTCTTATTCACTAAAAGCAAGCCATTTGCCCTGCCAATGACCTCAGCTCTGACCCAAAGGGACTTTCTCTGTTTTGAAAGATGATTCATGGCCTCTGCAAGCAAAGTTGAATGAAAAGGCAGCATTCAGACTTCAGAGCACTTATCAGCTGGGATTCCTTCAAATTTTCAGTCTGACATGACTGGGTCAGTAATCATGCACTTTCTTTCCTATCTCTTCAGGCAGCCAAGTCCTCCTTTTGCCTTCTTAAGAAGTTGCCTGAAATCGGATTGATTTTCCATGGCTTGCTAATTATTGCCGCTAAACTTCCACTGGGCTGTGGGAACCATTCACGCAAAGCTCAAAGTATACAAAGTTAACCATCTCTGTCTAGTGTCAACTTATAGTCTAAACAGTCAGATGGAGATGACTGCTAGCATACAGCTAAATCTTTCCCTCTCAACAAACTACAGCAGCTGCTTCTTAAAATGCACAAAAGATTTCATGGCAAACTGTAGAAGAATTATGATCATAGTATTAATTGAAAGAAGAGAAATGTAAATGCATTTCTTTAAAAGAAAGACACTGCACAAAGGGACATCATTTTATTCAATGCATATTACAGAAGGTATGATGTTTTGCCACATTGAAAATGAAGGACTACTTCACAGTATCTATGGCAACTGTAAGAAGTGTATTCAAAGTCACACAACAGTACATGCCAAAGTCTGGTGTTTTAAAAAGTAGTGGATCATCACAATCCACTGTTAACCCTGAATTCAACTGAAGTTGGCAGTATTTTATTATTCAAGTTTGGGACCTCATTTCACTACTCTGTAGAATATGTCTCACATGCCCTCATCCAAATCCATGTGACTTCAACGGGAATTTGGTAAAATGAGATTGTATCTGAGTTTGTAAAAAGAATCAGTGTTGTGTGTTCATTTTATTTATTTTAGGTTTAAAGCTACTGAAATCTAGCAGGTGAACTTTTCAATCATAACTCAAAATCCAGCAGTCAGAACTGTATGGTAGTGTGCTCTCCTCCTAGACCTACCAAAAGTGTTGGGGAAAGATGTGTGGCCACTTCCTTGACACTGAAGCTACTGCAAAATATAGGCTTGTTACCATACCCTACATCCTCATTCTGTGGGATGTGCTATTTTCACAGTCTTTATGGCTGGAAAACATGGTCAAAGGCATGCTGGCTGGAGGACAGGCAGGTCTAGCTGACCTCAGATATGGTCAGGTCGTAAGTTCAGAAAGGATTAGGCAGGAAAACCTGATGCTAATGGGTTTGTTATAATCCTTTCAAGACTTTAGGCTACATGCACACCCGAATACAACAGAAGGCAAAACTGCCCAGGTGAAGCAATCAGTGACCATATTGTGATCCTGCCTACAGAAATCCTCCCTTGATTCCCTGCCCAACCAGACATTAGGAGATTGTCATGTCTCCCATCAATGTTTTGTCATCTAGAGTTAAGATAATCAGCCCATTCTGGACTCCTTCGTCAACCCCTTGAGAAAGCAATTATTGCTTTGTCCATGCACCCTCCCTCAGAGTAGGATATAGGATACGTAAACTTGAGCTTTGGCCCCAGCAAATTGTAATACTTGGATGTAATACATGGTGCCCAGACCTCTGTTTATTCCTGCTACCCTCAGATGCTGTCTGAGTCACTCTGCTTCAACCTTCTTCTTCATGACTGGTAACTATCACCCTTTTCACCCAATCTCTCTCTATCCAACCTTTCAGGCCTCGCTTTCTGATAGACTTATATGGTTCTTGAGAGTGCCTGATTTTTTGCGTGTTTTGACAATCCAAGTAAAATGCTCTGTTTAATTTTTAACTGGAGTCCTCTCTACAGTTAGTACTGGTATACACAGGTGAAAAGATCCTGCCATTACCCTCCTCTTGCAGGCCTCCTTTGAACTATAATCACTCCAAATTCTAAGAAGAAGCTGGTATTGCAGGTGGACCTCAAAGTCCCCCACCTCTTAGGGTAACAGGCCTATACAAACTACTTGAGACTTCAGCATTGTTCACTATTAAAAATAAATCTAAACCATGAAAACAGACCAGAGTCTGTCAAGGAATATCAGTCAGATCTTGGTTGTCGCATCAGTTCTCTCAATTAGTTGATATATAATGGAAAACAAAGGGGTTGCCAGATTCCAAAGTCCATTCTGTCCAGGCCACCTTTCTTGGGTTAACTAAAAAGGCCCTCAAAGCTTCCAAAATGCTTCATCAAGCAAAGTGGGAAACAGTGTTTTTGGGGAAGTTATGACTGCAAACTCTTAAACAGGCCAACCAGGTATTTGGTTTTACCTCAAATGAATATTATATATTGTATGAGATAGAATGAGCATCCAAGAAGACTCATAGCAGACTCCAATTTTTAAAAAAGGTCTGTTGATAGGACTAACCATAAGAGAGGCTTACGGAGAATCTGATGGAGAACAGAAAGATTTCTTTAAACATCTGGGTCTGTGGGGAAACAGCTACCAGCACTTGCGATACAAGCTAGAATTATGTAAAAGGGGGCTAATTTGGCCATATATCTTCTCCCAGTCTTGCTACCTATCAGCCCTTCATTCTCAGTGGTTCTCACTGTGGGTTCGCAGATGTTTTTGGACTTCAGCTCCCAGAAGCCCTGAGCATTGACCATAGTGGCTGGGGCTTCTGGGAGCTGAAGTCCACAAATATCTGGAGACCCACAGGTTGAGAACCACTGCTTTAGATGCACATCTGGACAGACACTGTGATCTATTTTTAAACACACATAATGGTATTTACTCTTCTTGAATAGATACACTAACATAAGCATAGGGATGTGCATCAAGATGTAAATCCCACTGAAAACTATGTGCTGTGTGGACAGATGACTTTCGCATATTCAAATATGCATTCAAACTTGCATCCAATTTACCAATGTGGTTTCTAGTTCAGCAAATGAAGAATATGCAGCTCCCTTTCTCCTGAGCAGGGCAACCCACACAAAGACCACTGTATATGACCCAAGGAAAGTAACTGCAGACTTGTCAACTGGCCAACCAGCAGCTCTTTGTGATTTGATAACCAGCCAAGAGAATATTATTACTGTTATATATTCCAAGGGGTACATACACACATCAGCTACGGTGCATATAATAAAATTTCAAGTACAAGGAAGATTAATATCTTAACCTAATCAAAGAGTATAGTTAAGGTTTCAGAAAAACAGCTCAACATAGACAGATTAATTGAGATATACCCATGCAAAATTTCATGGCACGGTGAAGAAACTTTAACAGAAAACACCCAACACACTACCACTGCAACAGTGTTTATACAAATTCCAGAAACACCGGCTGAAAGAACAGCAGAAAGCAAACTTAGTAATGCTGCTCCTCAATCAAAGCAAAGTATATTGGAACTACTCAATCTGCCTGGGGAGAATGAGGCTGGAATAGCACATACTGTTGCTCAAATAATATAGCTTCTGGCTCCTGTTCCAGAAACCATTTGGGTGCTTCTATTTTCTGAATTCACAAACATAGAGCATTTTTTTTTCTTTTTGGCATTCTTCCTGCACTAGAGGAACTGCAATAATGAACAGTTGTATTGCTGCAGTTGTATTGATTTAGCACACTCACTTCAAGAAACACACAGAAAAGCCCAATTTTTTCTGTTAGTTCCAGCACTTTTAAATTGCTATGTTTGTTACCATGAGAACTTGATTAAAATACCGCCTCCATTCTGGGGAGGGGGATGGTAAGATCTCTTTCAACCTTTCAGCAAAAGCTAGTTCTAGCATACACTTGGTGCATTGCAGTATTTTCACGATCACCATCACGTTCTGCAGCACAAGGCAGCAGAAATGCCTTGGCAGATTTTATTTTGTTGACTCCTTTTTCCTCGACAATATTTAACTGTCAGAGCAGCTTTCATCCAGGAGTAGCACATAATGAGTCTGCATATTCATGCATGTTATTTATCTTTCGCCCTGATGAAAGCACTATTAACCCACCAATCTAGTCTGAAAATTATAAATGTTTTTTTTCCCCTGCTCTCAAATGCAGTTAGAGTTCTAGAGATGTGCATCTATGTCAAAGTAACCTCAGAAGTGTGGTGAATTTGAATGTTTTTTTCTACAGTCTAATTTTTATGCATACAATTTTAGAAAATATATTCATAGTACTGAACAGTATGACACAAGTTGTTTAATGACAGACTTGCCCTGTGATTTCTCTTGCCCACTTCAACTCCCACAAAAGGGTACAAATGGCCTTTTATATTATTAAGGACTATTCTCAAAAGTAGTATTATAATCTATAATAACTGAAGAGTCATTATTTATGAAAACTGCAATGGGAGTTATCCACACCAAAATTAGTGAAATTAATTATTAATCCAAGAGAGGGTGGATAAATCTCAACTAGATTTCAGAACCAATGCATTGATACTCTTTATGTTAATTCTGGAGGTGGCTTGGATAAAAAAAATAAATTATGTTAATTCTGGAGGAGGCTTTAAAAAATTAAACCAGAATGTAAGGTACTGTTTACTCCAATGAAATTTTGAGCAAGTTTTCTGGAAACAATATAGGGAAGAGCATCTTCATTTGATACACTGTCCTGCCTCCTCTGTTTTGCCACTCCTCCTTCTGTCCTTCATGGAGTTTTGATGCTCATACAGCACTGAGCAGTGCAAAGAATGACAAGCAGCAAAGAACAGGAAAAAGGGAGAAGCAGGAAAAGGAAGCCTGCAGCACGCTGCCTCACAGTGGCAAATGTGGACGTGGGAAGGAAGCTGCAGAGGAAGAAATGGGGAGGGGACAGGATGGGCAGGTGAAAACTGAAAAAGGGAGTAGATGTTGATATAGCCATGGACAAATGATATTAGAAGGAGACAGAAGGAGTGCAGGAAGAGAAGCAGATAAAGGAAGAATGAAAACCCCCCAGAATGTAAATCTTGGAGGAGAGAAAATGTGGATAACATGCTAATCTACTAAACCAGGGATAGGCAAAACTTGGCCTTGAAGTCACATTTAGCTTCCAAGGCTTATTGTGCAGCCCATTTCACCCAAATTACTTCTTCTCTGGAGAAAAAAAAAAAAAAAAGATAAATGCCACAGTCTAAAAGCTTCCAGGAGAAGCAATTCACCTTTCAAACTATTTGCAGACCTTCTGCTCCATATACATGCTTTCCTAAACAAGAAATAGAGTTCTGGCCCCTTCTGGTTTTGTTATGGAGAGAAAGGATGGAAAATTGTCCCCAGACCCATCAAAGTTGATTGTTACTGTATTAAGTGAAAAAAAGAGGAAGAGGAAGAAAATAGGGCACTGGAGATGGTTAACCCTATTAGAGAAATAAAAGTCACTGAAAGAGATAAGATGATAAGAGAGATCAAGCACCTAGGGATCAAATGGGTCATTATTTTGTAAATAATTAATTTTCAGCCTTTGGGCAACATATCTGGGGACAAAAATAGAGAATACTATATTAAAATGGTATTTTTATAGTTGGATATTTGTAAGTCCATTTGGATCTATTTTTCCCCCTAAAAACCAGTGGTTCTCAACCTGTGGGTCCCCAGATGTTTGTGGACTTCAGCTCCCAGAAGCCCCAGCCACTATGGTCAATGCTCAGGGCTTCTGGGAGCTGAAGTCCACAAACATCTGGGGACCCACAGGTTGAGAACCACTGCTAAAAACATATGTCTTATTTTGTGTGGGGGTTAAAAATGATTTGGTTGTTCCAAATATAGCTAATTTCATTCAAATGAGGATTAAAATACTATACCGCCTGTTAAGCCTTACATGCATCTGAACGCATTCTTAGTTATGATAGTTGTAAATACTCGTGTATAACTCTAGAAATTTTAGTAAAAAAAATTGACCCCAAAAACCTGAATCAATTTATTCACAGGTCAATGTAATTACTGTATCTAAACTCTTACCAAAAAAGGGAACAATTCCCTTTTCTTTTTTTAAAAAAAAATTATTTATAAAATAATTAAAAAAAAAATGAATAAAAGTCGTACATCTCTTCTATAGGAATGTTTCCAATTGCCATTTACACGCTTTCATTGTACCAATTTATACAAATACAATCCAATATCTAAAACAGATAATATAGTTGCATGTCTTAAGCAATACTTGAACATCTATACATATACAAAAACTAGCATGTAGCTTCGCTTGCCATATCTCTGATATATCTTTTCACGCTTTATATATACACCTTTTCTCTTTTGGAATTTCATACACTCTCTTCTTTCTCCTATTCTAGTTTATTGCACTTTTCTTTTACTACCCTTTAGTATCATTACCTTGTCTTATTCACTCATTGGTATTATTATGTAGGAACTTGCTTGTCTTCCATTACGAATCCCTTCCCTTCATCTAATTCCTCCACTCTTCTTTTATCCATTTAGTATTGTCTATCTGCTCTCCGGCATTTCCGGCTTTACTTTTTACTTAATTTACTTAATTTTTTTAATTTTTTTGCCAAAACGATTATCTTATGCCTTTTATCTTCAGACTTTAACATTCCATCTATTATTGATATAGCTAATCATCGATTCCCAATCCTTCTCCGCTTCTTTAATTGATTTACCCTTAATATAATGAGAAAATAAATCAAATTCTTTAAGTTCAATTATTTTAAAAAGGAACAATTCCCTTGTCTGGGTAGAATGGAAAAAAGTGAGTCTATCCTGGGACAACCTAAAAGAACACTGACCCCCCCGCTCTACTCTCTCTACTACAGCGTTGCTTCTGGCCTTTTTGAACGGCTGGGTGAGAAAAGGCAGTGGTAGTGGCAGCAATTTGGTGCTTCCCCTCAAAGGAACACTGAGAGTGTGGAGTGGGTCAGTGCTTCTTTTAGGTTCTCCAAGGACAGACCAAAATCTCACCTTTTCCCACTCTGCTCAGAGAAAGGGATGGATCCTTTTTTTGAAAAGAGTTAATACTGTACCTTAACTCTTATTTTTTTTAAAAAAAAAAAAAAACCTTCTCTGAGTACAGTGGTAAAAGGCCTTTCTGAATGCCTAGGTGGGTAACTGGCAGGGGCAGCTGCCCCCCTGATGTGGTGCTGGCCCTTTCCCCTCTCTGCAGAATAACCCTCAACTTATCCACAGGTCATAACAAAACCCATAATTTTGGTCCCAAAACCAGCCCTCAACTTATACATGAGGTCAACTTATACATGAATATATATTGCAGATCATGATTGTTTCTTGTTTTTTTTGGAAATAATGGAGTTCCAATGGAGTTAGAAATGTACTACAGTGCGATTTTCCACTAATATTATTATTTTTGATCCCAGTTCTTATGCCGTATAATGTTTTGAGATATAATAAATTGCTCATAACATTAATAAATTAAAATTATATCTCAACCAACATAGAGAAGAAACTCAGTGTTAATTATTAATGAACAAGTATGTTTATTTATTTGTTTATGCTTCTGAAATTACAAAGGCTTGGAAACAAATTTTAAAAGACCTTAAAACCATGTATCTAAACTCTTATCAAAAAAGAAGCCATGACTTCTACTAGAACTCTCTGCAGTATATATAGCACAGCAGATAGCATGACGTGGTTGGAGTAACTCTTCTAGTTTCTCCTAATGGTGTTAAGCCATAGAACTTGCCCTTCCTTGCTTATTGGTTTCAGACACAACAGGGATGACAGAAGAGTTACTTCCATATGTACAAGAGCCAGTAATTTCTGAGTGCAGCAGTAAAGAGTTTCCAACATGACCTGGGAGGGCCAGGTTCACATCCTCTCTGAACTATGAAAACTATGCAACCTTAGGCCAGTTGCTTTCTCTCGTCCTAGCCTACCTCAGAGGTTTGTTGGGAGGGTAAACTGAAGACTCTGCATACCATCTTGAACACATTTAAGGAATGATGAGATACAAAACTAAGAATTAAAATAAACCAGCAAATGTAAAGATCTGACATACAGTATTAGGGCTGCCCTTTGGTTGCAGAAAACAAGTCAGTGCCTTACCCCCTGTGAGAGCTTGGGGAATTTACTTTTTGGAAGATACGCCAGCCAGTATGACCACTTTTCCAAATTTTGTTCCCTGGTCTATACGTCAATAAGGACGGATGCATAGAAAGCGAGAGTACTTGTGCTTTGTCACGTTTCATCTGCTCTGCAACTGAGCATTCCATTCTCCATTCCAAATTGTACTGACTGTACTGAGAGAAACTGTACTGAGAGAAACTGAGTCAAGCAATCCCCTTAATTGTTCCAGGAAAATAATTTTGTCTCCTTACTTTTGTTTTCCCTCTGGTGCTAACTAAAGAATTTGTGGCAGCTGTACCACCTCTGAGTGTATAATCCCTGGTTAAACAGTCCATGTTTCAATGTAAGATATGTCTGCAGAGCTGAATGAGTCAATTAATCATTCTGCATTATTATTATTATCCTGGTCATAATCACTTGTCAAAAATGGGAAAGACGGGGAAAAGTCAAAGTGGCTTACCAAAGTTAAAACAGACACAGCTACAAAAATTCACATCATACAAAATTTAAAAATACAACTAATTATCAACAGAATTAAAGGCAGTTAAAAAGCATGACAATTAAAAAGAAAAACTAATGTGTGAATACAGCACATTGTGAAAGACCCTTTCCCTTTCAGCAATCAGCTCTCCAAGGTCTACTGAAACATAAAAATCTTCATTTGTGGAGAGGAATGTTTAGCCCCCTTTGTTCTTCGCCTACCTAGAGAAGGAGAACAAGGAGAGCACCAGATTAGCCACGCTTGAAAAGGAATTTCAGATCCTGGCAACAGCCATTGAGAAGGCCGTCTCCCCTGTTCTCTCCAAATATACCTCTGGGACAGAAAAAAGTGCCTCTTGAAAAGATCCCAGTAAACACGGGCTGGCTCATATCGTAGAATACAGACCATCACATAACCGGGAACTAAGCTGTACGCAAATAGTATAAAAATGTTTCCTGGAGACGAAGATTCATTTCCCTAAATTTCTTAGCTTTCCAGGGTCATCTTTCACCTAGGTAACACCCATAGTTAACTTGGACACCTTCACAATCATCTTTGCACCTTACTGCCATTGTCTCAAGTAAAACTCTGGATCAAAATATTTAATGTCTGAAAAGCTGTATCATGATTAGGATATGATTAGCTTATGTTTGATTATTTAAGTTTAGCTAACTTTGGCTGGACATCACTGGTGAAATCAACAAAGATACTTCACTGGCTCTTTCTTTTTTAATCTGCAACATTCTAGCATGACATCTGTGAAAACTGTGCGTGACTGACACACAAATAGTCTTGATAAATTCAGGACTGAATTTATGCCCTGTTTATGCGGAATAAAACTTTCCCTTGAAGAATATTCATCTGTTTTTCCTTAGAGACCCCTTGATCATACTCACCTAAGCCTAAATTCTATCTATGAATGTCTATTTATAAGCAGATCCAATTTAGTTTAATGGGACTTATGGCACTGAGAAGCTAACACATCCAAGTCATGGTTTTCAGTTTTTGGGGAGAGAAAAGGTGCCAAGGGAAAAAATTAGTGAGACGGATAGGGAAGGTGATGAGTATAGCTAGGAAAAGAGGGAGTAGAAGGAGAAAACACATGAGGGAATGAAAAGAGTGTGATGGAGAAGGAAGGAAGAAGACAAATGTGTTCAGGAAAATGAGGGAAGAAAGAAAAATCAAGATGGTGAATGAGAAGAAGGGGAACCAGGAAAGAAGGAAGACAATGAATACAAATATGACATACTAGAGAAGTAGAAAGAGAGAGGGGGAAAGAGAAAATGGATAAGCAGGAGTTGAGGGAGTGAAGGGGAGAAGGAAATAAATAAAGGAAGAACAAAAGAGACAGATGGGAAAGAGCAGACAGTAAGTGAAGAGCTGAAGGGGGCAGGAGAAAGAGAAGAAGATGAGAGATAAGGGAAGAGAAAAAGAATCAAGTCCTTAAGCACAGCTGAAGAAGAAAGACATTTGTATCAAGTTTTTGCTAACCCATGTCTGTCTCTGGTTAAGGGAGGAAAATGCACTCTAGATTAAGGAAGGGTATGTGTGATAGGCAGGAAGAAATCTGGGGAAAGTAACAGTAAAATAGAAAGCAGCAATCTTGCAGTGTCACTTTCAGTTACTCCTCAGCCAGCAAATACAAAGGCCACTCAGTATTTACCCATGCTGATCACTCCCTCTTGCTAGACCCTGATTTGAGAAACTTTGGGAGGGTAAGGAAGATAGTGAAGAGCCGGCCAAGCCATCTCTTATCAAAAACAGCCTGCAATAGTGGAGGGCAGCTGTACCCAGATTTTTAAAAAAGTTTCTTTTTAAAGCAGCTTTCTTACTCTGATATTTTCCCCTTTCTTCTGGGCTTGGGGAGAAAGGCTAGGCCATGAGAAACAGAAAATCTTATGACAGCTAATTTTCATGTTTCTTTGGTAACACAAAGCAGACTACCATCTATGTTTGCTTCTGACTCCACCAGTCTAGATTAAGGCTGCCTAATGTCTGCTGTAAAATGGAAAGGATGGGACCGCATTGCAAATGTGTGGTTTCCCTGTACCTGCATATCTGTACCACAAAAGCAAGAGTTACATGTGTTAAACACTTCCATATGAAACCACAAAAAACTTTTTATTTATATTTTGTCCATCTATAGCCCGCCTTTTGCCGTATACTGGGACTCAAGGCAGCTTACAAAAACTTAGAATCAACAGAGATTAAAAACACAGGAAAATGTTGTTACAAATATATTATTTTAAAATTCAATTAAACAATCTATAAAATTAAAACCATTTAAAAACTAACTGAAAAACAAAATAAAACATTAAAAAAACCCACCATGGCTCTCATGGCTCTAAACGCAAGCCCGCAAGGGTTCCTCTTATTCAAAGAGAGAGAAGGTGGGACACTTTGAGCACAGGTCTTAAATTATGGAACAGTGCACAGGTTATTTACTGGGCTTCATCCTACATGCAGCCCAAATAGAATTTTATAGCCAGAGCCAGGCTTTAGTTTACCACACAAACTCACCACCCCAAACCCCACCTACCCCTTTAAAACGGGCCACATACTGGTCAACATAGGAATGAAAAGTGATGTGACTTCTCATAAATTGGCAACATGGGCAGTACATGGGTGTGAAAACCATCGCTACACACTGTGCAGTTGCAGATACTCCAGCCTTGGTATCTCTTTACCTTTGGTTCAATATTTGGTTTGATACGGACAGTTCATCTCCTAGATGTGTAAATCTGTCAGAGGCCTGGTTCGTGTAACACAGTTGAACCAGAACAAATCCAGATGAGGGAGGGGGGAGTGGATGAGGAGAGTATGTTGCTTTATAACTAGCTTCCAGTGCCAGACAGACAGTTATCTACATTTCTCCAAAATAAGCATATTTACCGTTCCAGGGCTGAAAAGAATGCCACTTCTCATTTATGTCTAGCCTCCTTTATATCTGCCTCACAGTATCCCCAGGCAAACAGAACGGG
Organism: Iguana delicatissima; assembly: GCA_948472985.1. Taxonomy (NCBI): domain Eukaryota; kingdom Metazoa; phylum Chordata; class Lepidosauria; order Squamata; family Iguanidae; genus Iguana; species Iguana delicatissima. The sequence continues at coordinate 393,301 of CAOKZL010000619.1, forward strand.
ATGAAAAGTTCAGCTTACAAAATAAACCACTCTCCTGAAATGTCAGGACACTTACTGGGTATTAGAATCCTCCTAAAACAAAAAAGTAGTGCTAATCAGGAAGAAAATCAATCGGCTTTGTTTTCCTTTATTTGGAGATATGTTTATGAATGATTAATCTTGCATTTTGCTAGAAATCATGCCCAGCTGTGTAACGGATGAGTCCTCAAAATATACAGGAATAGCACCTGATTTCTTAGGAGACAGAGGAAAAGCTCTCCTTTACCCCCTCTTTCTTTGCAGTTGCTGAGAAAGACTTGGATGATTAACTATCCTTAGGGCTCATTCAAACAGAACACTAGATCACAGTTTAGCAGTACGAGAATAAGCATAAAATCCCTATACACTGGACAGCTCATAAAAACCCACTGCCACTGGGGAAACCCATCCATTTTGATTCCAGCCACATTGGGGACTGCAGCTAAACTCAGAGAGTACAAGGAAATCCCAGAGTGGTGTTGGGGGCAGATAATTTCACAATCCCTGCTAATCAAAAAGCCATGTTTTTGACCCTGTGATTCCTAGTTTCACTACACTACTGCTAGCATTGATGTCTGTCTACTTTCCTCATCCCCATGGGTACATGGAAAAAACTTTTCACATCTATTTTTGATTAATGCATTCACTAAAGCCAAACTGTGGTTAGTCTTAACTATGCTGAGGTCAAATAAACTATTTTATTCATTGTATTTATATGACACCTTTTCTCCCACAGTGGGACCCAAGGCAGCTTCCAAAAAAGTTTAAAAGAATTAAAAACATATAAAATTATAAAAACTTAACTTTTTTTTTAAAAAAAAAAGCTTAATAAATAAATATAAAAGCTCCCTGGCTCACTCCTTAAAAGCCTGCTTTAAAAAAATGTGTTTGCCTTCTAGACAAAAGAAAGCAGGGAGGGGGCCAGCCTAGTCTCCTGCGGAAGAGAGTTCCACAGGGTGGGAGCAGCCACTGAGAAGGCTCTCTCCCGTGTCCTCACCAGGTCAGCCTGGGATGGTGGTGAGCCAGAGAGAAAGCCTTCCCCTGTAGATCGTAGGGCTCTGGGCGCCTGTATGGCTCAAGCCATAGTTTTTGAGGTGGGATTGTTTTCACTAACCATAGTGAGGATTCACCATAGGTTGGAGTTCAGATAACATACTCAATCGCAATCAATTTAAAACAGAAGTGATCTAATCATGTCCTTTTCACAGCCGCACCAGAGGAGGAGGAGACAGTGGGGACCATACAAGCCTGGGGAAGGCTAGGCTTATCCTTCTAATGCTAAATCATCCTTTAGTGCTTCAGCCAAAAGCAGCCACATTCCATTCAAAAGTACCTATTTCAATGCCAATAACATTTCTCATTCATTCTAATCATTAGTGCAATACTATCACTCTTTTATTTAACCTTGCCAAAGTCATCTAATACTTAGACTCTGACTTTCACCAGGCAGAGCCTTAAGGAGAAGGAAGACCTGTCATTATGGGGTAGATGGGAATCTCACAGGCCCTTGTTAAAGCAGAGCAGAGTTTTGCCTTCTGGCTCAGAATATTGTAGACTAATGAAAGATGAAAAAGAGCTAACCCCTGGTGGGGGGAGGATCTCACATTAGCTGTGAAAAAGTGGCAAATCTACACCTCAGTTGCATCTAGTCTGGATTACTGCGAAGTATTTTCTCCTCTTTGAGGGCTTCAGAAATAGCAGCTGGTCTGAAATACAGCAGCAATAAGGCCTCCTTGAACATGTGCAACCTCGCCACAGCGTGGAGGGGAGGAGTTTGATGCTCTGCCCGAATGAAACCACCAATGTGTGGCTGGTGCAGTTTGCACCAGGCTGCACTACATGACAGGTTGGGGCGAAGGCCTATTAACTCCTCACCTGCCCCACATGTGTCATTGCTTCAACTGGATTTGGGGAAAATTGGCTAGAGAGTTAATTAGGCATTCACCTGACAGGTAAGGGGCAAAATATCAGCTCCAGTGAATGCCCTCGGGAGGTTTCAAGCAGTATTCTTTCCTAACTCTGACTTGGGATCCTTGGAATTACTTAGTGGTTCCCATCCAGACACTAACAAGGTCCGACCTGGCTTAGCTTCTAAAATCAAATGAGATCAGTCGTGTTCAGGGTGGTGTGACAAATGACTCCCCCTTGCACCTCCTAGGCTCAAATTGGGCTCCGAGGGAAAGAGCAAGAGGACAGATAGCTATGACTGTGGCAAAAAGGTGAACTAAAGCAATAGACTCACTGACAGCATCTTCTCTTAAGAACACTTTGTTATTGCTGTGGCTGCTTTGTACTTTCAAGTTGTTTCTGACTTACAATGACCCTAAGGCAAACCTATCACAGGGGTTTCTTGACAAGATTTGTTCAGAGGGGGTTTTGCCTTTGGCCAAGTGGAGATTTGAACCCTTGTCTCGAGAGTCATAGTCCAGCACCCAAATTTCTGCATCACACTGGCCCCTAAGATCACTCCCCCTGCCAAAAAAATTGGAACTGGCACTGTTTTTTTAAGGAGAAGGACAAAAGCCTGGCAATGTGAAAAAGCCGAAAACATCACCTTGGAATTACTCAAAGATAATGTGAGCTGGTAGGCTTCTGTTTTGGTCGCTTTTGGCCACCCTCTTCTCTTTTATTAATAAAGTAAGCATAATGCCATCAACAAAGCGAAAAGAAACTAAAATTCAGTTTTTAAGAAGATTGTTTGAGGGAATCCTGGCTATTTCTTTCTTACAACAGCAAAAATAAATAAATGCATAAAGACACAAAGAAACAAAACTATGCTCTTTTCTTGAGTAACAAACTCAAGGATTGGGTGATGATTCCGAGATCTGAAGGGAATTGCACACAAGGGTCTGGGTCACTCTGCTTTGTATCATGGAATAGCTTTCAGTTGATAAATGCATATAATTAAAGAATGACAAGCTCTTTGTAGCTTTTTTAAAAACATGAAATCTGTACTTCATTTTATTTCTAGGGACTTGGCCCAAAGTAGTTTGGGGGTTTGGAGTTCTCAGGTTTGGTGTCACCAATACATCCACAACTCTGTCTCTCCTTTCCATCTGTTTCCAAGGAAGCGGCCCCTGTACAGAATCAGTGTCTGTTGTGAGTAATGGACTTGATGGAGGCAAACATATTGAAACTTAATCCAGACAAGGCAGAGGTGCTTCTGCTGAAAAGCAGATCAAGGAGTAAGCACTCTGCCTGTGTTGGATGGGGTTACACTCTCCCTGAAATCTCAGGCTTGCAGCTTGGGTGTTCTGAACTCAGGTCTGAGCCTGGATGCCAGGGGTGTGTTCGCACAGTCAAAACTAGTACACCAACAATGTCTGTTCCTTGAGATTTCAGATCTGGCTATGATGGCATATGCTTTGATTGCATCCCATTTGGATTACTGCAACACACTCTATACAGGGCTCCCTTTGGAAACTGTTCAGAAACTTCAGCAGGTCCAAAATGCTGCAGTCAGAATGGGGGCTCGGGCCAGTTAGAAAGAGCATATAATGCCATTATCAAAATAGCTTCTCTAGCTACTGGTTCATATCCAGGAATTAAAAAATTCTTTATATAAACATTTTTATTTTTATTAGAATTTTATAAGTACAGCAACATATTTCACTAAGCAAACAGTAATAGACAATATGCCATTAAGCACAAGGCTGATGGTGGGAAGTTAGACCACCAATAAGTACACATTAAAATACAACAATATGTTTGATACTGGTCCAGTTTAATTGATCCTTAAGGTCATTTCACAAATTTTCATATATATGCAGAGGGGAGTTAACAGTCTCTGTTCTCATATATATGACAAATAAATGGGTACCACTCAAAATTCTTCACTTTTCCTAATTTCAGAAATATTACTACCCTGCCTTGTTGTAACTGTCTACCTATGAGAATTTGCAAAATTTTTCTATGAGGCTGGATGTTGCTGCTACAATTATCTAGAAGCAGAAATAATACTTCATGTATTTTTTTAAGGTGGCAGCTTTTTAATCAGGACATTACTGAACATAAAATTAACCCTATTCAAAATTGTTTCCCAATCAATCCAAGGAGAAATTATAGTCATGAAGGTGGAACAAATGTTTTTATCAAGTTCTAAAATGTTGAGTATTGCCCAGTCGTGTGGATCATAGTAGATTGTTGATTTTAAGGTTAACTATGCCTTTTATCTTTTTTTTCCTCATCATAAAATATAGTATTCTATCCCATTTCTCATCATGTAGTTTTATGATTTCTATGTTCCATTTGATTGCAAATAATTTTTTTTTTGGATTGTCTGCGTGATCTATTTTTCAAATTTCCTTCAGCATGACCATGCAAGATAGATTCTGATACTGAATTTTGTAAAATCAAAAGTTTCATTTCAATCTCTTTATCCCATGATGTAAAAAGAGAGCACAGCTATATGCATTCTATATGCGTTCTGTATGCATTCTGCCACAAGCCCACATAGCATCTTGCAGAGTTCACAGACCAAAGTAGACAGGCCTCTGTTCCTAAGAGCTCACAGCTGAAAACAATGATTAAAGAATGAGAAAGAGGAGTGGTGGAATAGGGAGGGCAGATTAGGAAGGAATGAGCACAGGAAAAATGAAGCTGCATGTATTTTAAAATTGGTTACGGTTGGGAATGAGGATTAAGGAAGTAAAAAACATTAGAGAAAAGTTGTGCTTTGAGAAAGAACAGGAAGGAAGAGAAAAGGAGGCAACATGGACACTTCATGAGATGTCTTCTATGCCCTGTCACTGAGACACAAGAATCAGTGTCATGACAAGTGGACAAGAAATCTTTGGGAGATTGAATGCTGTAGATTTGGAAGAACAGACGAAGATGTAACAAAAAACAAGGGCTAAAAATTAGAGTGGAACCAGGTCGTGAGAAGCTTAAAAGGCATCTGAGTGTCATATACTGTTATGGGCAAATAACTCTGCATTAATAACTCTACACATTTTAAAACCTATTTAAAAGGCAAATATCTGGCCTGAAGAGTTTATAATCCAGGTTTAAACAGAATAGGCTTGACAAATCTTCACTCAGTATGAAGTTGGACGTATCTGGCCCGCACGCTGATTCTTAAGCCTCTAATTCCATCCCCCAACTCTTAACTCCACTAAAAACCCTTCCATCAATGCTTTGGCTTTCCAGTGTGTTAAATCCTTTATCTCAATAGCTGTGCAACTTAAGCAAAAATAAATAAACTGAAAATACCACCCCCCGCCCCCCGCACAAGATATTAACTCTGTCAAACCACTCACCATGAGAGGATGTTAATATAACACATCCTGTTATCCTGAAAAGATTTACTTGAAACTATGCACTTGTCCTGGATTTTTCTTATCTGTTGTCTTGTGAACTTGTCTAATTTTGTTATGAAAGTTTAATCCTGATTCATAACTTGTGAATCTAATTTTAGATGACATTTTCTGTGTTTTATAAGCAAAATGCCTATGGTCCCAAGTGTAACAGAGAACAACCATGTTTTCCAGTTGTAATCCAACAATATTTATAAGCGTACAAAAATGTTTTTTTTTTCCTTTTGAAGTCTTTCTCTGACTACTTTTGGAGCCTTGAATTTTTCTCACAAAACATGACAATTTGCTTCTTTCTTTCAGTCTCTTTTGCTGGGTTATCCTTGTTCTTTCCTTCTTTTTCCTCTGGCACTGCTTGCCACGGTACTCACCATCTTTTTACACACCTCACTTCTTACTTCTAACCCAGCATTCCTGAGTCACTTTCCTTTCTTTCTGCTCTTTTTAGTTCCCATCCCTGTTGTTGGGCTAAGGCCCTTCTTTCTTCCAGCATTCCTTACTGGCCTAGTGTCCTGTCTACTCCCTCTTCCTTATGTGGGTCTCCTGCTGAATAATCTCTTCTTTCTATTATCTCATGACTTTTTTCCTTCAGACTCTGTTGCTGGGCTACTCTGCTTCTCAATACCTCCTTCTTTTCTCCAAACACAATTGCTGGGCTAATTGTCTTTCTACTCCTCCCACAACTTCCATCTCTCAATCTTCTTTGTTGGCATCTTTTCCTACTTTCTGCCCTACGTTTCCTCTCACCTCTATTGCAGCAATTTTCTTTTCTTTTATTTTTCCCATCTTCTTTTTTTCTCCAAACTCTACTGGTGTGGAGTATACGGATGTCACCTGGAATCCAAGTAGAGTGTGTGGATTTATACCTTTTTAGTGCATGGGTGTCTCTCCTTGTGGGTGTATAAACATCCATGTTCCTCTAGATTTTGTTTATCATGTTAGTTCTATCTACTATTTCTGATTTGCTCACAATACCAATAAAGTACTGGTCACAAAATGCCCTTGACAAAATTCAAGTGACATGTTTAGCATCCCATGTAATTTGGTCCATGTAATACCAGGCAAATTCTGGTGTAAATTAGCATTGGCATTCTGTAACATAAACTAGTGATATGTTTATTTCCTACATTGCATTTATCTAAACAGCAAGCTACGTTGCACAGACATTCTTCACTTGGAAACATAACCTCACAAATGCACTTCTGTCAAGCACCCATTGAGATGGCTGCTATCCCATTAATCTCAGAAGCTCTGAAGTGCGAATAGAGAACATTGAGGAGTAGAAGCAGGAATCATTAGGGCTGGGGAAAACTGAGGGGCAATCTAACAAAGCAGGCAGCCAGGAGGACAATGAGGAGGCCCATGGAAAGCAACAGGATGGACTGGCAAGACTTGTAAGATGTGCTGATTGGGGATGATGGAACAGAAAAGGGACTCTTGGGTGCAGGACATGTGTGGAAGGTGATGCTAAGACAAATCAGTGACTACAGCGAGTGGAACTTGTGTGTAGGGAGTGTGGGGAGAAGACAAGAAGAGAGAGAGATTGTGTTGATCCTGAAAGACATACAGAAATCCATAGGTTGAAAGGAATGGCTCTGTTTGTGGTCTCTGTCGCATATTCATGTTCCTCAGTATCTTTCTGTGAAAGAAGTAGACGTATCTACTTGTGTTTCAGTAGTAACAGATTATTTTTATGTCAATTTGGTGTTCTGTGACTGGTTGCACCCACCATGACAGCCATGTCATAGATTGGCAGCCAATGGAAACCAATTTATAATGTGTCCACAACACTTTCTCAAAATTTCAAAAGTGCCCTTCAGCTCATAACAGCCAGAGATCTCTATTTTAGAGAGTCTGGCATGGAAGCAAAACCTTTGGCCATCCCTATCTTTAAAAGTAATCCATCCACATAATTTCTTAGGAACTTGATCTCTATCAAAAACTAATCAGTTCTTCAAGAGGGCATTCCACTGTCTAAACTTGTGAAAATTATTGAGCCTAATCACAGTATTACTCTGAATACTCAGACCCATTCTGTTACAGACTGACATACATCTGGATTTCAGGTGTGATAAATCCTCCTTACAACTTGCCAGGATAGTAGAGATAATCAATTTACTGCTTTCACAAGGGCATTTTTGTACATTTACACAACTTTCCTATTACCAAAACATCCTAGGACCTCTCTCTTGGTCACTGTGTGGAGACTTCTCTGACTTGACCACAGAATTATAGCTCCCAGAGTGAAGGGCAAAGAGAGATTAAACTTCTCAATGCTTTTAAAGCAATTTGTTTTATTTTGAAGATACATTATACCTGCTTGACCCCTTCTTGGGAGGTGACTATTGGATGTCCACACCTTCAACTTAAATTATGAACCAGAAGTGACTAATAAGCTAGGTAAAATATAATAAAAACAAATCACACAAGAGCAAGAAGGAAAGCACCAACAGCCTATTCAGATAATCAAGCTGTACTCTAAAAATTGATGATTCGGAGGAGAAGGAAGTTAGTCCCAGGATACACCCTACTTGCCTAGCAATGCTTTAAAGCAAGGAGTGCTCCCCACAATATGAAAACATGAAAAACTTTCTTACCTATTTATGTAGGTGGTAGCAATTCCTATGTTCAGTCCGGAAGAAATCAATAAAAGTCTCAGAGTTCTGTGGAAAAACAGATATGTTGCATTTTAGTTTGGGATCAATCCTTTTCAAAGCACTTTTATTGCTTGTCATTGTCATTGTCTCTTCATTCTGGGCATAAGGTTTGTGTTTTTGGTAAGAACTCTTTCTTCTGACAGTCTGGGTTTGGCTATCTCAATTTTATAAAACATAAGACATGTCCTATTAAACAAGCATGTCTCAATTAGTAACATGTGAGTTGTACACTGTAATGGATTAATCTACTTAAGGATTGTTTTAAGGCTTGTTATGAGTAAATCTATCATTTTCACTTTCTTCTACATTTGAATTCTGTTAATTTTCCATACATTTCCATATATTCCCAACTAAAATGAACTCTCATTCACAGCTAAAGCTGGATCACACATAATACACAAGAAGTACACAAATGTAGGGATGTATGCATGTGCATGTGCCTTCCAGTCATTCATTGATTTATGGCCACCCCATGGATTTCACAGGTTTTTCATAGGCAAGGAATACTCAGAGGTGGGTTTCCCAGATCCTTCCTCTGAAATATAGCCTACAACACCTGGTATTCATTGATAGTCTCCCATCCAAGTACTAACTAAGGCTGACCCTTCTCAGCTTCCAAGATCAGATGAGATCTGGTGTCTTTAGGGTATTCACTTGGGATGTACCCCTTCATAAAATTCATTCTTACAGGCAAGAATGAATAATTTCACCGTTTTTCTCCTCAGTACAACAATGTTATTGAAAATTGTACAGTACTAACGACGAGTCACACTTTGGGACAATTCCATGCCAAAAATTATATGTGGGTGCACAGAAAGTATTTCTCTTCAGAAAACACATTTTCTACACAGAAAACAGCATTCCTGTGTGAACATGCATTTTTCACACAGAACAGGTCCCAACTGTAAAGATTTTTGCCCATCTAAGATTTTCCTCATCAAGGCTTCCTGACACTCAATAAACCTGTCTTTAACAATTTTTCATTTCCTTCCCTAAGGAAAGGAATGAACAGATATGAAGTTGTAAGAACTTAAGGGAAGCATCTCCACCTGTGAGGATCCCCCTTCTTTCACATCATCCCTCTCTCATATGTGGGGTTTTTCTCAGTGATGTGGATATATGAAGAATTCATAGGTTTCCATTTTAAGTATATATATAAAATCTTTAAAGCATGTCAAAGGAAAAAAGCCAGTTTTGGAAACAAGCACAGCCTACAAATAGACACACTCAGGATTATGGGACAGGAACTTGACAACAGGCCTACCAGTGATTTTTTTTACTTGTTCTGCATTTCAAAAGCAGTTTGCATTGACAGACACAGTCCAAACTTAGTTGCACATAGCATATGGAGGAGAGGTATGCTGGTACAAGAGAGCCTAGAATAAAAAGTTTCAGTATGTTATGACAATGAGCTCATGGCAAAAGTCTGCCCCATCCTGCAGCCCTTCCAAAGGTTGAGGGAAGAGGTACTAGTCATCTCAATGCAGTAATGAGCTGTATTAAAATGAGCTGATTGGAATTAGGGCTTTAGCTCGCATTGATTTGCCACCACCGTCCATGGGATGCAGAGGAGTTTTAAAACAAATTAATTAAGCATCCTCTGGCTCAGCAGAATGATCAATTGAAAGGAGGCATCTGAGTGCCTTCAGCATCAGCAGCCTTGCCATGCCTTCTGATGTGCCACTCCAGCAAAAAACATTCAACGTGTTTTAGCTCAGGGGGTGTATGCAAGTAGCAGTAAGAATAGAGACAGCTAATAGATAGATATAATCAAAACCTCAGTAAGGTCTGCAGCTTCTAAACGTTCCAGATAATAGAGAGGAAAAAAGAGATTAGATCTGCCTGGTCCACTTATTTTACAAGAAATTAAATAAGCCAATTAAGAGTTGTAAATATTCGCCTAAAGTGATGTCTGATTTTAAATGCCCTACAATTGTCTTATCCACAATTTATACATTATAGTCAAACCATTCACATAAATAAAATGCTGCTTTTAATGTGGAGATTGCCAAAGATGGCAGCATTTACAAAACTGCACTTGGTTAATACTTGTCAGATGGTCATCCTTCCTCTTTAAAGTGATTCCTGATGTTTATTTAGGTATAAACCAAAATGACATTTCTAGTGTTTTCTAAGCTAGAGCTGGAATTCAAAATCACTGTTACAAATGGATAATTTAGGATTATGCAGCTGTAACTGATTCATATTCACAATCCCTATTATTCAAATAATGTAGGGAATGTGTCGGGATCATGAAAGTCACCCAGTCCTGGTTTACCAGTCAGCAGCCTCTACAAGGGATGGACATCTGTTCTCTTGTTGATCAGGATGCAGCCAACTGACATTTCCATCCACCTCCTCTGAGTGATCTCCTCTGCAAGGAGGAATTGCCACAGGAATCCTGCTTCTGACTGTCACAGGACTGCTCATAAGATGACTGCTGGGTCCCCATCAACAGGAGAACAGCACCCTGTTGTTCACAGGGGCTGCTGCCCAATAAATCAGGATTAAGGGGCTAACCGAGGAGACACTACTTGGCACACAACTAAGTCAACATAACTCTGTAGTTCATGCGGTACACCAGCCACAGTTTACATACTACTTCACAACAAAACATCACAAGTTACATGTGGGGAGCAGGCCATCGTGGATAGAATTAGGGGTGCCTCTATGGTTGGGACAATGAGAGCATTAACCCGCCCCCCATATACATTCTACTTTCCAGTGAGATTTTCCTTCAGTCTCCCAATTTCTAGCATTGCAAAAAGCAAGACACTGAAAAATGTTCACATCTAGAACTCTTCTATTTGCTTTATTCACGTTCCTTTTTCACATTGCCTGCCCCTTTTTCTTTGGATACCTAAACTGCTTCTAAATGCTCAACTGATGTTTTAAGTTGCTGCAATGCAATTTCCAACATTTGGAAACTGGAAAAAAAATTCACCAGGACAGAATTCTTACAGTGGGAGCAATGCCCTTATTTCGCCTCTCCCCATAGCGACACATCTGGAGAAAAGATGAGCAAATTAATATTGCTTCAAATACAGTGCATTTCAAGGGAGTCTGCAGCCAGTTATCAAGTATACAGCAGACATAGAGAGATAACATGATGTACATGTATGAGCAAACTAGAGCAAAGGGGAAATGCATTCCAAGTCACTGTGTTACCTGTAACACGTTACTTTCTGCAGGGGAGGAGGATAAGGGCATACCAATGTTCTCTTCTCCATGTTTTAGCATCAACTGTTGTGCATTTTTTCAAATATATGTGCCCTGTATTTTTAACTTATTTTTTATTTATATATAACATTAAGAAGTATTAAATAGTTCAATACAATCACAGCAGTATTATTAGCCAAATAACCCAAACATGATAACAAATCAAGGTATGCATTTCAAGATGCATGTTCAGTTTCAAACTGCATTTATTTGACCAAATTCAAACAATTCCTTTCCCACAACAAAGAAGATGTCTCTCCAAAATATCACCTGGGAGTCCACTGAACTAAATAAAGACTGTGGTTCACTGCAGTATGAAATAAAGAGCAGTAATGATCATAAGGGAGTTGTTCTCTCTTTCTCCCCAGCTAGGTTTAAGCAAAAGCAAGAGAGTGTTTACAAAATACTACCATTTAAAAAAGCACCAGGCCCTCAGAGCAAGTAACTCTTTCCTTCCTTCCTTCCTTCTTTAAAAAATGACCCACATCTGAGACAATGGGCTTTTCTGCACTTTAGGGGGGAAACGGGGCAGTCCGTTACTCACCGGACTGGTACGCTCCCCCCCGGCGATCCACGACAATCCAGAGCAGCGTGTGCCTGTGCTACACACTCTCCAGAAACAAAAATGGAGGCTTATTGTTGGCAGAGGCTCTCCACCAACTGGAGAAGCTTGCCAGCCAGAGGTGCAGTAAATGACATGTCTAACCCTCTCCTTCCGGGGAGGCATAGTCTGAAAAACAGTTGTAACAGAACCACTTGGAACTCCTTCAGTTGTGCAGCTACCTAGCTTCTAAGGTAGGTTTTAGGGCATTGAATCAGGAGAGGTAGCTATGATGATGGCAGATCTCGGGAACCATGTCCCCTTCCTCCTCTTCCAATCAAAGTCTGATACGCTGGCAGGATTTTGTTTTGTACTGCTTTTGCTTTTAATTCCTCGTAAAAGGACAACAATTGAGAAACACTTCAGGGAGGGTGCATTTAAAGCAAATGCCAGGGTCTTCCCTGCACCTGAGACTGGCTGTCACATTGAGGGAGGGGAGACATTTATATGTAGGATAGCATGGTCACAGCCACAGAGATTTTCCAAACCAGTGTACTCACTGCTCCAAAAATGATGTTTGTTCTGTGCAATTATGGCCCACATAATACAAAGGAAGAGTTGAGAAAGATGTTAAACTTATAATTAATGCTGGGGCACTTACAATGATTTGCACAGAGCAACATGGCAGAATTGTCATTAAAATTACATCTCTTTTTTTTTTTTAAAGTGCCTGGCTTTGTAGATAGTCAGACAGTGGTGTTGTTTTGCTGATCCTGTCAAGAAGAGGCATTTTAATACGCTGCTTGAAATATGTGCCACCTGCTACTTTTATTAGCTATAATTTACGATGCAACCAGCGCTTGTAAATTCTTACAATGGTTTAAGAGACTAATAAAATCAAGTGTTCATGGGTTTCAATCTCTTACCTCACTCCCTTTGCCACAAAATCTGAAAGCTTAGGCTACACTTTCAAATGTTTTATACGTGGCGTTGAGCTTCGTAGGACAAATGCAAAAAAATGACCACAAAAACTATTGTTGATTTTGGAATGTTTTCTGTTTACCCCACTATTAATTATGAGAAACAAGCTCTGACGCAGGACAAAAGACTGACGTGAAGGCTTGAAATCCTAAAAGAATGCATTATTTCTTAAAAACACAAACTGGTATACTGCCCCAATGAAGACTATACCCTAAGCCACAGTTTGCATTAGTCATAGTTAAAAATTCAAATGATGTTTTGAACTGCTAATGCTGATGTTATTTATGTTTATAACGATAGAAATCTCTGCCTACTTTGTTCTTATGTGCAAGAAAGAATAATTTCAAAAGTTTTCTCACTGCTGGGTGAAATTATGAATTTTTCTATTATTTTTCTATTACAAGTTTTTAAATGCACACTTTTTTCAATACTTTCTCACATGTTGAGACTTTTTTTTGCAGATCACTTGTACACACACACACAAAAATGGTTGTTTTTCATAGAAAGCCAACTTTTTTGCACAGAAAACAGTGTATTTAGCACAGAATATCTTGTTGAGAGCCAGTATGGTGTCACAATTTGGGTATTCGACTACAACAGGAGACCAGAGTTAGAATCCCTGCTTGGCCATGGAAACCCACTGAACAACCTTGGGCAAGTCACACTCTCTCAGCCTTAGGGGAAGGTAAAGGCTTCAGAATAACTCTTGCCAAGAAAACACCATGACAGACTGCCTTAAGGTTGCCATAAACTGGAAATAGCTTGAAGGCACATAAAAAACAACAATGATGTTTTAAGCACAAATTGACTGTTTGCAAGGAAGTCTTAAATGCAAATATCTAAATTTATGCTGCATGTTTTTGTTCTTTGTACTTTCAGTATTTTATTTTTCCTTTTTGTAATTTTAATTGTGTATCATTTTAGATCTGCTGGTTAACACAAATTGAGGCGTCTCATTATGAGCAAACTGATTCTAAGTATGAATGCCTGAGATGATCTCCTGTGTAGATAAAGAATGACAGAATAAAACATATGGTGGCTTATCCTAACAAACAACAAAGAAAGTGAACAAACAAAGGACAATGTTAGAAGCTTAGACAATTGAACTCTATGGCTAATGGAAACCTCAAATTACCTCACAGGTTAAAAAATTCTATCCTGCATGATCAAGCACTGGTTTTATGGCCTAAAAGATTTTTATTCTCCCTTTCTATGTTCACATAGATTCCACATCAGACCACTGTTATTGCTAAATCATGTCCTGACTTGTCTCAGAAGAATGCGATAGGCACCTGCATGTGGGAAGGGAATCAAGTCCTCACCTATTGTTTTAGGGTAGGCATAGGCGTAATGTGGTCTGTGAGCTGCATGTGGCCCCTGGACCCACTTTTGTGACCTCTGGGATCCCTACCAATCTCCCAAAGTCCCATATCCCACATTTTTTAATGACTGGAATGACTGGAAGGCACATGCACATGCATACATCCCTACATTTGTGTACTTCTTGTATATTACGTGTGATCCAGCATAATTTTGGGGCAAGTTTTGCTGCAGAAAACTCAAACACATGAAAATATATTTTAAAAAATATCCATGCCACCCACAATCACTTCAGAACCCTGTATTACCTCCAAAGACCTGCCTTTTCCTCTGTAGTTCCTCTCAAAACAGTAACTTCTTGTTGTATTTTGCGAAAGACTGCAGAATATTTCAGCCTCCTCTGGGGAGTGCAGTCCATAGGAGGTCTGGGGAAAAAATTGTCCCCAAGCCCCCATGCAGTTGCCCACCTCTGTTTTAGGACAGTGAACCCCTTGGTTCAGGACAATTAGGAGTGGCCCTGGGGTCACATGTATCCCTCCCAAGGTTATTTTTGTGCCCCCCAACCCCTTTTTCTGTGGCTCCAAAAACAGGTGAACCTTCTCTCCTAAATACTCCAGGGCAAACAATGCCCCTTTCAGAAAAGCTGCAGAGCGTACCTGTACTATTTGATTAAAAAATTACCATTTTTCAAAATCAGAGGGAACTTCTTTCCACTTGCTTTTGTTTGTTTTTTGAGGGCGTTTTTGCAAGTCCATGGAGGGTCTCAGGGATGAAACTAAACCTCTAAATCTGTTATCAGCTATACATCTCTTTTCTAGCAATTCAGTCAAATAATATATGGGTCACTTTCATATTATTCTGCAATTCCAAACTTTACTAACTAACTTCACTAATATAGTAAAGTTATAGTAAATAACTTCACTAATATATGACTCACTTTCATATTATTCTGCAGCACCAAACTTTAGCATTTGGCAGATGTCCACTGGAACACCAACAAATCTAAAAACAAGGCTCATGCCAAAATCCATCCAGTACTTTACTTCTATGAAAAATTAGAATAGTTTTCTGATTTTTTTTTTCCAAAGGAAAATTTCATTGTACCAAGCTGAAACAGAGTCACTAAACAGTGAATCAAATGTGTCATGTCACACATCCAGATTGCCAACAGAATATCACATAAAAGAGCAAAGTATTGGTATCTGCCATCTGGCTAACATCAGCAGAAAAAAGAAGGCTAGGCTCCATGTGCTTATGGATGTCCAAGTTTATTCTTTAAAAAGCCATACATGTTTCAGCGTGTTTGTAAATTTATTGGCTGCCTTCAGGGGCATAAATCTAATATGTAAGAGAAATTTCTGGAGTTGCTGCTGTACTCTCTTTATGAACCAGACTGACATCAGCTACAGACCAAAACATACCTACTTATTCAATTAAAGGGTTTAGCATTTCTTTTTATTATAAGCAAAGAGGAATCCTTGTTTCTCACTAAAACAATGACACTTATTTTACTGTCTCTGTTACTGACCTTACAGACTCTCAGAATTTCTTCAAGCATATTTAGTTTGAGAATTTTTACAGGCACAAGAAACATCTGAGGTAAAAGTTTTACATAGCTATGCTGATTATACCAACATACAGCATGTTTACCGTTAACAATAATGTAAAAGTAATATTTAGTTTCCTAAACTCCCTCAACAGGCAGTATGAATATTCAAATACAGAACAAGTAGAAGGAGGAGTCCTAAGACTTATGGGGATGCCGACCAAACAGAGACAGCTTCTTCCCTTTGCAGTGTCAGGGCAGACCTCGGTGACGTCATGGCCATTTCCGCCCTACACTGTTATAGTGCTATTATTCCACTTCCAACATCCTGTGGAATTCTGGACTTTGTAGTTTACTGAGGCGAAAGAGCTCTCTGGATGAGAATTCCAAATGTCCCACCCTAAACTGCAAACTCCAGGAAGTGGGATAATAGCATTATAACAGTATAGTGCAGAAATGGCCCCTGTTTGTCTCTGTAACATTGTCGTGAGCCCGACCAACCTGGTGTGAACTCACCAAACACAGTGGGTGGGGTTTTAGGGCATAGTTCATGGGTCTCTGGTGTGCCTAGCAGTGGCCTGTCATGGGATAATAAACAGCAATTTCTAGCACTTGTCACATTTTCGCACTTTTTAATTGTTCATTCCTGTATATCATCTCTCCTCCAAGGAAATATGCACCGTACTTGAAATCCTGCAAGGGCACACTGAGAGGTGATGCCTTCCTTCCCAAGGTCAATGAGGAGAAAATCTGAGGAAAGTCCTGAACCCAGGGTTTCACAGTCCAATACTTTATCAGCTACTGAGATCAAAAAGTCTCAGTAACCAAAATTATCCCTTCAAAACCAGTTTAAAGACCACAGTTGACTTGGAACCTTGAGTTGTGTAAAATCACATGCCATTTCCGCTCTACACTGTTATACTGCTATTATTCCACTTTCAACATCCTATGGAATCCTGGGGTCTGTAGTTTACTGAGGACCAAGAGCTCTCTGGCTGAGAATTCTGAATGCCACTCCCTAAACTACAAACTCCAGGATTCCATAGGATGTTGAAAGTGGAACAACAGCACTATAACAGTGTAGAGTAGAAATGGCTACAGATCGTAAGGGCATTATCCAGTGCTGGACCTCTGTTGAGAAAAGAGCAGAATCCAGCAGAAATGGGAAGGTGGGTATTTCCATGCCTTCCTACGCCTCCCCTGAAACATGCCCTGCAGAACTGAGAAACTCTTCAGAACTGTTTTCAGGCAGCACTGACAGCTGGAAAGGGAAGGAGAAGAAAGTTCCATTGGGTAACCACAGCCCAATGTTGTTGTTGTTGTCACTGCCATCATCACGAGGTTGGCATGGCATTGGATTGAAACCCAGCTGTTTAACTGCATCACTATAAGGAGATGGCCGTATTTTATTTTTCCAGGGAGCACTTTCATTAATCAGCATCACCTTTGCTACAAAAGACTTAACTGCACAGGGATGCTCTAGCAGCTGACAAGCCTACCCTGTGAAACAGCAGCTGTGTTTTGGCTTGGTGAGCACTTGGATGAGCACCCTATCATTACTCAACAATGCCTGTCTGCTCTGCTCTTGGGAAGGATCCCTTGTTTATTTCAGCAAGCTCATTTTCAAAGTAGCACAGCAGGCAGACAGGCAGCATGAGAGAATGAGGTGCCGACAAATAAACCTACTGACCTGAATTTCTGCTGCTGGAAGACTGCTTGACAAAGAAATCAGAACCCAAGAACAGTTTATTTTCTTCACAATCAGTTCATCTAGCATCTTCTTGAGTCTTTTGGATAATTTTATTTTACTGCTTTATTTAAGTAATCTATTCCATCTCCTACTCAAGGTTCTTAGGAAGTTATTTACTTCAAACTATAGCCTACAAGGCCTCCCCCAGTGGCTAGCAGAATGCATATATCTTTCAACGCAGGATTCAACAAAGATAGAACACTATAAAATTAGTGGCCATGCTGCCAGGGGGATTCTAGCAATTGCAGTGCAAAAAGTAACTTCTCCCATCTCTCAAGATCTTCTCCTAGTGGCTTACAGCTCAGAAACCTGATGAAAAGGGCCAATGGAATGGAAGCCTAATGTATCTTCTTGAGTGAGTACTTCAACAAAAAGGGAACCTATTGTAGTCCGTATGTCCTATTACCAAAGGATGTGAGTCAGAGATCAAACCTGATACCCAGTGTTAAATGAACCCAGTGGTGGCCAATGGCTTTTGTATGAGGGGTGTGGTGAATTTGGGGCCTTTTCACACTACACAAGTACTATGATTCCACTTGAACTGCCATGGCAGCATCCCATGGAATCCTGGGATTGTTCATTGAGGGAGGGGTCTTTTGAATCCTCAGCCAGAGAATTCCCCCCAGTGCCTCCAACCAAATTACCAAACCCCAGAGGGATACTGTAGGAAGCCACCATGGCAGTTTGAATGCAATCATAACATTGTGATTGTGTAGTGTGAAAAAGGGGGCCTACTCTGGGTATTATTCCTGACTTTATGGAGCTATCCAAAGTACTAAGTTATTTACGGGATTAAGTCCCACACCTTGGGCCATTTCCATACTAGCCTGTTATAGTGCAGTTTAAATTGCAAACCCCAGGATTCCATAAAATGTTGAAAGTGGAATAATAGCACTATAACAGGATAGTGCAGAAATAGCCTTTGATAACTTTTTTAAAAAATAGAGAATAAAAGTGGTAATGGATTTATTTTACCATTGATGTGGAAGGCCCTGGAACACACTGCAATTTATACAACCTAAGAACCAACAAATTTGCCAAAGTGCATTTTAAGAGAACATATAAGACACTTGACACAAAGTATTAAGAGAGATTCAGATCTCATTCACATTATTATTTGAGCTTATTTTTGTTGGCCTATTGCCTCTATACCATGAATCTGGAGTCTTAAAACTATCAACACGTACTCATATCATTTGAATTGATCTCCTCCTGACATGCACAGCCCAAAATACTTTTGACACTCACTCATACACCCACTAACTGTTTGCCTGTTTATGGTCCACTGCAAAAAGCAGACCTGTGTTCTGTTGAGCATGTTACAGGTAGCTGTCTCACAGCAAGTGATTCCCAATGGTGTACACTAAAGAGTTGCTAAATGCTCTTTGCCAAAAGAGTATAGCTATGTTACTCAAGTACCCCAGCATTTCAGTTTTTAAAACTCTTGACTGTGATTTATATGATGCATCACAGAACTCAAAAATTCACAATGATGCCACTTCAAATAAAGTGCTGCTGCTCAATACTTTCTTAAAGACTCCTCATTATAAACTGTAACACTACCCCTTGTCTCCTTAATTCTACTAGATACCAAACTTTAAATTTTATTTTATTATCCCTGAGGAAAGGTACCCATTTCATTTGCAATGGATGGAGTGGCCTTGCATGTATTAGACTTGCAATCAGTGCTTAAAATTGCCCTAGGGATATGCTGGCCAAGCCTGCAGAACGTCCAAGTTAATTGCCCAAGGAATGTTTCATACCTTACACAGTACTCCAGCAACCTTGACATGTTCCCTGTACTCCCATCCCCTTTAGCTTTCACCAAAGTTGTTTTAGTTAACAGCTTACTATTGCTCAGTCATCTACCTCAGTGGTAGAGAATAGGGGTTTTTCAGCTATCATGGGGTGCAACTTCCATTAGCCACATCCATCATGACCAGTGGTAAGAGACTGTGGCAGCTGTAGCAGAATCCACTTTTCAGGGCACTTCATGCATGTGATCAGTGAGGCTGCTACCCATGTGCCAGTTTCTCACTCTCAAAGATGCAGAAATTACACCCAAGTGCTTTTAGGGTCATGTTGTTGCTATGTACCTTCCAACTGGCTCTGACTGATAGCAACCCTTTCTGTGGGTTTTCTTGGCCAGCTTTATCAAGGGAGGTTTGCCATGCCCTTCCTCTTAGGCCGAGAGAGTGTGAATTGCACAAGGTCAGCGAGTAGGTTTTTGTGGCTAAGTGGGAATTCAAACCCTGGTCTCTCAGTGTCTTAGTCAAATTCTCAAACCGCTGCTTCATGTTGCCTCTTGGGGGTAGGAGATACCTGTTGCTTATGTAAGCAGCACAAAAAGCTTTAAAAGAATCTCACAGTGGCAGGCAGAATAGTAACAAGACTACCTGCCTTTCTTACTTCAGGTCAGTTTAACTGACAACCATCGCCTTTGTATACAACCTTTTTTTACCTCTTCCAAAGAGGCTCTCATACTTCCTTCTCTGAGATCTTTAGAATGCATTCCATGCTTCTTTTTTTTTCTGGATGCAAATTGAAAAATGTGTTTGTGGCACTGCTATGCAAAGCATCCTACCCACAAGGATATCATGTCAGGCACATTGTAATATTCATGTTAAGTCCCTCATAACCACTGTATGTTACGCAGATGCATAGTGTGGAGGAACGGTGTCAGTACCCAGAATGCTGGCTCTTTAATATAGCAAAGTTCAGGTTACACAGTCTTTGCAATTGTGAAATTTAATGGCCAGCTGTAAATAAGTAACTATACCTTGCAGTCTAACTACTTCAGAAAAATTGTGGTGAAGTTGAAACACTGTCTTAAGTTGCTACAATCTTCAGAGGGTTGACAGACTATAAAAGAAATAAAAGCCATGCTGGCACTCAGGAAGAATGCAAAATTTCCAAAGAATATGAAAGAGAGCAAGAGCGAGAGAAAGAGTTTGAACAATATTTTTAAAAAGACTTGAAAGTGAGAAGTAGACCAGTCAAAATAAAAAATGCTTAGTCAGATTTAGAATCAGTCTACATACAGTCCGCTTGCGCTTTAAAAGTCTGAACATTTATCTGTTTTACTCCAGTTTGCAGCATCTGAGCAGATACCTTTATGCATTCCCAGTTGTGGCACCAAGAAACAGCATATGAAGAGAACATTTGTAACAACACAAACATTTAAGAGAAAATTTGTCTCATTTGGAGACTTTAAGTTAAAGAATGACAGTGGAATGTACTAATAACCACAAAAGGATCCTTAAATTTTGATCTCTAAAAGTTACCATTGCTCCTGTGGTGGCTTAAACAAGCTTGTAAAGGAAGTATTTTGTAAGGATGACAGGACTTTTGCTGCAGCTGTTTGATCCCGATCCTCTCCCCCCCCATAAGTGTCTAGGACCTGGCCAATCCCCTTCAAGCCACATGACAAGTGAAAAGCAAAGTTTCTCTGTGTGCTGCTGATCCCCCATTGCAGCCATCTGCTTTGGAACAGCTGTTTCAGACTCTTAAGAAGGAGCTTCTCTTCCCCGCTCACACTCAAAATTTATCACACCACAGACATCACAAGGGTTCAAAAAGACAGAATGGTCAGTATGGAGAAATGCTGAGCTGGAGCAGTATCTGCAACCTTGGGAGTTACTGAATATGGTACTATAGGATTGCCTAGCTTTTTTGTTAATTTTCACATTTTTTCCCACCTTCATCACTCTACCTGACATGGGTTAAGCTGCAGTACAATTACCTTCTTAGTTTCAGGCATACATTGGTCACATCACTGACAGTAAAAGTGTGGAACAAATGTTTTCTTCAGCTCTGTCTAGGCATTTGATTCCCTTCTCTTATAATTGATTTCATTTCTCTCTTTCTTTACATCAGTGGTTCTCAACCTGTGGGTCCCCAGATGTTTTTGGACCTCAGCTCCCAGAAGCCCTGAGCATTGACCATAGTGGCTGGGGCTTCTGGGAGCTGAAGTCCACAAACATCTGGGGACCCACAGGCTGAGAATCACTGCTTTACATCTTCTCCTTCTCCTTCCACCTGCAAATGCAGGTTAAATGGGTTTTTTCCCCTTTCTCTCTCTATCACCCTCTTTCTCCATCTCTTCCACTCCCACCTCATGCCTACATTCAATTTCTCTCTAGGCCCTCCTCCTCCTCCTTCTCTCCTCCTCCCCCCTCCCTCCCTCCCTCCCTCATTTTCTTTCTCAGTCTCCTCTCCCCCATCCACAACTGCCCATCACACAATTTTCCCTTCCCTTCCCTTCCCTTCCCTTCCCTTCCCTTCCCTTCCCTTCCCTTCCCTTCTTATTCACTCCATTTCACATCTCTTTATGGCTCTTTACTTTTCCTTCCTTCCATATTGATCCTCCATTGCCTTTGCCTTCTTTCTCTTTCTGTCCCTTCTCAGTTCTCCTGGCTACAACTCTCATTCTTCTCTTTCATATTTGTTCTTTCTAATCCCACTGAGCTTTAGCATGTTCTTTCTCCTTCCTTCCTTCTTTGTCACTCCAACACTTTCTCCTTTGAGCTCCCCCAAAGAAAATTTTGACAACACAACCAGGATATGTTAGAATCTCAGCATTTTAAAGTTGTGTCTCCCCTGAACTGTGAGGGGAAGGGAAGAGAGAGAGAGGGAGAGCGAAAGGAAAGGAAGCCAGTGAGAGATACTAGTTAAGGGGAGCAACCCATGAAATACAAAGTTAATGTCTTCTCTACGAAAACTTTCTTTGCTTGGAATGTAACTCCTGCATGTTATTAGCAGAGCTTGCAAGAGTGTCAAAAACAGAGCTGAGAAAAGTTTCAGGGCTTTTACCCCTGTTTAATGCAGAGCTTGAAAAATTCCATTTCTTTTCAGAAAGCAACATTTGTACACTTGGTACTTTTTGAATGCTGTGCTTTGAGCAACTGCGTTTGATACATGATCTATCACGTTTAATGATTTCAGCAGGGCCAATCTATTGTGGTATCACCAGGGCTTGTCCCTTAGTAAGGCATCTAGAGCCCACTCCCTGTGACCTCATCGGCGGCCGTCCCTGGGTTTCAGGTTTTGGCCTTGAAATCTCAGGTCCTGATCTAACAATAGGAATTACACCTTTTTAAGTAGGAAGAAAGTGGCAGGTGCAGAGACAAATGGTTGTACAGCTTGTTAACTAGCAACACTGAAAGGAGATATGCAACAAGAACCTCTAAACCAGTGGTTCTCAACCTGTGGGTCCCCAGATGTTTTTGGACTTCAGCTCCCAGAAGCCCTGAGCATTGACCATAGTGGCTGGGGCTTCTGGGAGCTGAAGTCCACAAACATCTGGGGACCCACAGGTTGAGAACCACTGCAACACTCACAGAGTCTCATATAAATTAATACATACACTTCTAAGGCATTAAGAAGTTCACTTTTCTGTGGTATAAAAACTGTGGTATTGTGGTCTCAGTGCTAGGAAAGATGACATAATCACAGGGGAGAGATATACTGGCTGTGTGCTTGAAAGAAGAACATTTGTCACTCACACACACACACATACACACACTGACTGTATGGAAAAACCAAACAGAACGGCATTTTTCATTCTGGTGATTTAACGAAATGGATTGCTGGAGTCAGCTTATTTTTACAAAGGTCTGATAATATAACCTTGGTAAAGAAATGCTCATCTATCCTGCCTCACCTCATTTAC
Source organism: Iguana delicatissima (assembly GCA_948472985.1). Classification (NCBI taxonomy): domain Eukaryota; kingdom Metazoa; phylum Chordata; class Lepidosauria; order Squamata; family Iguanidae; genus Iguana; species Iguana delicatissima. The sequence goes on from CAOKZL010000619.1 coordinate 416,316, forward strand.
AAAATAAACTAGCTTCTCCTATAGGCAATGTTCAAACTGTGGGTGGGAGAGCTAAAAGGCCTTTAATGAAATCCACAGATGTTAGCACTGACTTCCAAGTTTAGGCAAATCGTAACTCTTCCAGTGGCTTTTTTTCCTCTAAGCTTGCTTTGCCCCCAAATTAGAGCCCTGACTAGAGAACTTTCTATTAAACTGTTGTCATTGCAGAATCTTGTATTTGTCAGCTATGCCCAAACAGTGAAAGCTCAGTGCTAGAGTACATGTGCTTTTGCGATAGCTCGGTATTAGAGTGGACATGTTTTTTGCATGCCAGAATTCCCCAGTTCCATCCCTCGCAACTCCAATTAAAAAGTGCTCAGGTAGCAGGCAATGGAAAAGAATGTTAGAGAATACCCTAAAGAACTGCTGCCAGTCACAGGAGACAATGTTGATCTAGATCAGTGGTTCTCAACCTATGGGTCCCCAGATGTTTCTGGACTTCAGCTCCCAGAAGCCCCAGCCACTATGGTCAATGCTCAGGGCTTCTGGGAGCTGAAGTCCACAAACATCTGGGGACCCACAGGTTGAGAACCACTGATCTAGATGGACTGACCTGGGATAAGACTTTGTCTCACATTTGCAGTTTTAGACAAAACCTTAACTGTGTCAGTTGGCATGGTTTCCTTGATTTTGAGTGAGCTTGCCTTTGCATTTTGTTGCATTCAGGGAATATTCAACACAGTTTGTATTGGAGCTGGATCAGGGAATCTTCAAGGCTGAGAAATGGGTGTATATTCTAATTTACAGGTGTGTTCAGATAAAAAACAAAGTGCTTCCAAACATAGAGCAAAGGGAAATTGCCTCTGATCACAGAGATTCTATACAGTCATCATGGCAAGTATCCACCAATTAGTGTACCCTCCAAGAACTTCTCTAACTCCTTTTTAAAGCCACCTAAGCCACTGGCTATTGTTGTTATAATAGAATTAATTTCAACTCAGTTCAGCATTATGTGAAATACTTCCTTTTGTCTACCATGCCCCTACTGCCAATCAGTTTAAACACATGATGATTCCACTTAGTTGTGGACACAGAATTTTTTCTTAATCCACATTCTCCACACTTTGGAAAACCTTATACAGCTGTATCACAAACTGTGACCCACCAAGCCAAATGCAACCCATTGGAGACTTGATCAGTGGTGGTGAATCTGCTTCAGGTTTTAGTGTGACCTTTGAAAGAACTGCCAGAGTTGCTGAGCTCTATACCAAAAATAAGTTCAGCACTTCAAACAGCTCCTTTAAAATTCATAGTTAAACCTAAAGCAAAGTCATTGTTCTACTGCAGTGGTTCTCAACCTGTGGGTCCCCAGATGTTCATGGACTTCAGCTCCCAGAAACCCTGAGCATTGGCCATAGTGGCTGGGGCTTCTGGGAGCTGAAGTCCACGAACATCTGGGGACCCACAGGTTGAGAACCACTGTTCTACTGAGTGGGGGCCAATAGTGCTGACCAGACTTGATTGATTCCCTGCTTTTGCTGCCTACCTGAGACAGTCCAAACTGGGAAACTGCCCAACACTTGAGGATGGTACATGGCTAGTGATTTGAGCTTGTCTTGATGGGAATGCAAGTTCTGCAGACCTTTTCCAATGTGCTCTTAATCTATACTGCACATTGCACTAGATAGCATTTTGTTGTCCAACAAATAGAAGATAAAATTCACATCATCTGGACATAGCCCAAAGTTCAACATGCTAGATCTAATCGCTGTGATATCAGCAAAACCCAAAGGCTAATTCCTAAATTATCCAAATAATGTGAACATTATCCTCCTTCTGGATATTTGCCTGTAACATATCCATCCTATACATGACTCACGTAACATTTAAATTGTTAAAAGGATTCACTGAGATTGGGGAGAAGAAGGAAGGAAAACTTAAAGTTCTTTTCAGAGACTGTTTCACATTAAAAAAAATCTGCTGATGTGAATAGTATTTAACAGTTTCTTTAAGGAGATGTTTCCAAATACAGCAGTAGAACAACAAGCATCCTTACCAATTCAGTGTAGTATTAGATATGTAAAACTGCTTTGGACAGTATTGCTTAGACTACTGAGAAGGTTTGCTTTTATTCTTGCAGGAAGTCATCTTAAGTTATATTTTTAAAACTAGATCTTGGCTTTCCATTGAAAATTAATCTGAAGATAATTAGCCATTCCAAATTCCTCAGCTGCAGCTCCTGTTTTCAGTTTAGAAATGCTGGTGTAGCACAACTTGAGAACTGGACTGTGGTCAACTTGCACCCCAAAATAAGCCTTGAACCACCCTGGATCATCTAGCCAGAGAAGTGGAAGTTTGCCCCTGTGGGATACTATATACTACTAATTTCTCCCATCTATGTAATTCATGTTCCTGATCAAGGTTGTCCCCATTGTTTTCAAAGAACTGTAAAGCTGGGACTAAGATTTAAACTCTTGGACCCCTAAAATAGTCTTTGGACCAACCCAGATCACATGCCCCCTTCAACCAATTTTCTGTTTTCTGGAAGACCAGTTGTACAAGGATCAATCACAAAAGTTTATGGCCATTTCTACAAGCATTCCTTCACTTATCATGTTGTAGCCAATGTTGTTTGCAGAAATGGAGTGGATTCCCCCCCCCCTTTCAAACTGGAGAGTGCAGGGACTCTCTGGGGACATTCTGGAGGATGTGCGGGGATGCCAGGGGAGGACAGCAAGGGGAAGTCTAGTGTTCAAGCAGGTTACTTGTGTAACAATGGGTAGAACCCTGAAATGAGACAATTTAACTTTTTTTAATGAGTCACATACTTAGCAAGAATGAGACCTTAAATGTAAATTTAAAAAAAAAATATGCAAGCTTAAATTATTTTTCCCTTTCGCCTTTTTTTTTAAAGAGCATATTGTCAGGAATTATTCAAAACAATGAGTCATTGTCATGCTCTCAAGATACTGCAAGTCACTAATAACAGTGCTAACGAGAAAGTGTTGTATTACACTGTAATCCCTTCCACCAATTTGCAACAATCTTTGCCAGAAAGATCCAGAACTGTCTAATAAGACAGTGGAGGATTTAGGCCCTGGTTTGGAAAATCCCAGTCCCTCTAAAGAATTTCACAAAGGCTCCCACCATTGCAGTAGTCAAATGCTCTACACTAGGATAACCTCATAACAACTATGCAACAAGCATAGGCCAGTAGGTAATGTTCCCCACTCTGCATCTCCATATATTAAAATACTTCATCTACTGATTTCTCCTTGTGAAGTATACACTGAAAGCATATAGAATTTGTTTAAGAAAAAAGAAGACAAGGCAGGATCTACCCACAGCTTTCCACAGATGGATCAGTGTAATTCAGAGGAACAGGAAAGGGGAAACAATGAGTGAGGCACTCCATCCCATCCCATCTCAACATACATGAGGGCTAGGAAACTCTCTATAGCTATTTGCAGATTATTCCAGGGGCTGTAGTGAAGAGAGGGAAAGGGAAGGAGATCTGTCATAGATTTAGGTCAAAGTCCAAAGTGAGCTACAGTTCCCCTTTTCGTAACTGTAAAACGGCCTCAGGCAAGCCTCTGGTTGTGAATCCTGTTGTGACATGGGAATGTTCTTAGTCATGTCAATAATTAAGGTAACTCTGTTGTCAGTTTTGAACCTGAGGTAGGGAATATAAATTCCTTGATAAAGTATCAAGTGAGACAGGGTCAGGAATAAAAATAAGAAAGTAATATACTATTTTCAAAATTGGAAAAGACTGCTCAGTCCCAACTAAAGGCAGGTCCACACAAGTTCTTCTCAGGGTCCAAATCTGCAAATTCATAGTAGCACACACATATGTATACCTGCTTTCACACACTCTTCCAACAAACTGTATCTCCCCCAAGGTAATCTGTGTTCCGGTACTGGGATGAAGGTAATACCAGACTTAATGCAGGTACAGCACTACACAAAGGTAAACACCCGGGGGGGGGGAAACGACACAACAGGAGTTCCTTTTCATGTTTCTCATATTTTTGTTTGGTGCCACCAGGAGCATTGCAAGGCCCTGGACACACCTGCCGAGATATCCTTTTCTTTTTAAAAGGCTATATATTGATTCTAGGAGATTGCCCATGCTCCTTCTATTTGATCACAGCAATTACTATATCAGAAAATAAGACAGGGAGGTGACTGAGACAGTTTTACAGGACATGTCCACACAAGGCTGTTTTCAGATCTGGAGTTCTCTAGTTCTCCCAAAGGTACCTCAGAGAGAGGAAATGTCTTATAAACCAGCTTTCTTGTGCAGTACAGGCATGTCCTTTCTCTCTTAAGGGCATTACAGCTAAAAACTGCTTCTTGACTTTATGAAGGCAATATGAATGCAACTAATACAACAGCAGGATTACTCAAAATGGAATCCCGCTGTGCACTGTAAATGCTAGTTTAGCATTTGTAGTGAGCAGCCATTATTTCATTATGTCAGAAAACTAGTAAATCCAGTCACTATCAATTCTGCTCTCCATTTTGTCATTACTGAATAATGAACACACAACAAAACCACTTCTAAAGAGTTTTCCTGACAGTTTCAAGAGCCAAGATGACCTCAGCAGTTTTAACAGAAACATAATGTAGAAACGGGAGATTTAAAAACTGGGACTGTTACCACCTAACTGACAGTCAAGCAGATTCCTCCCAGATGATTCAAGTAAAACTATAAACAAGGTGACAATTTTTATTCTCGGTTTATGCCCTGCAACTCACTCTGATGCTGACTGCCAAATCATATTTTGTTGAAACAGCAAAGCATTTCAATTTAATTATTTATGTTTGTTCCCTTGTTGACGTATTCAATTAATCATGCCCTGAACTTTCAACCCTTTGACAGTCTCACAATCTATGTTCAGCCCACAGATCAGTCTGTAGTTAATACTACTGATCTCTAGCAAACCAAGTAGATAAACTAAAAGGGTTTCAACAAAAACCTTGAAATGCCCCCTCCAGATTGTTTGGGAAGAACAAGGAGGAAAAGTAGACATGAATTCAGAGTGAGGACAGGTAATCACGTTGAACAGTGAGATCATTACATGGTCATATCCATGAAATGGCTATAATGATGGTTGTAACAATGGTGATATCACTGTTCTCAGGGGAAAAAACAAATCTGTTTCAATTGGTTGGCACTAAATTGGTATCCAGGAGGGGAGTGAGGAAGCTCAGAAGACCCCAGGATGGCTTGGATCCAGATTATCTAAAAGACCCTTTCTCTGTATACAAGTTGGTCCAAGTTTTAAGATCCTTGTGGAATCTGGGGGTGTCCCACCACCAACATAGGCACAAGAGAAGAGAATCTTCTCAGTGGCTGCTCCTGGGATGTGGTGTTCCCTTTCATAGGAGGTCTGCTTAGTCCTTCCCTGCTCTCTATCTGCCAAAAGGGTAACTCTTTTTTATTTAGATAGGGCTTTGACTGATTTTTAATAATATGGCAGAATAGTGTTGAACATAGTATGCTATCTTTTAATCTGAATGTTTTAAATTTCTCATTCCCTTCTTGATATATATCAAGTTTGGGGAATCCGTGGTTCTTCAGATTTTCTTATCAGTAAGGTCTTTGGTGAAAGATGATAGTGTTGGAATCCAGTATCATCTGGGAACAAACATTGTTCTTAAACACAATCTCTCTCTCTCTCTCTCTCTCTCTTTTTTTTACATGTGTTTGTATGAAGAGGAGGTGGGATGAAAGAGAGTAAGAGGAAGAATACATGTGTATGTATGCACAATTGTGAAAGGAATGGCCTAGAACCCAGAAGTCCCCATTCTAATAATGCCCCTAGCCTTCTATCTGTAAAATGGGATGAAAATGCAGGCTAATCATGAAGGACTATTTAGCATAAGCAATGCAATTAGTGGTAAAAGAAGTAGTATAGGAAGAAACTTGAGAAATTGTTTTTATTAAAATATTTAAAAATATATCTTAAAAGGAGAAATTGCTTTTAAAAGTAGTTAGTTAAAGTTGCAAATATAAAACTCCTAAATTTATTACTATCATATTTAAAATCTGTAAAAGCAGTATCTTGCTTTTTGTTACTCAAAAGCAACAGAAATTGTGATTTATATTTTTTTAAAAAACATCAAAATGCTACAAGTCACCAGCCTAGTGATTATAATGAGTTACTTCCAACTTTTGGATAATATGTGTAAAAAATTATTTAAAGCATAACAAGTGCTTTTACCAGGTTGGGAGTAAGTGCTTTCGTGGTAGATTTCCATTTTAAAAGATTTTGCAAGCCTATGTGCAAAAAGAAACTGTAACAGATCCAAACTTTATTTGAAGAAACATCATACTGTACACACAAGAAACCAGGTAGGAAGATGTTTTGGAACAAAAAAGATGCTAGGTTGGTATAGCACTGTGTGAAACCAGTGTAAGAGGACTTTCTTTGCTAGGATCAAATGGGTGTAGGGCCCTGTGAGAAGCATATTTGTTGCAACTTTTGTGAGGATATAGCCTAGTGTGAACTGACCAAACTAATAAGGCCACTTTCAACCAAAGTACATCATGATTCCCTTAATATGTCAACCCACTGGGCTTCTCAGAGAGACTTCACAGGTCTCCAAGCTAGCTTAGAAATAATGATTCATTCTTGGACAGGATGACTCAATCCCTCTTGATGGTTACTTTGTCATCAAATGTGATTGAAAGAAAGAAAGTGTATGTTGCTTTCTCCCACAACGCTCTCCCCAGCCTGGAGCTATAATATCACACCTTGCATAGCCCGAAAGAGCATCTGATCTTTTTTTTTTTGGTCCACTTGTTTCTATGAACAGTGAAGTAAGGACACCTGTGGTCAAATTAAAGAAACAGAAGTGATGTCACGTGTTTTTAATCTGACCGAGGAAGTACAAGACAGAGGTATTCTGCAGATTCCCTCCAAAGCCCTCTCCCTGGTCACAAAAGACTGCAATCCACTAATACTTGTTTACAGCCTCAACGAACTGTGCTCTTGTGCACAAAGAATTCTACATCTAGCAAATCTGTAAGGACTCTTTAACATGCTGCTGGATAAGAGAACAAAAAACAAAGAGCACCAAACAACAACTTTAGTTCTGTTCACTGGGCTTAACTAATCATTATGCTGGAAATGAGCCATGCTGCATGCTGATTACCCACCTTGTCTGATTCAAGGGTCATTTCTGCAGGTCTGTTTCCCAGCAAGCAGCTGCTTGGGACTATATTAGGAAAGGCACTTAAGCAGACAATGTTTCATAATTCAGCACATGGCAAATGCATTTATACAGATCTTACCATACGTTCAATAAACTTCAGTGAGCCCTAGGGTCAATTTTCTGCTGTCAAAAATGCCCCCCCCCCAGATATCCACTTCTGGTTTTGATTTTTTTTTTAAAAAAATTATTTTTCAGGTGGGTCCCACAACTTAGCAGAAAGATGTACTGCCACTCTAGGAGATTTGCAAGAGAGTACATTTATTTTCCCTTCCCCATCCCAGCTTGGAGGTAGTGGGTCTCAAACCAGTCTGTGGAGGTACATTTAAAGATATGAACATTAGGTAGCAAATAATATTTAATTGTCCTAATAGTGTGCTATTGCATTCTGCTGCTACATAGAGAAAGAAGGAATGGTTAGAGTTACTGTAAAAACACATACGCACACAAGCAGAAACAATGGGAAAGGAAAGAATATTCATAATTATTCCTTCTCAAGTTCAAAAACAAATTTCCCAACAGTTAGGAAACTGTGTTGGGAAAAATAATAGAGCAGTAAGAATTTTGAACAATCTTCTCCTGGTATTCAATGTCCTGAAATGTTGTGGAGGAATTATTCTATGGAGGAAAAAACAGATGGGCTGGAATTCATGACCATAGTTATGAATGTGTACAGTTATGCATTCATAATTGATTTATATTCATGATCCCTACATATTCAATTGTGTGTAGGGAATATGTAGGCATCATAAAAATCACCCAATCCTGATGTACCAGGCAGCAACCAATGAGAGTGATGAGGGTACGTTCTCCTGTCAATCAAGACACACCAGACTGATATTTCCATCCCCTCCTGCCAGTAATCTCCAATGCAACAGTCAGAAGCAGGATCCTTGTTTCAATTCCTCCTCTCACTGGAGATCACTGGCAAGGTGTGGAGATTGGGGAAAATAAGGAGATCTTCCCCCCACTATTTTACAGCAACACAGTGGGACGTTGCCTGGGATTAACAACCTCTATGCTTAAAGTCCTTTCCCTTCCCTCACCTCCCCTTTTCTGGGTGAGAGAAATCCTAGGTACACGTGCTGCCGAGGGACATGTGGGAATGGAGAGGAAACAGAGGTTTTGCAGAAAGTATTTATTTTAAAGCATGCAAGGTAAACAAGAAAAATAATATTCATGAAAAGGCTCCCCCCACTTTCAGGTACACTTAATAGTTATAAGTAGTTATAAGAACAGATAGATTCTCAAGATCAGCCAAACTTCCCAAAATAACAAAAGACCTAGTGCAACTAACTAGATACATCCTAAGCTACTCATAGCAGTTGGTCATTTTCTGAGATGCTATACGAAGGAGGGCCAGGAGACAGCCTATCCCCTTGTTGATGTTTTTGGATGTCAGCTTTGTTCTCTCTCTCTCTACCTCGTGGTCTCTCAAGGATTTTATAACTTCTCCATCAAAGTATCTCAAAGATTCTCACCTTTCTGCTTCTGATTGGTCAACTATCTCTAGTGACCTACAATGCTAACCCTAATAAAATGTAATTTAAGCCTAACAGTTCATTAACCCTTTATATGCCTGAAGGGAGAACTATCCCCTTCAGCACTGAAGCCTGGATAACAGGAAACCCCATTATCACACAGGGTAAAGAGGAAACATCTGTCTGCTTCATCCTGATTGACAGGAGAACAGATCCCCCATTGCTCATAGTGGCTGCTGTCCTGTAAGTCTGGACTGAGGGGTCAGGGTCAGAGACACTACTTAGCTACTCAACTATGGTAGTTACATAACTAAGTTGCACATGTAGTAGTCCGGCCATTATTTCTTTTTTTATGCAAAAATATTCCCTTAATTTTCTGAGCACAATGTGGGTTTCCTCCACAGGAAACAGTGCTTTTTGCAAAGAAAACTCATTTTCTGTACAGAAAACAGATTTCTCTCTCTCTCTCTCTTTCTCTCTCTCTCTCTCTCTCATACATTTACACACATGAACTGTGTGGTTTTCTCTACAGAATAATTCATCTGCAACAGGACATCTGAATATCAGGAGAATCCTGTGGAGAAATGCTCATGTTTTCCTGAAATGGGGAGAAAACTAATGTAATTATTCATTCTCACCAATGAGAACAGAACAGTCAAAAATTTGCATCCCCAGCACACACACACCGCAATATTCAATAGACAAAGAAGTAGGCAATTGTAGTCCTCAGATCTTTTTTGGCATACAACTTCTATCACAGAATCATACAATCATAGACTCTTCAAGTTGGAAGGATCCACAAGGGCTACTTCATCCAATCCCACAATGGCTATTCCAGCTAGATCTGATGGAACTGGCAGATCAAAATTCCTGGAAAGCCACAGTGGTCCAATCCTGCTGGGGAAACTAGAAACTGAAAAAGTGGCAAAGTAAGTCACGTTCGTAAACTCCTAGATAATTAGCATTTTATTAAAATTTTAATTTACAAGTTCTGAAAACTAGTAAGTAGCACAGTGAGCTGGTGAACAAAGACAAATTCTTCCTTCCTCTTGCCCTAGCTAAAAGAATCAAGACTGTATTCTTAGTTCATACTAGTGGAATTCTGGACTAACATGTTTGGGAAAGATTTGAAATGGATGCGGGCACCCAAACACATCTTCCATTTTGGTTACTGTCTGGGGAGAATAAGACCAGCAAAGCATTCAGATGGAAAACAGTAGGATGCCAGGCAATACTTATGGACTGCTTTTGTGACTTTGCTGGTTAACTAAATTTGACTGGTTGTGTTATGATCTAACACCATCAATTTTTACCTATATTATTTATAGGAATTTTAAAATGTTAATGTCGTTTTTTAAAAATACTGCTGGAGCTGATGGAACAGACATGGAAAAAATATGAAAGGGGACATTTTCTTGAACCTCCCTTGAAATCTCTCATTCCTATCTGAAAATTATCATGGGCAACATTTGGGACAGTTAAATTTAAGGCTGCCTGGGATATAGGTCTTTACATCTGGGGCAAGAGAAGTAGTTGTGTCACATGTACTCCTGCCATTGTAATACCACATTCAGTTCTTGAACAAGCAGATTTTTCAAGTATTCAGTATTGTCTCAATATTGTTCTCATTAAGTGCACTGAGAGTTGAAGCTGACCAAAGCTAAAAAGACTGTTGTGCGTCATCATTGGTAACCTGATTATTACATACAGGAATACAAATGTAAGCCTAGATCTAATTTTCTAAACTGCTTCACATCTCCTTTATTATATTAAACTAGAAAGGGGGGAAAAAGCAACAGACTCCTGACTTTACATTGTCAATGGCCCAAATTCCTCCCTGGTGGACATGTTTTCACTGAGATGCATTGATCTCCTTTAAGAATCAATTTGAGCCAGTCCAAACCCCTTTTGCAAACTTTTAATTTAGTGTTTCACATGTATCTTGCCTGCACAGCTCTGAAGACTGGATTACTGACACAGTACAACAGAAAGAGGCAGACACACAGATGAGGCAGTTATTTGGAGTTTCATGTGTAGAAGACCAGAGTGAGGAAAAGTAGCTTTTCTGGACTACACTTCCGAGAACTCTCCAGCCAGAATGGTCAGTAGCCCTGCTGGAGAAGGATTCTGGGACATATAATCAAAGAAATAATTTTTCCAAGCTCTGAGGAAGATCCAAATGAGCACTGATGGCCATTGTGTGTTGATGTGTGTGTGATTTTATGAATTACACCACAAAGAAAAGTAAGTATTTTCTTATTAGAAGGAAGAACTGATAGCACGTCCTGGGAGTAGAAAGGATTAGTTACTGCCCTAAAGTAATTATAATGAGCTCACCTCCTCTTCAAAGATGTAAACTGCCCACCATATAAACCAGAAGAAATGTTGTGCCAGATACACAGAAGAATGGGCTCACGTTTACTTCAGCCAGCAATGGTACGGCAGCCGTACTGCACAGTGTACAAAAATTCCTAAATGCCTGCTTCTGTTATTACTCTGCATTTGAATGATGCAGAGTAATAACAGAAGCAGGCATTTAGGAATTTTCGTACTTGCAGGTAAAAATCAAATTGGATTCTGTGAGGAACTTCTGATCTGAGAAACTTCTGGTCCATGGCAAGCAGACAGTTTGTCTCCATTTGAGAACTCTCTTAACCCTTCCTTCTCGCACTCCGTTACTTTTCTGCTCTGTGTGCACCCACTGAACTACAGCATACAATTTGCACACAGAAGGTCTCAGGTTTAATCCTCAACATCTCCAGCCAGGGCTGGAAGAATACTCACCTTGAAGCCCAAAGAGCCATTTCTAGTCAGTGTGAACGACACCAGGCCAGATGAACCAACAGTCTACCTCAGGAATGCAAGAAGCTGCCTTTTACTTTGTCAAATGAGTGTTATCCTGACTTCAAAGAAAAACCAAGCAGAAATCAGATTAAAATAAAAGCTGGGTAAGAAGTCAGGGGTTGCAATACTCACTTTGTAATTTAAGATAGTATTATGAACACCCTGCACCTTGTATTCCTGAGCCTGGAAGCACAAGTTCAGTGAGTTCACTGGTTTTAGGACACAAAAGCCAGAACTATTGTCTTCTGTATTTTTGCATGAGATATGGTGAGTCTGATTTAATTACTGCTGCTGCTCCGAGATAGACTTGTTTGTTTGTTTGTTAACAAATTCGGAGAAAAAGGAGTACAGAACTGCACAGCATCTGATCAACCATGCTGAACAGAGCACATCAGCTATGGATATTGGCCTGTGAGGGCCTCAATAAACCACCTGTTTTTGTTGCTTTACTGGAAATTTCAAGCACTGATACACTGGGAAACCTCAGTGTTCAGAACAGAAGGGAAAGGCTCCGCACAAAAAGAAGGCCCTCCATATTAGACTGTCCCTGGCAAGAGTAACATCAGGGAGGAGGGTGTGATATAGCATTCTTCCTTGCATGTCTACTTCTACCAGCTTAGAAAGTTTGTATAAAGCTTTAGAAAAATAGATGGAATCTATCCTTCTTTGCCAACTGGTTAATGATCTGGTTGAATGTGTTCTTTTGGGATGCCCCTTGGCTGAAAACAGTTGGTATCTTAGGACAGGACCTAGACAGCTATATGAACCCAGACCTTGCAGGGTAGCCCTGGCAAGGAACCAGACTTTGTTGGCTACCTACAAAACTATGAGCTGGACTTTGATTCTAGTGAAATGACATTAACTGCTTTAAACACTGAGAATGAAATGAAAGGAACCATAGACACAAAATAAATAAATTAATGACTTAAAAGAACCCCTGCAGCAGTAACAGCAGAAATATACACAGCTTCAAATAAACATCACAGATTTTTTTTCTGTGATCAGACATCAGATATAACACGATACAACAAAAGTATTCTTTCCTGTTAAAATTACTGCAAGTATGAAAACTGGAACACGGGGTAGAAGTGGGGCTCAAGCCCCTTGACGCTATGTAGAGGAGCTGAGCCCCTTCCTGAAATGATCTGGCAAAACTGGATCACCCAATTTCCTATATAGTTGAGCTGCCTCAGGCATGATCAGTCAGAAGTGTACTAAAGGACTGCGCACTAAGAAATATTAAGGCAGCTATTGTCACTGAGCCCTCCTGGGAATAATAAATCCTGTTTATATTCTATGCTATGCAACTTACTGGGGAGCAAGCTACACTGAACACATGGAGAGTGCTTCTAAACACCTACTGTGCTTTTAAGAGTCTTCATATTTAAGAATGTTTCGTGGCAATGGAGATGAGAAGTAGTCTGCCCTCCTCCTGCAAATAATTGAAAGTAGGCAAATAATTTGCCTGCCAATATTGTCACGCACACACGTAAAAATAGCCCCAGGGTCCTGATTGCATGCCTGTAATAGATAACTACTAGACTATGTACAGGTTTTTCTTTTCTAAGTTGCTGGTGTGGATACTGAAAAATGGTTTACCTTCTCTCTGCCCAAGAGATCAGCAGGTTTTACTAAAATCTCTCATAACTGGGTGTTTCCATCACACAAAAGTAATCATTCCATTAATTATGCTTTATTTATCTGGAATTGAGTTGTTCTAATAAACAATGAGTGCCACAGGATCTACTGTACATGACATTTCATCTCCACTTGTCAGAGATTTATGTTGTAGGCACAGTGGAGTCTTTCTGCCTTCTTTGCCAGTGCTGCAGCAAAAACCCAAATGACATCATCAAGGCCAAGACCAGTAAACACTAGCAGTCCTTGAAGCACAAGTTTGGAACACTTTTTAAGATGAATTGTTATGGAAACTGCTGTTTCAGCTTGTTGCTTGCAGTTGCAGCAGGTTAAAATTTTAGAAAGGGAAGATAAATCACTGCTGTCTGGCCTTAGACAAATTGATGAGAGTTTAACTGCACATTCCTAATTCATACCTTTCAGCCTTGATGCTTCCTAGTGTCAAAACATATCACAAAGGAAGTATTTGTAGGGAATTCAATGGGGAGGAAAGCAACAACAACAAATAAAGAATAGAATGATGTTTGATGGTATGGGGTAGCATAAGGGTGGTGGACTTGCTATCATTAATCCCCAAAAGCTAATGTTAGAACTTCCTGACAATCAGAGGTGTTCAGAAGTGGAATATGCTGCCTACAAGTGTGATGGAGTCTCCTTCTTTGGAGGTTTTTAAGCAGAGGTTGGATGGCCATCTGTTGGGAATGCTTTGATGTGGGTTCCAGCATGGCATGGGTTTAGACTGGATGGTCCCTGTGGTCTCTTCCAACTCGATGATTCTATGACTCTATAATTAGACTTTCTTATTATTAGAGGACAGGACCTGCTTCTGAAGAATGTACATTCAACAGCCAATACATTGGGAAAGGCACTTTTGACAGCAAGGACAGGAAAACTGTAACTTTTCCTGATGTTGTTGTACTCCAAATCCCATATGTTCTATCTTGACTACTAAGGGACTGATGGAGTCAACACCATCTGGAGGGACAGGGGTTCCCCACCACTGCTCCAGGAAGTGTTTCAATCCACACCGCAGGTGGAGGATCTGATGCCTAATTGTTCCCCTAAATTTAAAAACTTTTTCCATACAAGAGTTCAGGCTTTGTCAGAGCATATCTTCCCAAAGAATGGAAAGTCTGAGAAGCAAGCCATACCAATTATATGCAAATGTGTATCAACTGTAACTAGGGAAAAGTCATTTCTGGGGAGGGTGTTCAGGTGCAGAAGGGTGGTATGTCAAGTGGTGCTCAGTCTTTTCCCTGTCTCTAGATTCCCCCTTCCAAGTTAGTGTCCTAGTGATTCTCCTCACACAGAGAAAGAGACATACACTGTGGGGTTTGAATACATTTGAATACATATTTGAATACATACTCATCTAAAAGAGTCACCAGACTTTGCTACACATGCTGTGCAGCATGGTTTACCACTCAAATGCCAGCAAGTGGGCAGTTCACCTCTTCCTTTAGAAGCACAATTTCAACTTTCTATACAGGATTGGGGGTGATGAACAAATTGATAGGAGAGCAAGATAGGAGAGAGGTTATTCTCAGCAAGGTTTAAAAGTGAAAAGCAATTCTGTGTATCTTTATCTGATGTGAACTCCACCTAATAGAATGGATTTTTTTTCTCATAATAAGCATGTACAGGATTACTCAAGAAATATGCCCATTGGAGCAATTTTATCTGGTTAGTTGGGGTGGGCAATGTGTGGGCCTCCTGACTTTGTTGAAATACAAGGCCCATCATCTTGGCACATGCTTGGCTGATAGTCTAGTAACACTCCTTTTTGTAAGTCATTCAGCTGACAACAACTGAAGTTTGGGAAATGATCATAATGCAATGGAAGAGGTTCAGATAACACCAAATGGGAAAGGATCTTTGCCAGAGTTTGTAGACTCCATCAGCAGTCAGGGTGGACAAGTTGAGGCATTGGGCCTAGGGCTATGTTATTCTTTAGCCATTTTAGGCACAGTGTCTAGGGCATATGAAAATTTTAGAGCCAATGAAAACAGAATTTTAAGGCCTATGAAAACATCCCTAGCAGTACGCTGAGGCGAGGCAAGGCAAGGCGTTGAATACAAGAGTGCCTAGGGCATATGAAAACCTTAATGCAGTCCTGATTGGGGCCACAAGCAGCACCCCAAGGTTGTTCTATTGGGCCTTGGCCATTCCAGCCTCTCTGGGATGTCCTTTTGCTCTGGCCCCAAAATGGGTGAACAACCCATCCTGGAAGCCTTCTCAAAAGGTGATTTTCCTTTAAATAGGATGCAGGGCACACCTGCAATTATTTAATTTAAAAAAGAAAGCCTTCAAAATGAATATCCAACAACTTTCAGGGTCTTAGGGAGGTATTTCACGGGGGGGGCATTTCACAGAAGATGCAATCCATAGAAGGTTCCAAAGTTTTTAAAAAATGATCCTCAGACCCAACAGTTTCTCATCTATTGTTGTTGTGTGCCTTCAAGTCACTTCCAACTTATGGTGACCATAAGGTGACCATATCACTGAGTTTTCTTGGCAAGATTTGTCCGGAGATGGGGGTTGCCTTTGCCTTCTTCTGAGATAGAAAGATTATGATTTGCCCAAGGTTACCCAGTGGGTTTCCATGGTGAAGCAGGGATAGGAACCCTGATCTCCCGAGTTGTAGGCCAAAGCCATTAGACAACACTGACTCTCATCACTAGATTAAAGACAGTATCAGGAAAGAGATTACGTGATATTAAAAAAGACAGACCATTATTATATGAAAGCTTCCTATATTCACATTCTTTGAGAACCAGATGAACATATTCTGACAGGGTGCAAACAGCAAGTGACATAGCAAGACAATCACAAAGATCAGAAAGTGACTTTGAAGCCTAGCAGCTCCTCTAGTTTATCCTAACAGTATTGCACAGGGGTGAGGAAACTTTGTTCAATACCAAGCTCAGAATCCTGCCCAGCAGACCTCCCATGGGCCAAATGATAGCAATGGACATGGCCATAGCCCATGGTGGGTATCAGCTCCCTCTCTTTCACACATGTGACCCATGTATTAATGTATACACACCATTCACTCTTTTTTAAATGCACACATGAACTCAGAGCTGTTTTAGCAAGGAGGAAGCTATTCCTTCAGGAACTGCCTCTCCAGGACACTCCAGTGCCCTTGTTGTTGGGGTGGTGTCAGCTCCCAAGGAACCAGTTCAGGAAACCCCTCAACTTTCTCAGGCATATGGAGTCTCTAGGAGCTCATTCCTTCATAGTTCACATGGCACTTCAAAGTAAGGGGTTCCAAACAAGCTAATTGCACATGTCCCCCTTAAGTTTCCTCCAAGGGGAGATCATATGGAGTGGACATATTTGAGAGTTGTCATTTCAAGATGCTAAGGCCTCTTGATGTGGCAGGCTGCTGAGGAGCTATATATACACAATCACATGTGACTTTGGAAAAGATGATAGTCCTGTGGGGTTCTTACATGAAGGGCGCTTCAAGGAGGGGCCGTGGCTAGGTGACTTGAGTTTCAGTGAGGCCTGAATACCAGAGATTCCTTGCCTTTGGAAGAACCAATGGGGAAGTGGCATCACTTTTCAGAACAGCATAATGTCTAAGATTCAGGGATGTGCATAACAACTAAGACCATAAGGCTTAATACACAGACGTGGGCACAACCACCATTTGCACACAAACATACACTGTATACAAACACACACATGGAAGGCCACTTCATGCCTTATGAAACAGTAAACCTGGACTTGCAACCTAATAGACAGCTCATCCTGAAGCACTGACAACTATAGGTACCTGCGCGGCATACGTATACGAATTTTCATATTCATATTTCACATGAATACTTTCTGGTTGAACAGACATAACAAAGAAAGATCTTAGGTCCACAAATCATATGCAAAGTGTCACAACAACAAGCAGGTCTTCTTCAAATGGTCTCCAGAAGCATAAAATCTGCATTCCATACCCTTAAACTGGAGTAGGAGTGCCCAGAACAGACTAGGCCCCATTCAAAATCCAAAAAAACACAACATGTTCCTTGTTACAGAGTACATATACACATACACATCCCTCTATGCTTTTCCAAGAATCTCCTGTCATGCAGATAGGTGCAAAGTGTTTTTACAACAAAGTGTTTTTACAGCAATGAAAGGAATGAGTGGAGGGCAAGAAAATATATGTATATTTCTATGTATCTCAGCAATAAAATGTTCTGCAGCTTTTGTGACAACGTGTAGGTGTAGGCTCTTATAAACTGAATGGCATAATAAAAAAAAAATCCAAAAGGAGGCATATACCATTTCCTCATATACCTTATGTGTTTAAAAAGTCAGTGTACAAAAAAAAACCAAAAAAAACAATCACATGGATACACATATCTCTTAGTTACCATGAGAGAGACGGTTAACAGAATTGATTTTTTTTCCTCCCTATGAAAAATAGCAGCTGTCTGCAACAAACCCTAGTGAAACAAGTCAAGGTATATAATCCTCATACGCCCCATCAAACAGAACAGAATTTCAACCATTGATAATTTCATAATTGTATAACATTTTATCTTTGTTCAGGATAATGCTGTGTGTATGTCTGTGTGTGACATTTCTGCAGCTCCGACGCGGGATGCAGGAACACTCAAGGTTTTTACTTTCTGTCAACTCTAGAGAGCAAAATGAATGAGCTTATGTGAAACCATCTCCACACATCAAGTAGTTAAAAAAAAAAGGGAATGCTGCTATTACAATGGACTGCCAGAATGACACTCCGTGGCCAAGACATAACACCCAAGGAATAACTATAATACAGTACACAGCAGGGTGGAATGAAAGTCATATGCAAAAGATCTCCTGCAAATGAAACACTTTCTCCCTTGTCTGAGTACGGACAGGTGAAAAACAGACCATGCCTTACCTTTTGTCTGCAACCCAGTTGAACCCGAGGAGTGTCTCACGCTAGAAAGAAACGGCTGGAGAATCTGCAAAAGAAGCCCCCACCCACCCAAATTAAAATCGTTGCACAGAAAAAGTCTGCTTTTCCACTTCTAAACCGCCTCCCATCCCAGCATTCAAGTTTTTTACAAATGTCATGAAAAACATTCAAAAATATACCAACCCTCCACACATAAAAAAAATTCTTTATAACAGAAGCATATATACACACCATGCCTTAAATATAAAGCCTGACTTGCTCTAATATTAACTTAGTCTGCACCTAACAGCACAAAAGGCTGAGCATATCCCAGGTATTTTAAAAAAGGAAATCACATAATGCTGATAGTAAAACAAAGGGGGTGGGGGAGACAGGGGAAATCGTTACCAGCAGTGGTGCTGCAATACCACAAAGGCATATCCTTAAGTAACTGCAGCATAATCATTCTCCCAAAGCAGCGTTAATATCCGTGAGCTCACTGTCTACCTCCAGACAGACACAGTCTGCCAGCCACCAGCTTGCAGCTTCAGTAAATGTGCCAGGGAAGAGGAAAACTGCAAATTAGATAAAGTCCCCGCAGTGGTGAAAAGGAAAAGAGGCCGAGTGGGAGATACAGAGGGAGCTCGCCGGCCACAGAATTTTCCAGAAAGATGGCAAGGCAGCCAGCTCCGCCATCATTCACTTACAATGGGATGCTGCACTTGCCTCAGCTTAAGCAGCCTGTCAAAAGGATTCCTGGTATCGAATGCCTGACAAGCATTTTAATTGCAACCAACCAAAACGTGTCCTCAGTAATCAGGCCTCTAATCCTAAGAATACTGTCAAATGGCTTCCTTTTATGTCACTGCCAAAAGCACGGATAGACAATAGAATGCTGCATTTGATGCAAATTTATGAATCCAGATTCTTTTTTAAAATTTGTTTTACCTTCAATACTACGTACTAGTAATATTCTACCACCACCATCTCTTGATTTCATTTCTTTTCCTCTGTATCTTCCACATGTTTTCTTCTTCTACTCACAAAGAAATATGAGACTATTTTCCCTAGCATCGTAACAGTGTGGGAAAAAAATTATTTATGCCATAAACAAAAGTTTCAACTAGATTTCTATCACAAGCCAATGTCCACTCCTAGAGCTAAAGACACAAATATGCTGGATTAGCCACAAATCTTCTGCCGGGGATTGAAAACATTAACAGAACTATGCTATGTAGGTGGTTAAAATCATGAAACTGAAATGAGAATTTCAAGGATGAACTTTCCTACTGAATCACTGCAGATTATATACATGTAAGTCATTACAGTTGGCAAAATATTTTTGTTTTATTAAGTGGAGGCCAACAGATGGTGTTCAGATATGATCTGAATTTTATAATTCTCTTTCTTTCAGAATTGTAGCCCAAAATCCTATGTCAGTTTTCTCAAAGGAAATCTCACAAATTCAATAGGACTAGCTCCCAGGTAATAACGCACAAGAATGCTATTCAAAAATCTAGTTGCAGTTTCTTTGTGGCATAACAAATAATTGTCAACTGATTGGAAGGTGTTTTAGAAAGATTATCTTCTAATGTATTTATTAGGCTTCTTCCACTTTAAGAAGCTGAGAGGAAATAATGGAGAAAATTAACCACCGTTTAAGATTGCGGTTCTATAAAAATGTATCTGACAATAAGTCTATTTGGCCTAAATCCTACAGTAATTTCTCATCTAGACTAGATCCACTGAGTATGTCGAACTAATGTAAGTGTTTTCACTGATTCAATGAGTCTATTTTATTGAGAACTATTTGATATAGGTTACTGAATATGAATGAATACACTTACTCTTGAATGATTATGAAGACAACTCAGCTGCAAAAGTATTTCACACGTAATGCTAAGATCAAGACTAGAACTTCTGGTATATACTTAATTGTTGCTAAAAACAGTACAGAGCTTGTGAAGTTATTTTTCAAAAAGCAATTGCCATCATAGTTTCAAGACTCTAACCAAAGTAGTAATTGCTACAATTGTGCATTTTAAAAAATAACTTTTCAATACCCACATCTCAGAATATGATAGTTACTTTTGGTAACTTTTAAAAAATCCATCTCAATGTTTTTCATCCCGCAGCATAAGGCACAGAGCAAGCCAACTCCTGAATTGGGCCTCCACCAATGTGTGATGAAGCCATGCTCCCACAGCTATTAAAATAACTAAAACAGTTGCAGCCAGATCACAAAAAGAGTGAAGGTATTCCTCATTCAGCTGATGTCATAATTGCATTTTATTCTTTTAACTTGAGCTGTGAATTGTTTTAATGCAGTAAATAGTTGAATTCTATTTTGATGTTTACTTTTTGAATGTTTTTAATTGTATTGTTCTTTTAAATCATGAGCTACTTTGAGACCCAATTTTGGGATATAAATATGACAATAAAATCAATAACAACAACAACAACAACAATGCAATGTAGTTATAATTCAATTGTTAGGAAATTGACTGACTATCAACTAATTGGTTATTTGTAACTAGTTATTTCTACTCTGAACATTAGTTATGAATCTTGTAGCACATAACTTCTAGCACATGTGCCATGCACTTGTGTATTTCCTGTTTCCTAATTCAGAAGATTGGCTTGCCGTAGGAAAACATATAATTGTGTAATGTAACATCTTAGGCCCTTTTCTTGCAGTAGATTTTGCAGAATGAGAGACAGAACTGGACTAGAATGAGGGATATGTCTATCTCTTTTAGCAACATTCATTCTACGCTGTGCACCATGTGACATCTCCAGGCTGCATTCTAGGAAGTCTATACAATCTAACTCCACCCTCTGAAAGCCTGGCCAACACATCTGAGAGAAACAGACATACAATACTAGCTCATTGCTCTCATGTCAATGAAGCATTGAATCAGCTTTGGGTTTTGGTGCACATGTTAAAGGAGCTATTCAAGCTGCTAAATCACATCCCCAAATAGTTTCAGCACTTTGGATAGCTCCTTCAAAGATCACATTAAATGGAGAGTAGATTCATCACCCCCACTGACATGAGAGCCACCAGCATAATTATACATGTCAGCCACATGGTGAGATAAGAATGCATAAGCTCACTCATTCGACACTCAACCCACCAGTGACTTGTCCTCCAAATGATGTCTAGACACAGATATTGCTGGAAATGATTTATACATTATTATGGATATCAAACTATACCTGGATCAACAAGGGCAAGAGATCTAACAACATGCAAGTGAGAATGTATAACTACTTATCAAGTTCACCAAAAGCTGTGTTAAGTTATTTACAACATCTCATCTAAATGTCCCAGTTTTCTATGGTTGAAGAGTTTTGTTTCATTTTGCTCTCTTTCTTTCAACATCAGAATGTAACTACAAATTTAAGTAACATTTCTGTTACTTGCTAGAATGGAACCTGGATATGGATGGCATACCTTTCTATTCCAATGCAAAGTCAGAAATCCCACAGCAAGAGAGTCCCCATTTCACATTTCATTCCCATAGTCACTTCCATATGCTGTTTACCAGACCTGAAATTACTTAGATCAGTTTTTGGAAAAAGGCCATGTCTCGCTGCAGCAAGATGAATGGCCATTAGATCAAAAGTCCTCTTGCTGTGGGACAGATCCATGGGCAACCCTCTCCTGTCACACTAAGATAATGGCTACCATCTTGTTAGTGACATGCACAGGTGTAAATCTACATTATGCTTGCATGTGTCTTTTTCTTTTTTAGTCATTGCTGAAGTTGGTATTCTCTTCCTCTCTCCACAATGACCAAAGCCGTCAGGACTCATCATTGTGCTGTGATAGCCTCCTGCCCATGGCTATTCCATTGCTGATAGAGAACAGCTGAGATCAGAGAAGCATCTGGCTATGTCTCCATGTTGTTGCTGTTGCTGTTGTTACTGTTGCTGTATTCCTTCAAGTCCTTTCTGACCTATGGTGACCCTAAAGTAAACCTATCATGGGGTTTTCTTGGCAAGATTTGTTCAGAGGGGGATTGCCTTTGCCTTCCTCTGAGGCATATCCCCATAGCCAGATAGAGATAAATGACATGATGCCCTAAGACCTCTGGAGGACCCCAGCAGATCTAAGTAGAAGATGTCCTTGATCTGCATCTTCTTAAGGGAACCTAGTCAGATACTCTTCTGATCCCCCTTCCCTGCTCCACTAGCTACAGAACGGCTGAGGGGGTGCTATCACAGGGCAATAGTTGAGTCCTAGGGGTGGTGACAGGGGTGCCATAGCAGATTCCTACATGCTGAACTCTTATGCTACACTCAACCATATAGTCTTTCCGCCAACATACTATGCTATTCACATAAAAGATTCCAGGTAAAAAGGCATTCCTTTCCTTTTTGTATTCTGTCTACCCTTGGTACATCTCGGAATCCAAGTTGTACAGAGATGGAGAGACAGATGACGGAGTAATAGTTACTGTTATGATTCAATCAGAATTCAGGCAAAAGTGAGATGGACACTCATAAGTGTTTCATTTAGATCTCTTTCCATTAGTACTTAGAGGCCTAAATCCAATTG
Organism: Iguana delicatissima; assembly: GCA_948472985.1. NCBI lineage: Eukaryota > Metazoa > Chordata > Lepidosauria > Squamata > Iguanidae > Iguana > Iguana delicatissima. The sequence goes on from CAOKZL010000619.1 coordinate 438,934, forward strand.
TTAGCCCCAGCTAAGATCTGTGAATCTGTGAATCTGTGGCATGTATATGTTGACTTACCATGCAGCAATTGATTTAATAGATTCCCTCTAGTTAAGACTAGCGATTGGATTTAGATGACAGGCTGCTTTCTGCCAGCAGCATACACAATAAAACCAGCACACACAATAAAAACTAATAAAAATCAATTAAACAAGCATTTAAGCTCACATTTAAAACTAAAAAGCACAGACCAGAATAGCCTCTACAGACAGCAGTTAAATAAAAAGTTTTTTAAAAAAATAGGTTCTTTTTAAATATAAACTTTTCACGTCAGTCCATGAAGACTCAAAGAGTCTTTGTCACTGTGGTGTTGCCAGGTCTGAGGGCAAGGAGTCATAGAATCACAGAATCATGGAAGAGATCACAAGGGCCATCCAATCAAAACCCTTGCTATGTAGGAACACACATCAAAACATTCCCAACAGATGGCCATCCAGCCTCTGCTTAAAAACCTCCAAAGAAGGAGATTCCACCACACTCCAAGGCAGCATATTCCACAGCTGGACAGCTCTGGCCATCAGGAAGTTCTTCCTGAGGTTCAGGTGGAATCTCCTTTCCTGCAGTTTGAATCCATTGCTCCTCATCCTGGTCTCTGGAGCAGTGGAAAACAAGCCCGTTTCCTCATTGACATGACATCCCTTCAAATATTTAAAAATGGCTATTATGTCCCCTCTTAACCTTCTCTTCCGCAGACTAAACATACCCAGCTCCCTAAGCTGCTCCTTATAGGGCATGGCTTCCAGACCCTTCACCATTTTGGTTACCCTCCTCTGGACATATTCCAGCTTGTTGATATCCTTCTTGAATTGAGGTGTCCAGAACAGGACACAGTCGTCCAGATGAGGTCTAACCAAAGCAGAATAGAGTGGTACCATTACCTTCCTTGATCTACACACCATATTTCTATTGATGCAACCAAGAATCGTGTTGGCTGTCTTGACTGCTGCATCACACTGCTGACTCATGTTCAGCTTGTGATCTACCAAGATCCCTTTCACATATACTGCTATCCAGCCACACGTCTCCCATCCTATATTTGTGCATTCCATTTTTTCTGCCTAAGTGTAGGACCTTACTTTTCTTTCTGTTGAAATTCATTTTGTTAGCTTTGGCCCAGCTCTCCAATCTGTCAAGGTCATTTTGAAATTTGATCCTGTCCTTTGGGGTGTTAGCAACCCCTCCCAATTTGGTGTCATCTACAAATTTGATCAGCATGCCCTCTACTCCTTCATCCAAGTCATTGATGAAGATGTTGAATAGCACTGGGCCCAGGACAGAGCAGCACTCCACTAGTCACCTCTCCAGCATGAAAAGCAGACATTGGTGAGCACCCTTTGGGTTCGGTCAGTCAATCAATTACAAATCCACCTAACAGCAGCCCTGCCCAGTCCACACTTTACTAGCTTCTTTGTAAGAATGCCATGGGGAACTTTGTCAAAGGCCTTACCAAAGTCAAGATATGCTACATCTACAGTATTCCCTTCATCTATCAAGCTTGTAACCTTATCATAAAAAGAGATAAGATTAGTCTGGCATGACTTATTTCTGAGAAATCAATGTTGACTTTTAGTGATTATGGCATGGCTTTCCCAGTAATTATAAACTAACTGTTTAATGATCTGCTCTAGGATTTTTCCTGGTATTGATGCCAGGCTGACCGGGCAATAATTATTTGAGTCCTCTTTTTTTTCCTTCTTGAAGATGGGGATGACATTTGCCCTCCTCCAGTCTGCTGGGAACTTCTCCTGTTCCCCAAGAGTTCTCAAAGATTATCACAAGTGGTTCAGAAATGACTCCTGCAAGTTCTTTTAATATCCTTGGATGTAATTCATCTGGCCCTAGAGACCTGAATTCATCTAGTTTAGCCAGATATTTCTGTACTACTTTTGTACCTATTCTGTGCTGCATTTCCCCGCCTTCCTCACCTGCTCTCCATTCAGTCATTAAACTGAACACAGTGATACCTGGTAATTCATCACTGAAGGCAAAGCAGATAAGTGCAGCTAAGTAAAGGGATCACCACAGACAGAGTCAAGGGGGTCAGTGTAGGAACAGCAAATAAGGTTTAGTTTTCATCCCATCTTCCTCCCTTACAAGGACTTACATTATGTATAAGTAACGCATTACAACTGTTTAGCATCAAACTAGATTTGAGAGCAGTGTCTTCATTTGGTTTAGATGGTTGGGATCTGTGACACTTGATTCTGTGTGGCCTCTCCCATCCCTTACAGCTGTCTCTATCCTCTACCTAGCTATTTTGTTTCTCTATGATTAACTCAGGGCAAGTAGAGAAACCAAAGACTAAGACACAACTAGGAATGGAAAGAATAGTAGGAAATATTTAAAAAATGGTAGAATCTTTGCAGTTCAGACTATACTCCTGCATGAAAAATGCATGCAGGTTTGGAGGGCACAAAAACAGTATTTTCTATGCAGAAAAATAACATTTCTGCATATAAAACAAGTTTCCTGCACAGACTGCGTAGAAATGTTGTTTTCTATGCAGAAAATACAGTTTTCTGTGCATAGAACACCATTCTCCGCACAGAATGTACATTTTTCCCCACCAGAATAAGTCCTAAGCTGCCAATGCTTTGAGAACTGTGTAGTTTCTTTGGTGTTTCTTGAAGTGAGATGGTGAAATTATTCATTTTTTGCCTAGGAGAATAAAATTTACCACCCTTGACATAATCTGTTTCATACAAAGGCAAACTGAGGAAGCGAACAGAATTCACTTGATACAGTGCATGACTGAAAGTGCCGGCACAATGACTCTTGCTGTCTACAACACACTCAAGCACTCCTTTTAGCCCACATTGGTCTGCTCTGCCACAAGAGCCCATTGAACAGAAAAGACAAACAGAAGCAACATAACATAGGTCATTACTGCAAAAGCATGGGTAACAAACAGGGAGGACTCTCTGACTCAAAAAGCCCACAGTTGTCCAATCCATAACACAGTAGAAATGGCAAACTGAGACAATCTTTATTTAAAGGCTATGAACACAGAGCAGAGGTTCAGACAGAAGTGTTTACACAGCAAAAATCAACCCTCTGAACCCAGATTTTGCTGTTCCAGCATTACATAGGAATTCTATGTTGTATAGTGGGGATGGATAGGATATTTAAAAAAAACTTGAGAAGATTGTTGAAAAACATTTCTCTCAAAGGGTGAAAAACACTGGTGAGAAGAATCCCAGAGTGACAGAAATCTTTGCAATTTGAGACTGATTCTATGCAAAATTTACACGAGGTTGTTTTGCACAGGAAACAGAAACAGAAATACAAATACTATTTTCTGTGCAGAAAAAGCTGTTATCTGAGTGCGCGCGCACACACACGCACACACACAAATATGAAAATTATGGGCAGAATACTTCTCAAACTGAAAATAGCCTTCAAAAGTTTACAGTGGGAAGAAAATTGCTAAAATTACACACCGCATCCTTTGAGAAGAAAAATAGCAAAGAACTGCATCATTACTGTACTGGAAAAGAAAAACTGAGGTGAGGTGGAATTAAAGGAAAAAGGAACAACTTGAAGAAAAAATGAGAATGGCAGGAAAAAATATCATAGCAACCAGGGACCTGCCTAGGTACTATGATAAATGCCCATGCCTACAATTCTATAAAAGTCAACGCTTACTCACTGTATCAAACAAGAAATGGGTCTGAGAGTCAATGCTAAGAATATTTTTAATACAATTCTCATCTCCACTAGTGCTACATAATCATGAACTGGCTACTTTTCTGATAGACAACACACAATTAAATCCTTTAGTGCTTTTCCAAAAAGGTTTATATTAATGATAAGGAATAACAACAATACCACCAATTGCATGGTCTCCCGCTCTTCCAAAAGTAAACAATGCACGAACTGAGACAAATACATGTAAATACAACACAGACAGGTCAATTTACAGATGCAGTTGCCCATGCCAGATAAAGGGGACAGTGCAAGGAAGCACCTAACTTGAATGTCACTGGTCCACAGGCTCGGGATGTACCTGGGTTCAACTCTGAGCCTGGAAGCCATGGTTTCACTGGTAGCCATGAGTGCATTTGTACCGTTAAAGCTTATGTGCCAGCTGCACCCATTCCTTGAGACAGCAGACCTGGCCACGGTGACACATGCCTTGGTTATATCCCAGTTGGATTATTGTAACGTGCTCTACATGGGGCCACCTTTGAAGAGTGTTCAGAAACTTCAGTTGGTCCAAAGAGCTGTAGCTGGATTGTTAACTGGGGCTGGTTACAGGGATCACACAATTCCCCTGCTGCAACAGCTCCATTGGCTGTTGGTCTGTTTCCAGGCACAATTCAAAGTGCTGGTGATGACCTTTAAAGCCCTACACAATTCAGGTCCAGGTTATTTGAATGACCGTATTCTCCCCTATGAACCAGCCCAGGTTTTAAAATCTGCTAGAGAGGCCCTTCACAGGTGCATCTGGTGGGAACACAGGAGAGGGCTTTTCAGTGGCTGCTCCCAGCCTTCTCAGTGAAGTCAGACTGGCACCATCCTTCTGTACACAAGCAAAGACATTTTTATTTCAAGAGGCGTTCTATCTGTGATCATCACCTGCAGATGAAAGGAGCTGGCTATTCTTGCTTGTGTTTTTAAACATGTATTTTAACTCTGTTTTAATTATTATTGGATTGTTTAATTTGTGTTTTAACTGTTGTATGTTATGATTTCTTTAACTATGTTTTCTTTTTAAAAGTGCCTTAAGCTGCTTTGAGTCCTTCTGAGGGGAAAAAAGCAGTATACAAATAAAGGATGATGAGTGTTTCAGGCTTCAGTCCTATACTTACTTACCTGAAAAGACTCTATGCTCCTTTTCTTTGAAATAATCTTCATTGAACGGAAACTACCTCTGATTAGATAGGATCCCTCTGCACATCACACTTAAAATAAGCTATTCTAAGAGGTAAATCAACAAATCCCAACTTTAAAGGGTCATATTTCCCATGTCTGGTTAAACAGATCACCTTATCTCTGCCTGAACAGAAGCCATAAGAGAATAAAGCTCTCACAACTAATGCTACAAATAGTGGCAATGTACCAAATCAAATGTAATCCTCACCACAAAGCACTTGACAGGCACCCAGGTTAAAAAGTTCCAGGCAACACTGGAAAATTGATGTTTACTGAGTTTCCTGCCACTACCTGTGGACTTAATTCACAGCTGGTAGATTGAACTCCCCAGTTTTGGGAGTCTGCACAAAGATAACCTGTCCCTTCCCAGGAAAATCCACAAATCTTAATATTATTAAGGAGATTCCTGTTTTCTAGGTCATAGAATAAAATGGACTCTTGGCTCCAGAGCATTTATTTGGAAACCATAATTGCATATTTGGACAGTTTTAAAGCAATGCATCTCAGTATATTTGGGTTCTTCAGTCCCTGCTTTCTGCTCCCCCTGCCCTTGGATGGAAACTACATCTGAAGGCCCTGAAACACACAAAGAAGCTGCTGTACTGCATCAGTGATTTTTTAAAGAGGCTCTTTTGTAAAGAAGGTTAAGGCAGAAGCCATCTCTATTACCTATTTCTATGGTTACCTGCATAGAGAGAAATCACATATTTGAAAGAGATTAGCAACAGCGAAGGAAGAAGAGGGAAGGATTTTGGTCTAAGTAGCTAGCTTTAGCAAGTATGGGAAAAACAAAACAGAACAGAATCCAGAAGTTTCTGAAATCATTCTGGAAACTTTCAGTAGTACAACCGGTCTGCTTTCCTTCTCACCATCTTATGTTCTTCACACGGAGCCAACATGCAAGTACCTTGTCTGCCCATCTCATTTTGGCAAGAAGACTCTTCCAGTTCTTCATAATTGGACTGCCCATTCCCTTTTATCTCAGCTATGCTTCCCAGATTGTTCTAAACTGTCAGCACATTTCATCGTCGTCTTCCTCGTACTTTATATGCTCCCTTTTCCTGGCTACTGGCACAGCAAACACCATTTGCTTTTCTGTGTATCTTAGGGCTCTTCCTTATGAAGACCATTCACAGTTTCTGTGGTAATACCTCTGCTGTGTAAGTTATCCTTCTCCTACACCCTTCCACACAATTCCAGGTAATGAGTCTTCTTCTTTTTTTTTCCTATTTGTATTGTGTTGGAAGGGAGAGATCAGATTACTTAATATCACAATTCTTTCAAGAAATCACTTTGTGGTGATGAGAGAAGAGATCAAAAGGAATGAGGAGCAGTCAATCACACATTCCATTTCTTTTGGAGAGGAGTCTTTTTCTTTTCCCCCATCTTGTTCAATATATCCAGGAAGTGCTACACATTTTCAGTCATAAACTGATTACCTTGTGGCAACTGAATGTGCATTTGAATGAACAAGTAATCTTTCAGTTACCTGTTCACAAAACAGCCCTTCCCACCTAAGAACTTTCCACACACTTTTGCTTGGGATATCTAGACTAAATATTTTATTTCTCACCATATAGCACAAATCTGTCTTAAGGTGGTTGCTAGGATCAACCTAGAAGCTATCTGGCTTGTGAGGCATTTGAGGTGGGGGGAAGCACACCTTCAACATTTCAAGGTGAGACCTCCCTTTCCCCTCTGCCTCACACCATGAGCCACCACTGCAGTTAACCATCACAGACAAAAGGGAGATGGATAAACAACAGTGGAGACAATATGGATACAGTCAGGAGCTCTTTGGCAATATTTACCTATAGCGTATATTCAATTCTAATTCAGCTTGTGTGGATGTTTGGTAACACCTGTTTATAGATTTTCTTTAAAAACTGAAACGTTTAGAAGTGTAGTGCACCTGGAAATTGCTAAGCATTGGAAACTCACAATGGAGATCTCTTTTTCTTCCTGGATAAAGAGAGTATGGCCCATTGCTCTTGTGGAAAAATTAACACATCAGATAAAAGCATCAAAAGGACAAATAATCGAGACAAATTTGCACTGATCTGGTATCCATTTATCATATATACAAGATCTGAAATCACATCATTCACACTTCCAGATTAACATCTAAACTTTTGGATTAACTCATATTAACCATTTATAACTAGAGAACAGACATACAATTAGTGTATTTTGATATTTGCTGATATTAAGTGGATGCATAGATCTTGCGATCAAGTTGAATGTTATATTAATTTATTTTAGATTTTTATTTTTATTTTTTGCTTCTTTTCTGTAATTTTGTTAAAGATTAAAGTAACTTTTCTAAAAAAAACTTTAAACGTTTTACTATCTTAAGCAACAAAAACATCTCGGAACTAGAAGTGAAATTATTCATAACTTTTCGTTCTCAGACTGAAAATGGAGTTACTTGATAATCAGGTAAACCCAACTAGGAAGAGACCAGCAAGAATGTTGTGAATTTTTTTCCTAATATTCTAACATCCCGCATTGTTGTGGAGGAATTATTCTGCAGAATTCTTCCTCCTCAGTTCCTATCACTTCCCCCTTTCCACTCCTTGGCCATAGATTGCATAACTGCACAATTGGCTTTGAGTCACTGCCATGTTTCTCTCTCTTTTTCTTTCCCCCAATTCCTTCTGGGATAGCCTTTAATGTACAATTTTCTTTTTATTTTGTTCTATCAATATTAGTCTCCTTTCCTGGGAAAACTGCAACTCTGTCTCTGATTTGGTTATGAAAGCATTCTGTTATCTAGATCCAGTGTATAACATTACCCATGCTGTGCATGTGCTGTGCATGTGATAATGTGATGAAACATGCTGATTTCTGGACCAGCTTCACTGGTCTGCTCAGTACTACAGGTATAACAGCTTCCCCTCATATCAGTGTGAAATCTCCTCTCAATCATTTGCATTGCTGAAAAGTATACATCCCAAATAGAGGAAAATAGGAATGTTATTTGTCCCAGCAAGCAGAACTACCACGAATGAGAAACTAAGTACCTCCTACATCTGGAGTCATAGAGGGACTGTGACCAGCAGTGACTGGATAACACTAAAAAACTTTAATGCAAAATGTTGTATGCTATTCCACAAAGAACATCTCACCCATTTTCTATCTCTTATTACATGGATCAAGAAAGAAGCAACTGTACTGAATTAAGAAATTAGGTTACTTATGTGTTGCTAGTTCTAGCGATGAGGATATTTCCCTTTGGGAACAATCCTGAGAAATTAATTCACTTTACATTAGGTCACTGTAACATTTTTCCTTGAAATACTCACTGGTAGAAGAGTTTATCTGCTTCTTTTACAAATAGGGACCTTAAGAAAGTACACATGGAAAAAAAAGTTGAACTCTCACCACAAATACATATTCTGAACTTTCATTAATTTTAAAATAATTTGAGGCACTTGGAATAATACCTTCTTTTTTTTTGACAGAGTATGAATGTCTTGATTCAATATATCCAGTTCCTCAAAGTCACAAAGAGCAGTTGGCCCATACCACAGACTGGAATATAAACAGGTATGCTGTAGAGATCACAACCTGCGGGCTTTTTAAAATTTAAACCACCATTTTCATTTCTTCTGAGTTTAGTACTAAAGTACAAAATGTGGTAATTTTACGAAACTTTCATGAAGATGTGTCCTTATTTTGCTGATAAGTTTAGAACCAGGCCATTGTAGGGATCAGCAACTGCTAAAAGCCCAAGGAATATTATTTTGCACACAGTTGCTAACTCAGAAAAAAGGTGCAGAAATGGGAGAACAGCAACTTCAAATGGGTGCCACTTGGGGACAGCCACCACACCTCCTCTTTACAGGAGTACCTACAAAACACAGCTCTTGACACAGCCATGAGACCTTGACACTATCATGAAGAAAGTATAGGGACATGATCTCAACCTCTTGTGAGTCTCATCTTTCGGTCTGTCCAACAGCGGAGGCATGGATATAGCTACTGGTGTAGGGCAGAATAAAAACATTGCCCCCATCAGAATTCTGCCCCCATGACATTTCTAGCATTGTAGAGGGTAAGACACTGAAAACCATTCACATGTAGAATTCTTATGGTTGCTGTGTTTGCATTCCGTTGGTATCTCTACCTGCCCCTTTTCTTTGGATGACCAACCAGTATATCTAAATGTTCAACTGATGTTTTATGTTACTGCAATACTAGAAGTTTGAGGACAGAAGGAAATTTTAATGGGAGGGATATGATTCTTATTTGAGGATCAATTAAAAAAAATTAGAAAATATTCAAAACATTGCTAAAAAATGTGTTACTACAACGTCGAGAAATCTTGACAAAAAGAACTTGGACTGATGGAGAATCTTTTCAGTTCAGGATTTATTCTGCACAAAACTCACACATAATTGTTTTATACAGAAAACAGTATTTTTTCCTGCCTGGAAAATGCTTTAAATGAGGACTTCTTCTACACAATATTCAGAAAAGAAATGCTTCTTTTTTTGAAAATGCTTCTTTTCTGAGCAAAACAACCAGGTGCAAATTTTACACTAAGTCAGTCCTGAACTGTGAATACTCTTCAGAATCTGTTCACTTCTTGAAGACTTTCTCACAGAGGGAAGAAAATTACTGAAATCACTTTTTGCTTCTTTTGAGAAGAAAACTAGTGAAGAATTGCACATCTATATTGGCCACCCCATCCCATAAAGTAAGGGATAGGTGGAATTTCGAGGCTCATTATAACAGTTCCTTACTTTTTCTCCATAACTATCAAAAAAAGTATATGCCTACATCAAACCTGCTCAGTTTACCTAGTGGATGCAGTTTCAGGATTCTGTTTTTGTGAAAGAATTTTATCCATTCACTGTATAGATCCTTGCTCTAGGTTTCTTGAGCTCCAAATCCTTGCTGTAGATTTCCTAACCTTGTGCCTTCCAGTGCTTTTTCAGCCTGCCTTTTGAACCAAAAGTATATACATGGTCATATTTCTTATTAATCGGAACACAGATTACGCCCTTTTTACACACAAATGTTTCTCTCTCTTTAAAGCCTGAACTGAGAGAAAACTTCAAAAAGTGTTCTACATTTTATATCAAATGACAGCAAAATGGTTCTGCTGCATGTCAGCTTACTTTATGTTACACTTTTCCTGAAAGAAAGAATTATGTTTTATTAATTCCCTTGTCATGTTTCACATGAGAGCTCTAGCTACTCGTTACCAGAAGTCAGATTTGTAAATAAGGTATTGATTTAAATGTCGAAAAGAAATGACTTCGTTGATTTAATGTCATTCCAATCCATTCCATCATACATGAGAAATAAGCTAAGAACTGTGATAACTCTAAATGTCAGCTGAGATACTTCAGCATTTGAAGTTTAAATTGATTTCATTTTCAGGACTTCTCCACAAGGAAGCCTTCATACCATTGTCTAAAAGGGTGAGTAATCTCTGGGGATGTAAATATTTGGTTACTATTGCACACAGAAATGAATAATTTCAAAAGTTTTCTCTCTACTGTACAAGATTAGAAGCATTTTCATGCATTTTTCATGATTTTCAGATATGGGGACCTTGAGCAAAATTTATTTGCATAAAAATCATTGGATTTTGTGCTAAAAAATCTTTTATTTTTTTAAAAAAAATCATACAAAAAGGTGCATTTTGTTCTTGAGGTATCAAGAAGCACAAGACTCCAAGAACATTTATCATACACTGATCATTTAAGATGACAATCAGCAAACTTCTGCATGACCTTTTGAAGATAGGACTGTGATTATTTTGTTCCATAACATGGCCATTTCCTCCCAGCATTTATAAGCTCACAGATACTTGGTATTTGTGATCAACTATTATTTTCAATCCATTATCAACTTTCATAATCATCTTTGAAAAAGTGCCACTAACAGGAGAAACCTAAAAAGTTATTTGTATAAAAAAGTGGGTGTGTGTAAAGATTTTTTTTTTTTACAAAAACAAATTTTCTGCAAAAATAATCCCAAAGTGAAAAAATTCTGACAATTTTTTTTCAATGATGTGGCAATTATCACTGCCAAAGCATTGTACAGGCTCTAGGATGCCTCTGAGCTGGGGTGTGGATGGGCGCAGTGTGACATGGCGATCCTGTATCTATACAGTTTCTCAGTATGTTTAATCACCCTTTTGCTTTTCCTCCTGTCTGCTGGATTACATTGCATTATTCTTGCTACCTTATTATTTCAAATAGTTGCATGAGGACAAGTTTCAGAGCCTTCCCTCTTGTGTTCAATTAAATTATGCTCTGATGGTAGCATTTCAAGGAACCCCAGGTTTGGGTCTGGCACAATATTTAAGACGCTTTTAACATACATATCATTATGGAATGAAAAGGAGATCGTAGTGAGAATTGCAAGAACAATATAATTATTCTTTATTAGGAAAGAAGGAGTTATAATGGGTGCCAAAAGGAAATGTAAGCTTACATTTCACAAGGGAGGCTACCTTACCTTAAAAGAAATCAGCTCTGCTCTGCATCGCTACACTCACTGGTTGTATTTTAAGAAACTGAAATGGGGGAGGGGTAAAGGAGAGCCCATGTTGTCAAGCCTAGGCGTTTTAAAAGCTTTAGCTTTTAGTGTTACTATACACCATGCTGGCTTTCCATTCATAGTTGTAATGAAAGCTAATACATTGTTTACTTTTTAAAACCAGTATATAAATGATATTAATGCTTTTAGTAGAATAAAGCAAGACAGCCACTGTAGTGTAGTGGTTTGAACATTGGACTACAACCCTGGAGAACCAAGGTTTGATTCTCCTCTTGGTCATGGAAACTCACTGGATGACCTCAGGAGCACCACACTATCACCTGAGATAGGTACTCCTTAGGGTCACCCTAAGTTTGAAACAACACAACAACAAATAGAATAAGGCACAGTATATCTTTTGTAACAATACTAGCTACTGTCATATTTTCATTAAGTTTGATGGCTTCCGAAAAGTTTAGCTGGATACTATTAAGCCTCATCTGCAGTTTTAAGTGCTCGTACATCTATGAAAAGAATTCTGTCTGTTGGTAAAATGTGAGATATAGCAGTATATCTCACAAGCAGAATAAACAAGTTGACAAAGTAGAAGCTGAACAATAATCAATCCCATGTCCATCCCTCACCTATCCACAAGATCTATCAGAGAGAAAAAATAAGCTTAGCTGTCTTTGTATAAAGTAGCTTTAGTTACTAATACTAGTGCATAATGAAATACATGATTTAATGAAGGAGAGAAAGAAGAAAAATGGCTGCAGGTTAGAGTGGAAAAAACAAAAAAGAAATTAAGAAACATGCAAATCAGTAATCAACTAGGTCAGCCATGGTAAAGTTGCTAATTCTGCTGCTATCATTCATGATAATTACCATGAGGAGGGCAGGATGACATTGTTTTTTCCCACCAACAAATTTAAACCATTGATTGTAGATGTACAGAATTTAATTATTTTGGAGCAAAGAAACCTCCAGTATTGGTTGGTCTGAGCTACTACTATGGCAAAGGAACACTTCAGTTCCTCTGAAAATTAAAAAGTATGACTAAGGGTCCAACTAAATGTTATTTTTCACATATAGTATGCAGCTATAACTATGACTGTTTATTACTTAAAAGTAAATATGGTACTCCCCAATTTGTATCAGGATTTCATTGTATAAGTAGGAGAAGCTCAATTTTCTCCTTTAATCACCTCCAAACTCCTCTCTACATACTGCTATACTGGGAGGGGCACTTGCAGGTGAGGAGTATCACAGATGCTGAGTGAAAGGTTTAAACCTCTTCTCCATGTGTATTTAATTCCAATCTCAATTGGGCAAACTTTGCTTGCAGCTGGATAACAACAACAACAACAACAACAACAACAACAGCACAGGTGTAGTTACACACTGTATTTTAAAAGTATGTGTATCTAGAGTAGAGCGCCCTCCCAGACGGTATTGGAGGCTGCGGGCACTTTTCCAAACTCCCGATCTAGACCCTGATGCTATATATTGTTGGCATTAAGAGAACAATGCCTACAAGCCGGGGACAGGGGGAACCCAAGGGGTCACAACTTTGTTAGACTGTGGACTCAGACAAAATCTGCCTGATATGGCATTGATTGTCTCTTCAGAATTATGAACTGACAATCTGAGAGATGGGGATTGAGAAGACTTACGGGGAAGGGTAGATACAAGAGGAGTTTCTTTTATACAGTGACCTGAATTAAACATGCAATTATTTCAGCAGAACCTACTTTACTCAAACCAAGGGTACATCCAATGTTCTGAAGTTCTGGCAGCTTCTGAGCAGAGGAGCTGAAAGATAAACTGAGCCACTAAATATTCCCGTCTTAATGCCTCACTCTTTCAGAAAAGTATTTAGCAATATTTCCAGTACGACGAACAGAAAGCTTCTCCAGTTAGTGGCACTTTTTCAAAGACGATTGTAAAAGTTGAGAATAGATTGAAAGTAATACCAAATATCTGTGGGTTTATAAATGCTGGAAGGAAATGGCCACATTATAGAACAAAATAATTACAGTCCTACCCTCAAAAGGATATGCAAAAGTTTGCTGACTATCATTCTAAATGTTCAGTGATACGTGTTCTGGAAGTCTTGTGCTTCTTGATACCTCAAAGAAGGCCACAGAGAGACAGTTGACTCTGTGTGGCTTCAGATGCTAGGGCCAAGGAAATTAGCTACCCATCAATTCTGGCATAAGGTGTGGAGAAAGTTGTGCATCTCCTGCACAGTGAGGAGAAAGAGTTCTCTACACATCTGGTATCCAAGCTTCTCCTTAAGAGTACTATGTGTCACGAAACTTTTATCTTCACATGATGCAGATACAGCAAAAGCTACATAACTATAGTACCATCTGCCTCTATCATTGGATTTAAGTGCTCAAAGGTAACCTGAATTAAGAGAAACTAATGAGGGCTGAGAAGATAACACCAACAAATAAAATTTTTAAACAATGAGAATGAAAATGAAAGAGAAAGCTCAGGTTGCATGTTGAGGTAGCATTTTTAACTGTGTTGGCTTGTAGAATTATCCTTCCAGGACAGTAGCGAAAAAGGCAACTCTTGGAATTTCTATATGAGAGCAAAGGTCAACATTAAAAACAAATATGAAGAGAACTGATAAGCAGCAGTTTGAACTTCTGCACATTACTTTATTATCACAACTGAGGTGGTAGCACTGAAGCCTCTTTGAATGTATTGAAAACCTTCATTGGTCCATGCTTCATTAAGAAGAGATGGGGGAGGATGCTCTTCAGGGGAAAATTGTGGTCTATGAATGTAAAATCCTAGGACTTCATCTAACTTTCATTTTGAATGTCAGAGAATGTAGGGAGGGTGGGAACAGCAAAAGCAAGGTAGCAATTCCTTTTGAAGTGTTAAAGGAGGGTCTGTTTGTTTTTAAACTACTGGTGCATAAGACTGCAGTCCCAGTGGCAACTGGCAGGCAACCACTTTGGTGAAATATAACAGGCCACAACATTATAGGTTGCAGCTACAGATTGCTTGGTCTAGAACAGGCAAGCATCCAAGCATCAGATCACCACCTGCCAACTGATGTAAACTAGAGATGGAAAGAATATTCCAAAAATATTCAAAAAATGGTTGAAACATGTTTTTCTTCAATGACAGAAAACTTTGACATGGAGAATCCTGGACTGACAAGAATCTTTCCAGCTTGGGACTTATTCTATGAAATAAAAAATCATTCACAGATGTTGGTGCAGAAAACTGTACCTAAAAATCCACCATGTGTGAGTTTGCACCCAATTTGCAAGTAAAATATTTTCTGCGCAGTAAAAAATATTTCTGCACAGAAATATTTTTTATGTGCAGAAATTAATGCTTCCTGCACAGACATGCTGTTTTGGGTTAAAAAAATGCAAATTTTGCAAAGAGTAAGTTCTGAACTGCAAATAATCTTTGAAAATGATGTTTTCAAAGACTTTCTCAAAGAGGGAAGAAAAATGGTAAAATTACTCATTGCTTCCTTCAAGGATGAAACTGGAGAAGAATTACATGCTTAATATAAACCCAGCCCCCTCCCCTGATTGCTTGGAAAAAGATGGGATAACCAACATAAGGTCGACTTCCACTGATTATCCTGGCACCTGGGGGGGATAGGTATGACAGCTTCCCAATATGGGCATTTCTGAAACACCTGTAGCCTATGGTCCCTGAAGGATAGCCACAAAACAAGAGGTGAGAGGCACCCAGCCTCAGTTTGCATCTGAAGTCCACATCAAAACTACTGAAAGCCATGACAAATAAAATTGCTAATCTACATAACTGCTATACTAGAAACTAGGACATATCACTTGCAATACCAGAAAGAAGGTAAGGAGGCAGAATTATCGAAAACCACAATGAAGGTTATGTGCTGGGGCAGGTTTAGAATCACAGAATTGGAAGAGACCATAGGGGCCATCCAATCCAATCCCCTGCTATGCAGGAACCCACATCAAAGCATTCCCAACATATGGCCATCCAGCCTCTGTTTAAAAATCTCCAAAGAAGGAGATCCACCACACTCTGAGGCAGCATATTCCACTGCTGGACAGCTCTGACATCAGGAAGTTCTTCCTAAGGTTCAGGTGGAATCTCTTTTCCTGTAGTTTGAATCCATTGCTCCTTGTCCTAGTTTCTAGAGCAGTGGAAAACAGACGTATTCCCTCTTCAATATGACATTCTTTCAAATATCTAAGCATGGCTATCAGGTCCCCTCTTAACCTTCTCTTCTGCAGACTAAACATCTCCAGCTCTCTAAGCTGCTCCTCGTAGGGCATGGCTTCCAGAGCCTCCACCATTTTGGTTGCCCTCCTCTGGACACATTCTAGCTTGTCAATATCCTTCATGAAATGAGGTGCCCATAACTGAACACAGTATTCCAGATGAGGTCTGACCACAGCAGTTTAATTTTTCCTGTCTTCATATCCATTATGGAAGTCCATCCTCGTAAGTCCTATTAACTAGTTACCCCACTTCTACCCCTCCACAAAAGCCAAAATCCCTGGAAGGCAACGGAGAGCTTTTTTGGACCTTGCCATGGTTTGTTCACCACCACTGGACACAAACAGAATCCCCACGTAAATCTAGGAACCTGGACTTCTTGAATTCTCTTTCTTTTCTTTCCTTCTCTCCTGCTACAACTCAGACTATAAATGTTTGATTTCAAGAGCCTGCTTTTGAATGAGAATTAAACCCAATAGAAAGAAGAACAGAAGGAAAGGATGGTAGCCACACCAGTGACATTCTACTGCTCAGTCATCATCAGCAGTTTGGCTCATATCACTGCCACAGAAACCAAAAGCTGTATTTGTAAAAATGCACTGTGACAGAAGGAAAATTTTGCTCAGAGCCAAAATATCTTGACAGCATGTCCCCAGTTTCCAGCACTGAGCAGGTGCTTGCCAACTGAGCATGCAATGAGCTAGAGGCAGGAGGGTTTCTTTGCAAACTCCAGCCATATTCACCAGTTCTCCATATGTTGATATTCAATATCATGGCTTCCACCTTTTTAAGAAAAAAACATTTGAAGCACGTGTGTGTGCATAAACACATCTGTGTCTGTGCATGTGTGTGTTGGCCAAATGAAACTTATGGCAAAATCTCTTTTATAAGCAGTTATGATTTGTACTGCCTTCTCCAGCCACAAGTCACAAGGAGATTGTCTTACAGTTGCATGTTGTTGGGTTTTGTTTTTTTTAAAAAAAATACTAGGATCTACTATTCAAAGGGTCAGAAATGGGAAATTCTGTAGGCAAACATATATATTTTCTCTTTTTTCACGCTTGCAAAGATATTGCCACTTTGACAAGAAACTTGTCTCTTCTGGTCTCTTGAAAGAATTATATGAACAAGAGTTAAATGAAAAATAGTGTACAAAGTTTAAGTTTCAGCAGTTTAAGTTGGAAATGCTGTGCTCTCATACTACACAAAGATAGTGCTTTGATACCACTTTAGCTGCCATGTCTGCATCTTGTGAAATCTTGAGGTCTGTACTTTAGTGAGAGGCATTAAAGGAGTTCCCTGGCTGAGGAATCTTAGTGCCTCTCTTTCGACTGCCAGTCCCAGGATTCCAGAGGAAAATGGGAAACCCAGCTGAAAATGGGAAACGAGAAACTGATACAGTCAAAATACTAGCCTTTGAAACGCAAACAATGACAAGCAGTAATCCAGGATATTTGACAGGTGTAACGAAAAATCAACAGGCACTTTGACACTTCCAAAACAGATAGCATGATGGACCCTAGGGTAGCACAATATTAAATTTACAAATCTATGTTCATTTTCTATAATTTAGCCCCAACCATCCCAGCTCCAAGTGACATATTCTGCTTAGCATTTACAGCTACGTAGAGTTCGCATTTGTATGTAGGATGCAGAATCATGGTTAACATGGACTGCCCACAAGTCTGACTGTTGTAAGTATGAGACCTTGACTGTCCCTGCGTGGGCAGCTTGATCAGTTGACAATCCTGAAGGGCTGAGACCTAGACCTAGGAGTTTACAGCTGCTGAGTCCTGTAAAGGCCACTACCCACAAGTCTCAAAGCTGACTCATGAAACAGCTTCCACAAGAGGCTTTTTAAAGTCATTTTGCCATGGAAACGCCAATTCCATTAGGCAAACTCAAAAAACTGAAAGTGCTTCACATTCACAATTGTGGGTGTTCACATAAGAACAACTCTGAAGTACTCTTAGCTTCCAGTGGTTATGATGAGTTCAGAGTTGCTTTAACTGAGAAACGAGAACTGATGTGCCACAAATAAACATGAATGATTAACAAATAGATGTTCATTTTAAAACACAATGGTTGCAATGTTTCACCACCCACTGCTGTCTAAGAGTTCTGCAGACGGAACTTGCTTCTGCTTCTTCACTCATCACTCCCAGGACTCATCAATTTGCTGCAATATTCCCCTAAAAAGCCATTCCATGGCTGATGGACAGACCAGGAGAGAGGTTGGAGAATCATTTGGCTATGCCCCATGGGCAGATGCAGGCCAATGAGACCTTCTTCTGCCAGCATCTTGGTGGATAATGTCATTGATCGGCATCTGGCTATGGGGCATAACCAAACATTTCTTTGTTCCTCTATACTCTCTATTGGCAACAGAATGGTTGTTCAGGTGGACTACAGCAGTAGAATCATGAGTCCAGGGAACAGGGCATTTGGTCGCAGCAGAGGGTGGAAGAGACTACTAACGTCTGGAATGACAAAATAATACACACTGTTGTAAAGTGGACTTACCCTTGCATGAGCCAGTAACAGGATATCAGGCAAGGTATCCAGCTTCATCTCTCTAGAGTGTCTGTATGACAGCAATACTTAGCATTTCCCCTGTTCTATAGTTCTATATGGGAACTATTTCATTTCCTTTCTTTTGGTCATCTTGCAAAAACCCTATTGAAGGAATAAACTGGTAAACAGGTAGGATGAAATAAGGAGTGATGCTGTAATTCTAAATACTGACAGAGGGCATCAAAGGAAATGGCAAGAGCCACTAGTGGAGAAGAATATAGTGAAGCGTGGAGAAGAAGCAATCAGTGGATCAGTATTTATTACCCGCTAGCAAAAGGTTCTGCCACAATCACTGTACTGCCAGGTATATCTGACCAGCATCAGAGGCCAAATAGCGCCCATGCTGGGAAGGACCTGGATTCACAGGCTCCCAACTCTTCATATTCCAACGATATGGCCTAAAGAAGCACTCTCCCAACAACAACAACAGCCCTGTAGCAAATTCAACAGCTCTTTGAAAGTCATTATTTTAATCATGCCAATGTCACTCATTTTTGAGTAATGATTCACTTGTTGCATTATTTAAATATATTTTCTTTTGTCATTTTTACTCATTTCAATTTTTTAACAATCAGGAATTTTTATTGATGTTTAATGGTAGCATATTGATTCTGTAAATTTCTTTTCACATTTCAGAATCAGCTATTTGATTTCCTTTCACAATTTAATATCTATGTGTTGATGGTAACACTAATGTTTTAAGCTTTGCCCTAGAGCTGTTCTAAGTAATTCTGAGGGAGAGAAGAAAGGGAACAAAACCTTGAAAAAGGAGAAGGAAAAGAGGAGGATGGAAGGGAGGCAGCAATTTCTTCCTGACTGCAGTTCGCTGGATGTAGTGCTCTGGACACAGTAGTTGCTCCAGAAGTGAATTCTGTCCCCCACCAGCCTCACATCCCAGAAGTAGCATTGCCCTGCCTAAGCTGGTTTCCCTGCAACATTGCCACTACCTTGTCAGTTTCACAGAGCAAGCAGTAGATGCTCAGAATTTTGTCCTTGGTTTTGAATAAAGCTCAGCTTTACTCATTGCATAATCAGTACTCCTATTGACATGACAAAATTGGCTAGTGGGCTGAATCACGCCAAAAGAGTGAGCAAAACAATGAAGTACGTTCATGAACTTCTTCATAATGACCATGAATTTGTACTGAAATATTCAGTCATTAGGGATTTCAATACCTTCCAGATTTCTCGCTACAACTACTAGTCTACAAAACCAGCAGATGAGTATTGAAACTGTGCCTTGATGGTAACAATGCAGGTGGGCACGAAAGGAGTGAAGGCTCCCTCTTTCATAAGAAATATCGCATATGTATAAGGGTTGCTTTATAGCAGGGGTTCTCAAGCTGTGGGTCCCCAGATGTTTCTAGACTTCAGCTCCCAGAAGCCCCAGCCACTACGGTCAATGCTCAGGGCTTCTGGGAGCTGAAGTCCAAAAACATCTGGGGACCCACAGGTTGAGAACCACTGCTATATAGGGAAGAACATTCAGACACGTAATCCTTCTCCCCTTCAGTTTGAAACTGAAAACCTGGTAGCAATTTTGTCTCTTTATCTGCTGTTTGTGTAGGTTAGAGATGGGACAAGTGAGGTCCTCCATACATTGGTAGACTATAGTTCCCATCAGCCTTTTTGAGCATACCCAAACTTAACTATAAGTTTTGAAAGTTAATTTGCAGACACATTAATATGATTTTAGCTTCACTTAATTTTTTTATCTGTTGTACAGGGACCATACAACAGTGGATAAGGAGTACAAAGTGTCAAAGTTGATATTTTCTTTCTAGTAAAGACTCAAAATGTGGCAACCAAATGGTAGGTTTGCTGAAACACAGTGATAAAAATAAGATCCTAGCGTTCTACAGATTGTACATTATCAACAAATAGCCTGTCTAAGATAGTGCAGCAGGAAACTAAAGTAATTTTATATCTAAGTCAAAAAGTGGTATTGATAACAGAAGCCTTGTGTATATGAATTCCATGGACCCTCAAGTGTCTAGGAAAATAGAGCAAAAGAGAACTGTAGCAGTTTAGTTTCCCTTCTAGGTCAATGGCTGACAACAATAAATGGGTAACAAGCAAAGGCAATATACTTATTTAATTAAAAAAAGGTTTGGGACTTACTACTAAAAAACTGCTGTTTCTTGAACCAGCTAGCCCACGTCAGGGGGATGGTGACTCTAGATTTCTCTCTGATTTTTAAAGTAGCCATCTAAGGTGCTTAACATATTTGAGGAGCAGGATTCAGCATCCTGAGTAGTTCTTTTAAGATATGGACGTACCCATTGCACAGATTAAAGTGACAGAATTCTAGACTACATTATTTAGGACTGAAGGGGGATGAGTCATATTTTTGAATGCTTCCTCCTTACAAAAAAAAGCAGGAGGGTAAACAAACCTATGAAACACTTGATGTAGTAAACATAAGGAGGAAACATGTATACATCCTACTCTTGATGTGCTACTCTGCTAAACACAAGAAGCTCTTCCTTCCTTCCTTCCTTCCTTCCTTCCTTCCTTCCTTCCTTCCTTCCTTCCTTCCTTCCTTTTTATTTCAACATGGAAAGCATTGAAAATAAGACATCAAACCCACACCCTCAACTTAGACTGTCAACTTTGGGGGAAGAGGCTTTGTATGCAATAGTTCTCATGTTCCTCTCTTATATTAAACTGAAAATCTAGCTCCTTCCTGTACACCAGATCAAAATGAAAAGCTCTCAATTTGTCAAATGAGTTCATGTTTCTCTTCATGTCACTCTTTCCCTGGTATAATTTCTGGAAAAGTGATGCTGCTGTTGGAGCGAGGCCCCACCATTTTGATACTGAACAATACAGGAAAGAGATGACACAAATGAGATGGGTGGACTTCTCATCCTCCAACCATCAGGAAAAAACTACAATTCCCTCCATGCTTTTTTTAGTATTTTTTTTAGTATTTAGAATAAATGCCAAAATAAGTTCACAATGTGTGTGAGTGTGTGTGTGTTGTGCTTTTAAGTTGCCTGTTGACTTACAGTGACCCTATGAATTTCTTAGGCAAGGAATACTCAGAAGTAGTTTTGACAGTTCCTTCCTCAGCAATAAAGCATTCAGCACCTGGTATTCATTGGCAGTGCCTTTAGGGTATTTAGGCCAAGCACACAATACCTTTATAGAAAAAATATACCCATCATTTTATTTTGGTCTTCAACATTTTAAGATTGCTTGTATGATTCCTCAGGATGCTCTCAGCATAAGGCTGCCTGAAGTACTTTCTAAGCTGGTGACTTTTGACACACGCTATTTTGAATGGTACTGCATATGGAAATGTACAGGCCCGCTACTGAAAGCCCACGTGCTAAGATGAACTGAATAAGCACAATGTTTTGTTCCTTTCAAACAGAAGAAGAAACAGGGAGAAAATACTGCTTGAATCCAGAAGCTTTCTCAGCGAGCCTCCATACATGTCAGTCATATTAAAACAAACACAGATGTTGTCCAGAGCTGGCTTTTCCTATTCATTAGAGTCATGAATGGATTTGAGCAGCAATTCATTATCATTATTATAGCTATTATTAGGAACTTGTGAAAATATGCAGGAAATTCTTCACTGGTAATATATGCTTTTTCCTCCAGTTTCTCAAGTCTACATGATTTATATAAAAGAGAGAACTGCAGTGCTATTCTAAGCACTCAGATTTGTTAAGAAATAGTAATATATTTTGTTATCAAGTGGGGCCTTTCATAAATTTTAAATTAATATACTGCTAAAATACATTAATGACAGATCTAGTTTGAAAAAACACAAAGAAATGCCATGTTTATAATCACAGATATAAGATCTTGTATATGCGCGTACATGCACACACACACACACATTTAACTATCGTCTGGGGGAAAAGTTAAACTTTTGAGCCATAATCTCTTGAAAGAAATAACGTTTAGTGGACCACACACTGGCTAGTGACATATAGTGAGAAATTCATGGAACATTATTTCAGAACTACTTATATCTATCAGCAAGAGACAAGGGAATGTGGGACACAGGGTTACATTTGATTTAACAGTGACCTTTTAAGAAAATGAAATCTTCCTAGCTAGCATGCAACCCAAATGAAAAGGAAGATCAAATATATTCTGTAAATTCCTATGAGGCAGAGTTAGCACTAAAAATTTGGGCATTCTGAAAAGGTATCAGCTGCATACTCCCCATCTCTAGTACAATCTAGAATCCCAGGGATCCTTTCACATAGTATAATTACAATGCTGCTTACAATAACTGCTATGGTTCCAGCCTATGGAATCCTGGGATTTGCAGTTGAGAAGGGAATGGTTAGAGTTCCCTGCCAGAGAGCTCCAGGTTCTTCACCAAACTACAAGTTCCAGGAATTCCACGGCACACAGCCACAGCAGTTAGTGGAATCATGGCGCTATAATTGTTTAGTGTGAAACAGCCTCCAGTCTTCTGCTTCACTGTTGTCCTACCACTCCCTTGGTCACTACTACTAGAAATATCCCACTCTATTTTGTTATGGTCCCATGTTGGCACCACTCCATGTTTCATTCCGTCTGCCTTCAGAACTGTAACATGCACAGTTTCCCACCATTTCAGTGTGTACTGTGCAATCACATCATCATTATGTGGCCAGATGCAAATTGTTAACCTGTATAAAAGGGAAAAGGAAGGTAGAAATTGAAAACTGCAGCAAACTATACATGTGCAAGCAGGCTAAGCAAAGTCCAGAAACATTTTTTAAAAAATGAAAGGAACAGCTGATGCCCTTCTTCCAAAAAAATTAGGTAACTCACAACCCCAAAATCTGTGGAGAAATTCAGACAGTGAAAACTCAGCAGGAACCAGTATTCATTTCCAGTGCAGACACTGCCTGTGCCTGGTGGAGAGAAATAACACACCGTTGTCTCTGCAGGACATATTCCCCAGCCAATTCCTAATGGACTAATCTAGTCACAGCCTGGGACAATTTACTTGATCCTCAGCCATCTAAAATGTGTGTTTGCAACTTCTTTTTTTCACTAGCAAATGTTCTACCACTGTAGTACTTTTTAACACCAGCAAGAAAATATTTCATGAGTTTTCAATAAAGCTCCAAGCAACAAGGCACCATCACTACTCGCCACGCTGAGCAGGTGACTATCATGTTTATAGTCTCTCCATTACACATTCCCCTCTTAAAAACTAAACAGTACTATATTATCTTTGCAAATTTAGGACAAACATTAAGTTTCAATTTATTTGAAAATTTACAGCAATGAAAATATATTCCCAAGCTTAATATATCATCCAGAAATGCATCATTAAGAGGCTATAGTTTTAAGCAAGGAGCCAACAGAAAATTACAGAAGTGATTTATGCCCTCTTGCAAGAGTGCTAATAAGAAAATGAAATCTAACCAGTTTTTAAGAAAGCTAGGCTTGCCTGTTCTTCTTGCCCTTCTTGACTTCCTAACACTTCTTCCTCATCAACAGAAAGATGTTTGCCTGCAGAACCTGACCAAATGTTAATTTTAAAAGCAGATTATCAGGGTAAAGCCAAGCAGCTGAGTCAAGGATGGACAGAAGTAGATATACCTAGCTATCAGAATCCCTGTGCTGAGTTGGTAAGTCTAAGAGTTGTAAACCAAAAAAGTAACTTTTTAAAGCTCTGAGCGAAACTGAAAATATCTGGTGAATTAAAGGAAGAGGCAAAGCAGAATCTGGCAGATTTGGGCATGTGATCAACCACTAAATCTTTATCAAACAGATTCTGAATAGTTACTAGATGTTCAGATCTGATTACCTGTCAGAACACAACTGTGTGCATTTAAACCAATAACATAGTGGAAAATTGTCTTATCACAGGGAGAAAATGCTTCCATCTAGCAACAGGGAAATCTGTTGTGCTAAATATTCTTTTATAACTATAGAACGTAGGAATGTATAGCTAGAAGCACATTAAATTGAAGATTATTCTTTACTAGCTGGATTGCAACAAATTTAGTGTAAAACCTTTCTTATCAAACCACTTCCACAAAGCTGTCAAAGCATCAAAAGGAAGGTCAATTTAGACATTACCTACCATGTTTAAGACAATTTAACTATGGTTTGATGATGTCCAATCTGGCAGAACAATCTGCAATGAATCAAGATTCAGCACGATTTCAATGAATTTACAAACCACAGTTTGTGTTCATGATGATCTGAAGTGACAAATGATACTTGTCTGTTGATTTAGCTCCACAACCTGCTGCACAAGGAATATAAGACTCAATTTATTTTATCACTGTATGAAACTGTGGAAACAGCAGCACATCAGCAGCTTTATTCATTCATTCACTCATTCAGTATTTGCATCCTGATTCTTAGGGCTGTTTTCCCAAATCACAGGATAGCATTCATAATTCATAGACCCAGTGAATCCTAGACCCAGGGATTTACAGAAATGTTGATTTGCCATCTAGCAATTCATTCACTGGATCTATTCTAGATGGCTCTAGTCTCTGCATTTAGGCTTCAGAAATTATATAGTATGAATTACATCTTAGGTCCATAAATGTCAAGGACAAATATGCCTTGAATTTAACTGGTGCAATCCATTTAGCATACTCATTAAACACCAACACATAGGAGGAATTAGAATCCTGGCCCTTGTATTCAGAAAAAGTTTAACTGTAAGCAGCTTAAAAAGAGCACTATTCAGGGATTAGGAGGTATAGTGGAAAGAGGAATGTCACCAATTGAAATTAAGTTAAAGATTATCTGACTCTCAGATCGAAGTTGGAAGTAGGAGGAAAATAGATTTGAATTAACAAGAATTTAGAGTTTATGTAAGTTTTAATAATGTAAGTCTAATGTAACTGTCATGTAAATTTGTTGGTAAGTCATGTAATTTGTATTGTTATGTAATTTGTATTGTTTTGTTAGTGTATGTGTATTATAAGAATAAAGTTTAAAAAAAAAGAGCACTATTCTTTCAACATAGAATCATAGAACTGGAAGAGACCACAAGGACCATCAAGGCCAACTCCTGCCATGCAAGAACACACACCCAAAGCAACCCCAGCAAATGGCCACTTTGCCTCTGTTTAAAAACCTCCAAAGAAAGTGACTCTACCACACTCCGAGGCAGCATATTCCACTGTCAAATGGCTCTTACTGCCAGAAAGTTCTTCCTGATGTTTAGGTGAAATCTCTTTTCCTCTAATTTGAATCCATTGCTCCATGTCCTAGTCACTGGAGCAGCAGAAAACAGGCTTGTTCCATCCTCCATATGATATCCCTTCAAATATTTAAACATAGCTATCATGTTGCCTGCCAGCCTTCTCTTCTTCAGGCTAAACATATCCAGCTCCCTAAGCCACTCCTCATACAACATGGTTTCTGGGCCTTCTACCATTTTGGCTGCCCTCCTCTGGACATGTTCCAGTTTGTCCGTATCCTTCCTGAAATGTGGTGCCTAGAAGTGGAAACAGTATTACAGGTGGGGTCTGACCAAAGCAGAATAGAGTGGTACTATCCCTTCCCTTGACCTAGACATTATACTTGTATTGATGCAGCCCAGAATCACATTGTCTTTTTTAACTGCCACACTACACTACAGACTCATGCCAAGCCTGTGATCTACTAAGACTCCTAGATCCTTTTCACATTTACTGTGCTCAAGCCGTTGTCACCCATCTTATATCTGTGTATTTCATTTTTTTTTCTGCCTAAGTGAAGTACTTTACACTTTTCCCTGTTGAAATTCATTTTGTTACTTTTGACACAGCTCTCTAGTCTATTAAAGTTATTCTGAATACTGATCCTGTCCTCTGGATATTAGCTATTCCTCCTAATCTGGTGCCATCTGCAAATTTAATAAAAATGCCCCATATTTCTCTCATCCAAGTCATTGATAGATGTTGAATAGCACTAGGCCCAGGAAAGAACCCTGTAGCACCCCACTAGACACTTCTCTCCAGGATGAAGAGGAGCCATTGGTGTGCAGCCTTTGGGTTTGGTCAGTCAACCGATTACAAATCCACCTAACAGCAGCATTGTCTAGCCCATATTTTACTAGTTTGTTTGCAAGAATATCATGGGGGACCCTGTCAAAGCCTTTACTAAAATCAAGATATGGTACATCCACAGCATTCCCTTCATCTACCAAGCTTGTAGCTTAATCAGAAAAAGAAGTAAGATTAGTCTGCTGTGACTTGCTTTTGAGATACCCATGTTGACTTTTAGTGATCACAGCATTCCTTTCTAAGTGCTTACAGACTATCTGTTCAATGATCTCTTCTAGAATCTTTCCTAGTATTAATTTCAGCCTGACTAGATGGTAATTGTTTGGGTCCTCTTTCTTTCCCTTTTGGAGATAGGGACAATATTTGCCCTCCTACAGTCTGCTGGGACTTCTCCCATTCTCCAGGAATTCCCAAAGATTATGGCCAGTGGTTCTGAGATCACATTCTGGCAGTTTTTTCAACCCCCTTGGTGTAGTTCAACTGGTCCTTGGGATTTGAATTCATTCAGAGTAGCCAGGTATTGATGTACTACCTCTTCACCTATGCTGTGCTGCATTTCCTCTACCACATCATCTGCTCCATTTTCCCCAGGGAGAATGTTTTTTTTCCTTTTGGGAGAAGACCAAGGCAAAGAAGATATTGAGTATTTCTGCTTTTTCTCTGCCCTCGGTTAGCATTTCACCATCCTCTCCACACTGATGCCCTATCATTTCCTTGTTCTTCCTTTTGCTATGGATATAGCCAAAAAAGCCCTTTTTATTGTTTTTAACCTCTCTAGCAAACCTGAGCTCGCTCTGTACTTTAGCTTTCTGACTTTATCCCTACACTTGCTGGCTATTTGTTTGAATTCCTCTTTGGTGATTTCTCCCTTTTCCCATTTCTTATACTTGTCCCTTTCACATTTTAGCTCCACTGAAAGTTTAGACATTCATCCTGGATTCTTGAGATATCTCCCATTTCGACTCCTCATTGGAACTGTTTGCAATTGTGCCTTCAATATATCACTTCTAAGAAACTTCCATCCATCATAAATTCCTTTGTCTTTTACTATGCTTGACCATAGGATGACACCTAATATTTCCCTAAGCGTACTGAAGTCAGCTTTCTTCAAGTCTCTAGAACGCATATCTGACTATGCTTGATTTTCCTTTTCTGCTTTATATAAACTCCAGGAGAACTTGGTCAACATGGTCACTTCCACCTAAGAATCCCACCACCTCCACCTCACTAACCAGATCATCATTGTTGTTTAGGATTAGATCTAAAACAGCTGTTCCTCTTGTTCCCTCTTCCACCTTCTGGACTATGAAATTGGACCTGTTACTCTTGGCAGAGTTTGACTTCCCACCAATATCAGTATAGTTGAAACCTCCCATTACTACTATATCTCTCCTTTCCGAATGTTTGGTCATTTGTTCCAGTTCTCAGGCTGGCTTGGATGTCTGTAGTATTACCCCCCCCCCCGCAATGACATCACTCTGGCTTCTCCTCCCCTTAATTTTTATCCACATGCTCTCAATCTGACTACCAGGATTTAAGTCACAGATCTCTTCACGGGTGTAAATGTCCCTGACATATGGCACTCCTCCTCCTCCTCCTTTCTTCTTTAGCTTATTTCTCTGAAATAGGTTATACCCCTCTATTGCTACATTCCAATCATGAGACTCATCCCAATAGTATTTTATTCAGACAGGCATTCACTGTATGATTATATGTGGCATGTCTAATAGGTGCTGGATATTGTGGTCCTGATGAGTATTTGAGTTTTTAATTATGTATTTTAACATTGTTTTAATTCTTTCAATTTTTAATTATGTTTTAACTTTTATATTTTATGAGTTTTAACTATGTTTTTTAATTGTAAGCTGCTTTGAGTTCCAACTTGGGGAAAAAGCAGGGCATAAATAGAGATGATAATCATCATCATCATCATCCAGCCAGATGTCAGTGATGCCTACTATATATTTGCTGTGCTGTGCTAAGTTCAAGTTCATCCTGGTTATTTCCCATGCTCTGTGCCTTAGTGTAGAAGCATATGAGACCATGGGCCACTCCTCCTAGTTGCTTATTTAAGTTTCTTTCTCTCCCACTGTTAGGTTCCTGTACTGTTTGCCCAGCTGTCCCTATAAGACTCTGACTATTATCTTCAGCACTTGATGAACTCGTGCCCTCAAGAATGCTGTCTCCTTCCCCACCCCATAACTCAGTTTAAAGCCCTTTGATCAGGTTTGTGCGACTCTTAGCAAATTCCTCTCAACTGGCAACCCATCACTTGCCAGAAGTCCATCTTCATGAAACTGGACAATTTCAAAATACTAAAAAATTTTGATGAATTTTACCCAGGATTACATGCATGAGGCAACTAAAAGACTTCAAACATGGAAGACTATCAGAACAGACTATCAGAACAAAGCAGAGATGTAATGGGCCTGTGACAACTATGGAATTTATTGAAGCAATTAAGAAGTTCATACTGGGGGAAGCACCAGGCACAGATGGATTATCTGCAGTGTACTACTGGAAATCTGAACAGGACCTACTCCAACCAATAAAGATGGCGTGTGATGAGATATTAGAAACAGAGTAGATGAAGATGCTAGAAATGCTTGTACTATGGTGATTCAGAAAAAGACACAGATGAAGCTTTAACAAAGACACATCTCATTATTAAATAATGACTACAAGATAGTTACTTCTATTCTGGCTAACAGACTACAGAGGCAAATCACACCAAAATATTCATGTGGACAAGGATAGGTTTCTTTCAAAAAGACAATTAAGGAGTAACATAAAAACTGTTTTTAATGTCACTGAATATTTGGAATATTTGCCAATAAAATGGCAGCTCTGATTTTCTTAGATGCAGAGGAAGCATTTGGTATTTCATAGAAGTTTTTCTTTCAGCTGTTGGAAAGAACGGACTTTGGAAAAAAATTTATTCAGCCAATAAAGACTATATACTTGGGACAAAAAGCCCAGATATTGGTAAATGACAATATAACAACACTTACTGAGATACAAAATCAATCAAAACAAAATTGTTCCTCTCACCAATAATGTTTATTAATGGAGACATTATTGAGAAATATTAGACAACATGACAGGATAATCAGACTGAAGATTTTAAAAAATCAGTAGAAGTTGAGGACTTATGCTGATGAGCTTGTGATAATGATTCAAAATCCACGGGACTCAATGAAGGAACTTTTGGAGGGTAAAATCAACATATTTGGATTATGTTCCAGATTTAAAGTGAACTCTGATAAAATGAAGCTGTAGCCCAAAAACATGATGTTGGAAGAAGAAAATGTACGTATTGCTCTGTCCAATTTTAAAATTGAAAAAAAGGGGATTAAACAGTAGGAGTCACAATTACAAATAATATTAGTCAATTGTTTCAAAATAATTATGAAAAAGTTTGGAAAGAAAGTAAGAAAGACTTAGAAAAATGGGGAAAACTAAATCTATCCCTTTGAGGGGAGAACTGCAGCAATAAAAACAAATGTGTTGCCAAGACTTTTATTTTTTATAAGAAATGAAATACTCTTTTTGAAATAGCAGAGAAAAATCTTCAGATTATACGGCAGGCGAGAAAACCCAAATAAGAGTTAAAACACTGTATGATATGAAAGAAAGAGGTAGTATGGAAATGCCTAATGTTAAATTGTATTACAAGGCCTGCTGTTTTCTGTGGTTGAAAGAATGGATAAGACTGAGAGACAAGATTATACTATATAATACTGAAACCTTTGGATTTTGAAAGCCATGAATTAAGATTTGGGTGGCATAGTCATCTCTAGTATGATAAAGTCAAGGTATGTCCTGAGTTTAAAAGTCATTATATGAAGACAGCTTACACTGGAGTAAATACAAAACTGAATAAATATAAACAGAGATGTAGAGTAAATATAAACAATGATTTTTTCCCTCTTAAGATAATACTTCACTACAGGAAGCTTTTTTTTTTTTGTGGAAAAAAATGGGTTAAAATAGATGGTTATATTATGAGGATCTCATATATTTTGAACAACATAACTGAAAGTTTAAAACAATGGTAAATATTTGGGTAGCTTGCTCACATGCAACTTAAAGATAGACTTAACCATAAGAGAGATCATACTCTAGAGTTTGGAGAAAATGAGTTTTACTTATGCCTGTGTAAGGATGGTGATTGTATAATTAAAAAAAATCATTAACGTCTTTTGAAGCTAAAGATAGAGGATGAGCCCGTCAAGCTATACATGATAATGCAGACCCAAATGTTTGAGCACAATGTACAACTGGGGGAAAATGTTCTCTAAAGATATAATATTTAGTTTTTGTACTAATCTAAAAGAAAATATGTCTAAGATGATGTGTAGATGGTGTTTAACTCCAAACAAGTTGTTTCAAATCACTGCTGGGAGAGTCAAGTTAAGGAGGGCTACTTTTTTCATATGTGGTGAACTTGTAAAAAGGCAAAAAGCTATTGATCTAAGATATATATGTTAATGCAAAAAAAGAAAAGTAGATTTTGTAATGTATCCAGAAATGTGTTTGATATACATTATGGATAAGGATTTGGATTATAAATATGAACCTCTTCTTCATTATATGACAGCAGCTGCAAGAATATAGTTTGCACAGATCTGGAGATGAGCTGAAGGTTGCTGTTAAGGTCCCAAATGGCTACATTAACATGGGTTTTAAAAGGCAAATCGGGCAGATTTCTCAAAAGATTTTAAACAGTTTATGGACTTCTTGAGCAATAAAAAGCCAAATGATACATTAATTAGTAGATATGTCTATTAGTAGTTTTCCTTAGCTGGATGTGTAATGGTAGAATGATATTACCTTGCTTTCTTCTTATTTTCTTTTTCTCATGACAGTGTGGTAGGGGGGTTAGAGCCCTTTCCTGTATTAGTGTATGAGTATTCTAGTATTTAGTTAGTAAGTCAATATTTTAGGTATTTCTTTTTCTTTAGTTTGTTGTTTAGTATTTTATGTGGTTTAGTGTGTTAACATTAGTTTTAGGTCTAAGTTAGTAATGCTTGTTGGAGCTTATGTTTATGTAATACGTGTTATATACTTTTGTGTAAAACTGATAAATATATAAAAAATTAATAATTGATAGTTATTAGTGCTCTTTTGCAGGAACCAAATAAGCATTATTGAAACAAAGGCCCTTTCCATACCCCACCCTCAACCCGCAATGGCCACGAGATCGTGACGAGGTTACAATGATGGTTCTGCATGACATCGTGGCAATCCCACTGTGATCCTGTGGCCACCTATCACAATTGCAGATTAAATCATTAACGGGTTTCTCCCATCTGTGACATGCAATTGTGCAATCCTCCCACCCTCCTCCCACACTTACCTGTCGTGCACAACAGCAGGAAGCACAATGGCTGTGCTTCCTCCCCCAGCGCAGCTTGTGGAGGGGAAGGGTGGAGCCATCATGCTTCCTCCCATCCAGCAGGCAGCCACTGCAGAGGAAAGAGGCTTTCCCTGGATCCCTACGTGACGGCTTCGAGAAGAGGTAAGGTGCAGAGAGGGCCAAAGTGCAGAAATCAGTAACTAGAGGAAAATACAAATAATTGTGTTCTGAGAAGGAGAGTGGTTTTGTCCTGGTTTTGCTTTCCTTTGGTGCAGTTCACAAAAAGCTTATCTTAGCAAATGTCATCTTCCTACAGCACCCAGTATTCCCAAGCAGTCTCCCATACAAGTACTAACCAGGCCTGCTTCTGCTTAGTTTCTGAGATCAGACGAGATTGACCATGTTCAGGGTGATATGGCCATATGCATCAACTTGTTAAGAATGTCATTGTATGACGGCTGAGAATCCAAAATGCCCTAAAAGCAACAATTTGTTCTTTCCTAGTCCCTGAATCCTTTGTTTGTTTATCATCCAACCTAGTTCTGTAAATACCAAAGCTGAGCTACTACCTCAATATTTAGTGACTTTTAATTGGTTCTAATAAAGCTATTAGGATAAAGATTTTGCTATGTTTTCATCATTCTCTTTGTTTGTACAGATATAAATGAAATGTTGACCTGTCTGGCTCGTGTGTGTGCAAGGAAATGTTTTTTCAAAGGCAGGAGGAATGTGCTATATCATGCAGTACCCACTCCATGGATTTATTATTGGTTCAATGGCTGACTCCACTTATGAACCCTCATGGCAAGCTGTCACCATTTCTCATGACCTCATACATCTCTGACTTCATTAATCAGCCACTTCTAGTTTATGGTTTCATTTCTCAGCCTTCGAAGGTTCTTTGTGCACTTTTAAACTCCTGACCAGGTACAGAGAAAATACCAAGTTTGTGCTTTCCAGATTTCAAAAAATAAATTAAAATAGACTAAAAGGGATAGATTAAAATGATCTAGTGGAAAGTGTGTTCTACAGAGTCATATATGCACTCCCAGCATCAGCACTCAGTATGGTGGAGCAAACACCAAAGGACTCACAGCAGCAATGCTCAAGTTGGCAAAGTGAAAACTAAACCGATGTAGCTAACACCAGCTGCTTTTCTCCATAATGCCTCCCAGCCTCTCTATATCAGGGTTCAGGAACATTCTGGGAGGAAACAAAGACGCAGCTATTTCATCCAGCTCTTCTCTTCCCAGCACCAAGTTCAGTGTTCTGCTGCCCATCTACCCTCGTCACATTGAGGCCATTTCCGCATTACACTCTTATAGTGCCATGATTCCACTTTCAACATCCTATGGAATCCTGGGGTTTGCAGTTTAGGGAGCAGCTGGCTGGTCCCTTCCTAAACTGCAAACCCCAAGATTCCATAGGATGTTGAAAGTTGAATAATCGTGCTATAAGAGTGTAGTGCAGAAATGGCCTCAGTAAACTCACTCTGGAGGAAGCCACAAACAGAGAAAGGTGACAAAGTGCTGGTTGCCAAGAACCCATTTAAGCCTGATGCCAGCCCCACACATTTTCATAGAGAAACAGCTACATATTTATCTGCACCTATCTAGCCGAGAGTAGATCCTTATCCATAAGAATAGACTCTTGGTATGTGAAACATCCAAAAGAACTCTAATAGTGCTATGCCTTTATAAAAGGAAGGACAAAGGGAGGGTATACAAGAAAATATGAGGATAAATAATTTTCCAATACAGAAATAAGAGATATCAGGAGTGGGAATAGTGGGAGAGAAGGAGTTAAAAGTGGAACAGAAGTAGACCCAGTTGCGATGAAATGGATTTTGCCTGAGTTTTGTTTCCTTTTTAAAGCATTCCAATTTAATGCTATATACAGTCTAGTATTGAAAATATAACTATGTAATTTGAATAAGCCAGCTTCTGAAAACATGGTTTGAAGCTATTTTTGTTTGTTTGTTTGTTTAGCTAATAATTCTTTTTAAGCTGAAAAAATGAGGTATACTGGGAGCTGTCAGTCAGGCTCCCAAGGGCCACACTGGACCCCCCAAAAGGGTGTAAACAGGCCGCACAGTTTAAATCCCTGCTCTCAGAGCATATACCTTATTCTCCATCTTCTTTTCTCAGCCACTTCATTCCTTTTCCCCTGCCATCTTGTTTTTTCTTCTCTCCTGCACCCAAAAATCAGTCAGAATTTTTTGTACACTGAAAATGTCCAGCTCTCACTGGACTAAAAGAAAAATATTCCCGTTTTCTGCATGACTGCTGAAGTTCTGGCTTTTGTGCTCCCCATGAAGTGTGTAAATAAAATATAGGATGGACTGGTAGTATATTTTTCATACATTTAAAAAAAAGATAAGATTTATGACAGAGAAAATGGCTTTTCTTGTGAAAACACAGTTCTTGTAAGTACTAATAAGCTGTTTTATTTATTTGCACCTCTGACAAAATAATTTCTGAAAGCCAAATGGTCTCATACCAGGATGATGAGAATGATGAGGCTGCTCTCAAGCTGAATTGCGGCTATCCCTCCAATGACACCATCTCAAGAGCTATATGCAAGGTTACCGAAAATTCACAAAATCTTGTTTCTAAAATTAAAATCTAGCTGAAGATTTAAGTCAGCAAGGTAATGGGAATTAAATAGAGTACATGAAGAGGATAATGCTGACTGAGCAGAATGAAAGCCGGAGTTCAGGCAATCCATCTCCACGTTGCTGAATGGAGCACCAAAGCAAAGACATGACCTAAAACATTATCCAACACAACTCAGTTTAATCACTTCATATATATATATCCATATGTCAGCATTCTCTCTGAGTATTAAGAGCAGGGCCAAGGATATCCTTTCCCACTTTAAATCAGGAAAAGCTGCTTGCAGTACACACTCTAACAGAGGCACCTGCCGATGAGATGTCCATTTTCATCCTCAAGATTATTGACCCTTCCTTTTCAGCACCTATACACTGGTGACTAGGCTGTTTGTTCCTGTAAGAAAGCCTTCTCTAGCCTAGGGCTACTCACATGTTCTGGATTACATATCCCACCTGTCCCAGGCAGCATGGCCAATGGTCAGGGTCAATGAGCGTTATATTGCACAATAGATGGAAGATGCTACATTGGGCAAGGCTGCTGTAGGAAGATGTCCATCTCTCATGGATGCTGTGGCTTGGTACAAAGCCCAGCAGATGTAAGAGTGTAGCATGGGCACTCACTGGATCTTCTGTGGAGTCAAAGCAAATCTGAGTTACAACAGGAAAAGGGGGAGCTGTCAGGACCTCAGTCAGCAAGCTATAGGAGACACCGGAAGGCATATTATTTCACAAAGAGAGTAGTCTGGAGTTGACAAAATCTCTAGAAAGGATGACAGAACCTGGTGGATGCTCCTGCTCCAGTGTGGCTGAGGGGATAGGAGAAGCTGAAGGGGACCCTTCCTCAGTGTTAGAAGGCTGAGGGACAGTTATGTCCTTAGGCTGGGAAAACAGGCCTGAAATGCAGTGACCTGATATCTGTTTGCCCCTTGAATGCTCCCTGGTGTAATATGGAGTTTTCAAACCAGGAAACACAACTATTGGCACTAGACACAGAAAAGCTACAAGTCATTCCACTACTTATGAAGGTAAATATGTGTGTGTGTATGCATGTGTTATATTACTGACAATTTGCTGCCCTTTGTTTGTATTCTAAACCTCCCTAAGAAAGGCTGCCTTGTCCTCACTCCTTTAACCACACAGCCCTGAAAGGATAAAAGAAAGAAAGAGAAGCTTAGAGCTACTTTTGTATTTCTTACCTTTTTGTATACTACAGGACTTTTCATATAAATGTATGCTATGTTCATCTTCTCTTACTTCAAGCTTCCTCACTGCTAGGTCTTTATTGGTAATTTCTTTTACAGCCCCACTAATGCAGATGTGGGTATGTGTGTGAGAGAGAAAGACAGACAGAAAGACAGGCAAACAGAATGTGCTCTCAAAGGCTGTGATTCTAACAAGAAAGCACCCCAATTTTTGCCTAGGTCTGGCCAGACAAAATACCTGACCTAAGCCTGTGATATGCAGATGACCCCAAATAAAGTTCAGCAAACTGTGGCTAAGTCCACTCGCTGTTCTGCCTCTGTGTGAGGACTCAGGTTACACAATCGCTTTAAACAATGTGCACAGAGAAACCATTTCACATGCTGGTATCCATTCCTCCAAGAAATTCATTTAATGAGGCCTGTTTTTCAGCACAGCTAGAAAGGAAAACAAATATCTCTCTGTGAAACTAGAAATCAGATGAATATGATGGGCTGTGGTCAGTTTGCCTGAGTTGTTGGCGCTGTGAGATAGGCAGAACAAACAATTAAGTAGTCAAATTTAATGGAAAAATGATACACAGTGAAAAAAGTATGAAAACCAAGTATGTACAACAATTGAGTCTCACTAGTTACCACTGTATTTTTCCTCTGAGTTCTTTGCTCTACCATCACAGAAATGGAAAATTTCTGCACCAAAAAAGTAGTTTCTGATAATACAATAAATATGTATACTTTGTTCTTTAATATTTTTGCTCGCTGTGTATTTAGTACACCTTATAATGATAGAGACTGGGTGCTACACACAAGGATTTGTTCAACATTGTTAAATAAACTAACACAAGCAGGCAAAATTGCCCTCAGCTCTGTTTTATGCCTCCCTTTCCAAAGGCAAAATTTGAACATGACAATTCAGGATTATGCACAGCAATGAAATTACTATGCATGCATATGTTCCTCAGGACTCAGTTGTTTTTTTAATGGTATGATACTTTTCAATGTTTGTGCCAGGATCAAAGCTTGCATAAATTATGCAGCAGTATCTTTACTTGTTGCTGTTTTTGTTGTTGTTGTTGTTGTTGTGTGCCTTCGAGTCAATTCTGATTTATTGCAATCCTAAAGCAAATCTATCACAGGGTTTTCTAGGGCTAAGAATGTGTGACACACACAAGGTCACCCAGTGGATTTCCATGGCTGATCAAACCTTGGTCTCCAGGATCATAAGCCAGTGCTCAAACCACTACATGACGCTTTCTCTGTCTTTGTTTAATAGGGCCTAAATACCATGTAGGTACCAGATCCCATATGACCTTGGAAGCTAAGCAGGATCAGCTCTGGTTAGTAGTTGGATGGAAGACTGCCAAGGAACACCAGGTACTATGGGCTGTATTTCAGAAGGAGGAATTAGCAAAACCACCTCTGAGTTTTCCTTGCATAAGAGAATCCTTTGAAATTCATGGGGTCACCATAAGTTGACAGGTGGCTTGAAAGTGCACGCATGCACAGACACACTTGCTTAATT
The DNA here is from genome assembly GCA_948472985.1 of Iguana delicatissima. Taxonomy (NCBI): domain Eukaryota; kingdom Metazoa; phylum Chordata; class Lepidosauria; order Squamata; family Iguanidae; genus Iguana; species Iguana delicatissima. Next base: position 475,839 of record CAOKZL010000619.1, read on the forward strand.
CTGCATGACCTACGAAGCATTACTATACGTTTATTTAGAGATTTACTGTCAGGTTTGAGTGCATAGGGATTCACTACTAATTTCCTTCTAGTAATTATGGTCTAAGGCCAAATCTACATAGGGCACTAGATCTCTAATCACATTTATATGCACAGCCACCCCATCCCTCATCCTCACTGAACAGTTCTAGCATCTAAGATTTCACTAGATATTGTCTTGCATGCTTTGCAGTCATAATGGCTAGTAACCTATATTCTCTCTTTCCTTGCTCCATCCACTTCTTGTTTCAAAATTAAATTTGAAAGCCTCAGGAGATTAAAATTCTGGACTCAGCACCAAATATTGCACTTGGTCAGAGGCAAGATTTAATGTTTCATTAACTGACACCCTGAAATTCATAGATCTCATCCCTAGGCAAAGTAGTTACACTTGGATTACCCTGAAATCAATAAAACTTAATTTAATCATAACTAACTTTATATTCCTGTCTGTTAAACGTTATGCCTGTTGTTAGTGATTTGGGAAGCAATCTCTTTCTGTTGTGCTTTGTACTTCCCATAGTATCCATGGCAACTCCGAAGATACCAGGTATCTTTGATTTCATCAGTTGTAGATCTAAACTGGGTGTGTTTCAGAACATACAGGAGGTATCCATAAAGAACACATATCAGATGGAACTGGAGAAAAAGCCAGCTTGGGATAATCGTTCACATCAGTGGATCAACAGTGTTCAGGTACTTTGTAATATAACCAAAATGAACATATGAACTCTTTAGAAAGAGGACATCCTCTTCAACGGCTTTCTACATGATTGAAACCATGGAACATCAGGGTTTTTCAGGACCCCCCAGTCATATGCAGGGACTCAAAATATAGGGCATTTCCACATTAGACTGTTATAGTGCTATTATTCCACTTTCAACATCCTGTGGAATCCTGGGGTTTGCAGTTTAGGGAGGGGCTTTTGATTGCAAACCTCAGGATTCCATAGGATGTTGCAAGTGGAATAATAGTACTATAACAGTCTGGTGCAGAAATGGCCATAGAGGAAGCTCTCCTTTTCAATCCATAATTTTTCACATGAGGAGAAGCGACACAGATTCTACTTAACACAAAGAAGAGATAAAATACTTTCACTGGAAACCAAGCTTGTCACATCACCACAGAACTCAATTCTTTTTTTCCCCCTTTTCTTCTCTTTTTAGTATACATTCCATTCTTTTATAGGACTGCTCTGGGAGAATGTCATTGATTCACATGAGGTGCATTTTACAGAATTCTGACTATTTACCTTTAACTGTCTCCCATGGTACAAAAATTAAACTGCACATTTCCTCTAAGAAGCAAATCTCTTGAAAGCTGACAGTACTCCAGAGTATTTATCAACAGGCAGAACAATCACAGGGGAGTGCTAACAAAAAGAATATCCATAAGGAAAAACCAATTCTACTTTAGAGGCTGTCCTTGACTTTTTCTGTTACACAAGACAAAACTTCAACAAGCTCTCAGTCTGATCTCCTTCAGAATGTGAGTTCTATACTAAGTAGCCGCTGTGAAAATTTTACTGAGGTTTATGAAGAGCAATGGTTCTTAAACAGTGCACATGTATTGCCAACAGAATGTAGAACTCAACTAGGTGAGACACAGGGTTTGTTTGTTTTTTAACAGTTTTCAAGTACCAAGGGAATTGTTATTTTTGTTGTGCTTATACCAAACAATACAACTACAGTCACCCCTCTGCATTTGCGGGTTTCACTTTTGTGGATTTGAATAATCAGGGATTATTTTCCGTCACCTCTGCTGCCTCCCTGTGCCATTTTTAATAAGAACTACAAGCCTTGTGAGACTGAGAAATTGCGAACAAGGCTTGTAAGTCCCTATTAAAAATGGTGTGGGGCAGCAATGGAGGTAGCAGTAAGCCCCACCAGCCACCCACTTCTGCCTTGTGAAGGAACTCTGATGCCTCAGAGGAACCCATGTTGAGTTGAACGTGGTAATCATACTTTTTGGTGTGTTTAATATGGTTTGGGAGGGCCTGGAGTTATTCATGGTTTTTCAACTTTTATGGGGGTCCTGTGCCCCTAAACCTAGCGAATGTGGAGGGGTGACTGTATATCCTTAAAACTTACCAGAAATGATGAATATAATAGCCTACCTGTACCAATATTCTTCTCAGAATTAATATGTCTTTTGTTTTCTGTCATGATGGGACTCAGGCTATTTGAAAGAGTGATTGGTGGGAGATAAGGTATGAAGGGGTAAAAGTCACTGTTGTAGAATATGGTTTATGCCTGGGGTGGACAGCTGCAAGAGAGCTGGGACTAATTCCAAGCACCATGGGCCACAAGCTAAGATACCTCAACTTTTCTTCAGAATCCTGGTCAAAATGGTGACCAAAAGTGATGTTGCATCACTTCCAGTCACCATTTTGAGAGGGACTCTGACAAAAAGAAAAGAAAAGGGAGGTATTAGGGGTGGGGCTACTGTAGGTTGGAAGGTATGTTCACAAGTTTTCATGCATTTAGGGAGCTTTCTACATGATTTTTGAAGGAAAAGAGCTCCACAATACACTTTTTTTAAAAAAATAGGGGGCTGAGCGGCTCTGAAGAACTAGAAAGGGGCTTCAGGGGTGCAAAAACAGGATCTAAGGTGATACGTAGCCCAAAGGTCATGTTTATGTCACTGGTGAATTATGTATTCATCTTCTTTGTAACATTTTTCCATAGGAAATGTTTGATATACCACCCTAACGTCAACATTTTAAAGTAAGTTGAAGTCTAATACCTCTTGACTTAATTTTGGGAAGTACCAAAAAAAACCCTCTTCCAATTCTGGACAGAGTTCTGCAAATGTATTTTGCCTGATACATCTTCTGTTCATGCTGTACATGCTTACTGTTGTTAAAACTTGGGCTCCAACCTGAGCCTTCATTGCACTGGACAGATGCTTTTGTTCTTGTTTAATTCATGCCTCATTTGCTCACAAACATGAACACTTGAAAGGTCAAACCTCTTAACCCTGATAAGTTGGACCAAACTGAAGCTAAACTGGCTTCTTAGCAAATAAAAGATGCCTTCTGAAAGATGACACAGAATTAAGAGAGCTAAAGCTGGACCAGCATCTGTGCAATCCCCAAGTATAACACTTACTGGAGGCCTCCTACTCACATCTTCTATTATCCTCCTTTCTCAGAAGTAGCTTGTGCCACTCTGCAGGTTGGACAAGGAAAAAAAAAACTTAAACGTACTATAAACATCTTGAAGCAACGGTTACCAACCTCCTGGGGAAAACAGGGCTAAAATTAAATGAAAAACAAAAGGCAATGCTACTGCAAATTGTATACATTATACATGCAGCACCTTGTGCCTTGGTGGGGGTCTACCTCTTCTGAACCAAAGAGCACATAGCAGCATAGCACAGGAATGACAAACTGGAGTCTGTCCTTGCCCACAGCCAGGCCCATTTATGCCAGTTTGTGCATCGCATAAACTTCTGTTGTCTCTATTCCACTCTCATGGACCATGGACCATAATTTAAGAGCATAAAAACAGACATGCTGCATGAAGCCAAAGGACAGTGTAGTCTACTATAGATTATAGCCACCCACGCCACTTTGGGAGCTTTCAAGATGAACATGATAGTGTTCACTTCTACAATACACTACAGAAATCTTCTGGAATAATAGTAGTAGTAATAAACATCATCACAAATGGTGAGTAGTGCAGCATAAACCTAAGAAAGTTGTATTGTTTTAAAATGTTGCATGGATTGAATGGATACGTATGGCAGTTGTATTGAATCCAATTAATTAGTCAGAGAAAAGGACTCCTTTGCATTTCTCATGGACACTTCCTCTCTCCAAAACACTAAATATTCAGAGATCAGCAGCATCAGCACCAAAGGTTAATGGGCAGTCATTGATATTAGCAGAAAATCCTTATTTAGGCATTGCTTTATCCAGTCAAGCAGCAATAAGCAAAGAAGACACTCCCTTTTCAACTGAACAAATGTGAAATGGATAAATTCCTACTTTACAAGGAGACTCATCACACAAGCAAGACTCTTGGGCCATTTCTGCACCTTAACCTTTTCCATCATTGTCCTGGCATCATCCTGGCAGTGTCTTTGCCATGATGGGATCGTGTCCTCAATGCTCTCCTCTGCACCTGGCCAGCTGCCTGCGGATGGGAGCACAAATGACACATGCCTTCCTTCCACAGTAGAGTCAGCCTCTTTTCCGTGTTGCACTGGGGAAGGAAGTGTTTAGATCATGCTTCCACCCATTCTGCATGGCTGCCGGCAACAAGAGCATCACATGATCACAATTAATGGGGGGTTTTTTTCTGTTAATGGAATATCCCACAATCACAACAGGTAGGAATGCGTTGGCAGCAGGACTGCGACAATGTCATGCAAAAGCACAACTTGTGGACCACCAGCGATGCGTCCCTATTGCAGAACATCAACATCATGTGGAAATGGCCTTGGTTTTTCAATCCTGTTGCTCACATGGGGCCTTTCCGCAGTACACTGTTATAGTGCTATTATTCCACTTTCCACATCCTGTAGAATTCTCGGGTTTGTAGTTTACTGAGGCTAAAGAGCTCCCTGGTTGGGAATTCTAAATGACCCTCCCTAAACTACAAAGCCCCAGGATTCCATTGCATGCTGAAAGTGGAATAATAGCACTATAACAGTACAGTGCAGAAAGGCCCTGATTATTGCTAAATGCATTTTTTCCTCTTGAGATCACAATGACAAAGGTGTAAAGATAACTCCCTATTGTCTTCCTCAGAATGTTATTTCCTCCGTTATTATAGTGAATAATGTCTCTGGATGGAACATCTTCATACAGCAAAAGCTCACTGTGGAGTGCAATGCATCTCTATGAACTCTGTGAGGAAGGATATGTTAGGATATTATTTAGCATTACAGAATGATATGATATGATATGATATTACTTAGCATTACTCCGGTTAGAGATTCCTCCACATTTAACACTGCTCAGGCTAGATAAGCTCCCCTAATTTGAATATGGGACGTTTTAACCTCTGCTGTTAATTAGATTGTGGCATAATACAGCTTGGCCTATTTATCCTTCCTCCCAAGCTTTCCTCTCCTCAGTTGCTCTCCCTATCTGTCAACAACATCAGCATTCACCCTGTTGACCAGCCACATAGCCGTGACACTATTTTGCATTTCTCCCTCTTCTTTGCACCCCGTATTCAGTCTGTGTTTCAAGTTATATTGCTTCCTGCACAACACTGCAGAAACCTGTCCCTTCTTCTCTCCCTTCTCTTGGTTAAAATTCTAATTTAGACTGTGGACTACTGTAATTCTCCCCTCCCTTGCATCACAGTATTCTTAGTTCTGCCCTAACTTCTCCTATTGCTCAGGACATATGACACATGATCTCCTTTCAACGCATTTCAACTTCTTTAATCAGTATCCTGGTTTAATCCATATCTACCACAAACTCGTTTTCACTTTTAAAATGCTCCCTGGTCCTGTTCTCTGTTTTGGCTCTTGTTTTGTTCCATGCCTGCCCATAACCTCTTTTCCTTCAGCCTTATCACCTCAACACTGCCCTGCATGGTTATAACAGTTTGATACTACTTTAAGTGCCATGCCTCTTTCCTGCAGAATTCTGATAGTTGACTTTCTTCAAAGAAACTTTATCTCACATCATCTATACACATGATAGTCTATTTGTGATCTTCAGATAAGTGAACAATTGTTAGCTGACTGATTCATCAGTATGTAAACAATTTGTTTAAAATTTAGTCACCCTGCTACCCACACAAAAGTGTCAAAGAAAATGAATTATGCAGCATTACCTGTGGTATAGTTGTATTGCAGCCTTCTGTAAACCATTTCTGTGAAGCTATGAAAAATGCTACTTGAAGAATGCATGTTTTGTACTGCGGAGCTTCTTCTGCATTTGGCAATTAAAGTAGGTGACAAAGCAGAAGACCTGACTTTATGTGTTGAATGAGATGTTTGTTCAATGAGGAGGAAAAAAAATGCAGCATAGGTATGCTTTCATTCCAAATTTCCTGGTGTATCAGAGATATTAAGAGGGATCACAGAGCACCCTCTCATAACTGTGCTAGTTTTACATCCAAAATTGCTACCCTCATCTATCAACCATCCCTATTCTACAATGGAAGGAGCTGTTAGCCCTTGATGGCAAAAAAAGAAAGAAGAAATTCATAACGCTTTCACTGCTTCTAGCTGGGAACTTTATTACTACATTTTAAAGAGCTGCCTCCAAATATTTAAGCAGTAGACCCATGCACAAGTGAAGAAAATGTGGCTGGTTAGAAATGGAGCTATAGTTTAGTGCTGCAGTAGATGGTTTTCACAAGAAAAGGACATAATTCAACCCCTATTAACTCCAGTTAATCAGGTAGCACGGTGGCAAATGCTAGGGAGCCAGGAAAAGCTACTTTCCTTTCTGAACAGAAGTGAGCTGTACGAGCTGAATCAGTATGAGGCAGTTCTCCAAGTCCAACAACTATTCTGGCTCACTAAATGCCTGCTCAAGTTTTAGGAAACCAAGCAATCTGATTCTTTGAGGGTTTTTTGAGTTCTGCTTTTCAGGTATTTAAACATTCTCTACAAATGACTATGGAATCCTAACTATAACTGTTTCAGATTCATGATTGCTACTTAAGGCCTTTCTGTACTACACTGTCATAGTGCTATTATTCCACTTTCAACATCCTGTGAAATTCTGGGATTTGTAGTTTACTGAGGCCAAAGAGCTCTCTGGCTGAGAATTCTAAGTGCCCCTCCCTAAATTGCAAACCCCAGTCACACCTTCAGCCACACTTTTAGAAAATGACTGTAACGCCTTTAAACATCCTTGTCCCAACAAGCCAGCAAGACTGTGATAACTGTAAGGAGCAGGATCTTTGTTGTGCTTTTTTTGTTGCAGCCTCACTGGCTGGCAGGTGTGGGTACAAATATCATCCATCCCAATCACCAACAGAATGGACCCCCTTCCTGAGCTGATGCTCAGGAAAGTAGGTTGGGGGGAGCCCAGGCCAGGAGATAGCACTTAGCCACACAACTAAGGCTCTTTCTGCACCCTACCCTTTCCTGTAGTCTTCTGGTTGTGATCCTAGCAGCACCTCTGCCAGGAAGGGAGTGTGATCAGAATGCTCCTCTGCACTGGACCGGCTCCCTGCAGAAGAGATCATAAGGGACATGCCTCTTCCCTCTGCAGCACAGCCAGGCTCTTTCCCATGCTGCACTGGGGGAGGAAGCGCCTCCATCATGCTCCCAGGCCTTCTGCAGGGCAGGTGAGTGTGGGAGCATCACGCAATTAGGGGTCATTGATGGAGAAAATCTGTCAATGATTCACCCTGCTATCATGCTGGCTGGTGACCGGAGAAGGACAGGATCACGATGACATCTTGCAGAAGTTTCATCGCAGTCCCACTTCTCTCCCATCCCCATGCTGGGAAACAGTCCTCTTGTAGAAAGGGCCTTAGATCATGTAACTAAGTAGTGCATGTAGCATTCCAGCCTACAGCCGTGCAACCAGGCGGTTGGATGTCAAAAGCAGGGACTAGTAGGCACAATCTGTCTCCACCTCTTTGCTCCTCTTCATGGGAATTATAGAAAATGCTTATAGTTTAGGTCACAGATACCACCACAGGACATATAACTTGGGTTCATATTATTTTTTTGAAAAACTAAACACACACAAAAATCTAAGATGCAGTAACAAACAAAAAGACATAGTTCTAAGAAAGAGAGAACAGAATATGGGATACATAAAAATAAAGTTGGCTGGAAACCAGAAACCACAAAAAGAGACATCACTCAGGAAATAGCCCTGCCACAACATCACACTTAAAAATGTTCTGCATGTATTACCGTGAGCGCTTAATAAAGCAGGAGTGACCTTCTATGCAAAAGAAATGAAATATTGACAAAGCAGTTTGTGTAACAACACTGACTTGTTTCCAATCTGCTACATACATGACATTTTGTCTATTCATAGGTTCATGGGGGAAGCATCTGGGCATACAGCCATGTGAAAATGTGTTAGTTCTGTTGCCTGCATTTGTTTTAGAAACCCACAGCCATGCATGATTCTCTGTTATATGTATGTGCAGTCGGATACAAACTGATGACTTTATTTTAAAAGTCTAAAAATCCATTAAAGGGGAAGTGCTATCACCCACTTGCACCATGAGTACACTGCATCAGAGAGATCCTGACAAAATGCAATAAAACACCCCATCTCATCTCACCTGCCCTGCCCAAGTGCATTTGTGAATTTGTGAATTTACATCATGCATCTATGCAACAAGATAGGCAGGGACATCAGGGAGAATAGGAGGTCTTATGCATCCCTCCTAGAACTCAGCCTAATCTTTTTCTTGACGACCCTATTGCCCTGTACAAAATAAAATCAGAAGGTATGGAGCCTTCAGAGATGGAATCATAGAATCATAGAGTTGGAAGAGACCCCAGGGGCCATCCAGTCCAACCCTGGATGGGTTGTACATGGGCACATGAGCTGTTGCTACATCAAGCACACAAACCATGGAAGCTACTAATGAAGGAAAAATCTTCTCAGCTGACCAACCAAACTTCCTTATGTGACAATTTCTTCCAGACCTTCATCATAACAATGAATTAAGATGATAAATATAAGTAGTCACCAGAACTTCCTGGAAAAAAATATAGCACTTGGCTCAAGTCACCTGTCCCCACATGCTAAAGCAGAGATGCATATGTAAATGTTATAACATATGTTATATGTTATAACACATGTAAATGTTATAACTGCTTAAGTAGGAGATGTTGCAGCTTGGCATTTTCCACTTGCATGCTCCATGGTGCTTTTAAATTCATTCCAAAAAAACAAAACAAAACCTGGCAACCAGCTTTCTTTGTTTGTTTGTTTGGTCAGTGTTATATGTATCTGGAAGCACAGACAGAATGAGGCCCACACACGTGAGGCCCACAGGCTGCATGTGGCCTGAAACCTGTTTTTATGTCTTCTTTTTCTTTACTCAAAATGCCTCCTAACCCCTCCAGGGGATACTGGGAAAATTCAGCGACGTTTTGGCTATTCCCCTCATTAGGCCATTTTACAAAACTAAAACAAGGCCTAAAACATGAGACAAAAACATTCCAAAATTGCCTCTCACAATTAAAATTGCAGCTGCCCAAGGTGCAGTGAAGGGCTCCTCCATATCTTGGGTAGTTGCCCATACCCGGTTTAGCCACTTCCATTGGAAGTAGGAGCATGCACTAGCACACAGCTCATTCCTGACAAACCAGAGTTCCCACAAGTCCCTGGCTTCTCTTGTGTGAATGCAACCATTGTGTCAAGTAGCTCTTTTACTATAATAACTACATTTGTATCAATGTATAAAAGCTGGAAAATAGAAAATGGAAAAGTCTCCATCCACCAACACACTATCTTTCCCTTTTTCCCCAGCACAACCCAATTATGTAAGCTGAATGTGATGGCCAGGCCATTCCACCAATATGAGGCCTCACTGCCAGTCTTCTAATCACTTCTACCACTCTTTAAATGTTAAAACAAATACCCATCATTTCCCCCCATTATCTTTTTCCAAAGAAAATGAAAAAGAACGAAAGATAAAAATACCGTAAGTCTGTTTCTGGCCAGCAAATACATGCCACTAATCCTATCTACTGTTGAGGATTTCTGTATCAGAGAGTGTTACAAATAATTATAAGTTAATCATCTCTTATCCTTACTACAGAAATTAAAATACACTGACCTGGTTGTAGTGTACAAGCACACTGTCCTCTGGATTAGTTGACAATGCCAGCCTCTTCGCCCAGCTGAGGAACAGATGCCTAAAAACAGGAACAAAGTTAATGCAAAGTGATAGTGGAATTACTCCTTAAAATATATTGCTAAGGAATGCATAATGATAAGTTTAAAAATAGTCTCAAAATAATCTAAGGAAAAGAAAATCTTTTTAAGCTGCTTAACTAATAGCCAAGAAACCATCTAATAGAGAGTTCTAGAAAGGAACCACAGTTATATAAAGAACAGAACTTTAACTCACATGGTAGGAGGTGTTTAAATTTCAATTAACATTTATAATACTCACGAAGGAAGAATACCTTAGATCATCTACGACCAAAAACATAAAAAATGGGATGAAAGTTGTGGCATTTTGAAGAAACAACCAAAATCTTCAGAATTATGCTCACTGACTGGAGCAACATTCATGGCACTCTCAGGTACAACATGGAACTAGGCTTGTTTAAGGGGCTGAAGAGAGAATTGCCCTTATCCTGATGTTGCACCTGACCAAACTTTACCTTCTACTGAACATAATAACGAATAGCCCAGGTTGCCATAAATCTGACAAACCTCTCAATCTCTCAGGTCAGATCTGCAAAACTGGCTATGCTATTTCTTCTGTCACATGCAAGATGAGATGAAGACTTAATTATAACAACTTATGATTTCCTTCCTGTAAAAAAATTCTGGTGTGGATAATGTAAAATATCACTGCTTTTTCCACAGAGATCAAAGTACGTATATTAGACTTGTTTCTCAGAAGAGAAGAAGAAGAAAAGAAAGTAAAGTTAGCTAAGAAACAAACATGAAGATAATAACCTGGAATGTACAAGGAATAAACTCACAAGCAAAAAGACAACAGATTTTTCATCACTTAGAAACAATAAAACCTCAAATCGCAGTATTACTGGAAACTCACACAAAAAAAAAATAAAGAAAAATACTTATATAACACTAAATTAGGTCAGTGTTTCACTTCTCTATATGGGAAGAAAAAAGGGGGGTTGAAATCTATGTTGATAAAGATATCCCAGCAAAAAAAATATTGGAAGATGAAAAGGAAAAATATTGGGAGTTGAAATTTTAAAAAATGGCAAAAAAAAAAATACTTTTGATTGGAGTATATGCCCCTAATGAAAATAAAAAGAATTTTACAAGGAACTGCAAGAAAAGATATCAGAATATGAGTATGAAGACTGGATTTTAGCAGGGGATTGGAATGGCGTGATGGATGTCAAAATGAATAAAACAACTTCCCCAAATAAGCAAGACCAAAGAAAGAATGGTAAACTACCAAAAATCTTTTTTTGAGATGTGTGAAGAAATATCAGTTTTGGAGGTATGGAGGACTTTTTATCCTAATGTAAAGGATTTTACCTTTTTTTGGAAGTACATCAATCCTGGTGTCGAACAGATATGATTCTCACCACCAAACATTGACTAACAAGAGATAAAAAGGATTGAAATACTGCCTAAGATTATCTCTGACCACCACCCAGTGATGTTGCAAATGCAGGAGAAGGCAAAACAGTTCCAATGGCGCTTAAATGACAGTTTACTAAATGATGAGGAGATAGTACAGCAAGCAAAAGAAGTTCTAAAAAATTATTTTAGAGAAAATATAAGAGAGGAAATGAAGATGAGAATGGTCTGGTATGCATCCAAGGCAGTGATGAAAGGCTTTTTTATACAAAAACAACAAATCCAGAACAAGAAAAGATGAGAGAAACAGCAAGAGCTGATGATTCAACTTCAAGAGAAAGAAAAAGAATTTAAAGAAAACCCATTGAAGAACTCACTATAAGTGGAGATAAAGAAAATACAAAAAGAGATAACAATGAATACAACGGAGGAAATAGATGAAGCAGCTGAAATTGACTCAGTTTGAACAGGCTAATAAAATCGGGAAATGGTTAGTGTATAAACTTAAGAAGAAGAGAGAGAGGAATGTTTTAGTAGAATTGAAAAATGGGAAGAAGATGATTACTCAATATGAAAAGATAAAGCAGAAGTTTAAAGAATATTTTGAAAAACTATTTTATGAAAAAAATTCCCTGTATCAAAAAGAGAAAAATTGGACTGAATTTCTCTCCAAGATTAAAATTCCCAAAATATCATTGGAGAAACAGGAACTATTAAATAAACCAATAACACTTAGCAAAATAGAAGAGGCTATAAAGGATTTGAAAAAAGGACAAGGCACCAGCACCAGATGGTTTCACGGCACTACACTATAAAAGAATTAATTGTAAATTAAATTGTAAAAGAATTAATTCAGTCATATCAAGCAACCTTGAAAGAAACAGAAAATTACGGGAAACCACAATCCTGGGGAGAAGCAAATATTGTTTTGATACCTAAAGAAGACAAGGACAAAAGAGAAGTTAAAAATTACAGACCAATCTCTCTGTTGAATTTAGATTACAAAATACTGGCGGCAGTATTGACAAAACGTTTGAGACAGGTATTACGAGATAAGATTCATGAAGGTCAAACAGGCTTTCTTCCAGGCAGATATATGAAGAACAATATAAGAACATTTCTGGATGTGATTGAATATTATGATAAAAACCCAGAGAAGAAGATAGCTTTTATTTTACTGGAGGCAGAAAAAGCCTTTGATAACGTTTCCTGGGAATTTTTGTTTCGAGTTCTAAAAAAATATGACCTGGGAGAAGTCTTTTGTAAATAGATTGAAAGAATTTACCAGAATCAATCAGCGAAGATAATTATAAATGGAGATGCAACATCAAGTTTTGTAATAAATAAAGGGAAGAGCAAGGGTGCGCCTTATCTCCATTATTATTTATAGCTGCATTGGAAATGTTGCTGATTGCAATAAATCAAGAATCTCAGATACAAGGTTTGAAAATTAAGAATAAAGAAATAAAATACAAAGCATTTGCTGATGATCACATTTTTGGAGGAACCTCAAGAATCAATCCAGCCGTTAATGGACATGTTACAAAAATATGGACAAATGGCAGGATATATGATAAATAGAGAAAAGGCAATGATGATGACAGTAAATAAGACAAAAAAAGAACAAGTTGACCTGGAGAGAAGATCGGGATATCAATTAACTAAGAAAGTAAAATACTTAGGTATTATGATAACAACTAAAAATCAAGAATTATTTGACAACAATTATTTGAAGATATGGAAGGAGATGAAATGGAAAGATGGAAGAATTTAAATCTGTCTCTCCTGGGAGGATAAATGCTTTTTAAAATGTCCCTACTACCAAAGCTTACCAATAATAGGAAGAGAAAAGATTTTTGAAGAATGGGAAAAAGAATTATGAAAATTTATTTAGCAAGGAAAAAAACCAAGAATAAGATTTAAAATTTTACAAGGCGCAAAAGAAAGAGGAGGTTTTGATGTACCATCACCAAAAACCTATTATCAAGCATGTTGTTTAGATATGATTAAAGACTGGATACAAGTAGAAAATACACCAATCAAAGAATTGGAAGGAATAAATAATAGGTTTGGATGGCATGGATATCTATGCTATGACAAAATAACAGCGAATAAAGAATTTACTGATCATTGCTTTCGGAAGACACTATTGAAACTTTGGCTACAAATAAAGCAAAATTTTATACAAGACTTCCAGTGTGGACCTCACTTCAAGAAGCATACAAAATTGCTTTAACAAAAAAAGGAAACTTACTAACCTCTCAAGAGTTATTGACATGGGAAGGAGATAAACCAAGAATGTGTACAGAAGAAGCATTAAAAGCTTCAGGGAATGAATTTAATTGGTTCCCATGGAGACAACTTAAAGAGAGATTTAAGATGGATCAAAAATTATATGAATTTGAGAAAAAAGAAAATGACTATATTTATTGATGAGAGGGGACTAGAAGAAAAGAATTTCTAAATTTTATAAATCAGTGTTACAAAGAGAAATGGAATCAGAGGTTGTTAAAGATACAATGGTTAGGTGGGCACAAAACGTTGGACATTCAATTGAATTGGATACATGGGTAACGGCACGTAAGGCAGATATAAAATTTACATCAAGCTTAAATTTAGGAGAAAACTTTTATAAGATGTTACATAGATGGTATGTGACACCAGAAAGACTGCAAAAAATAACTAAAAAAGGAAATGCAAGATGTTGGAAATGTGATGAAAAGGTGGGGACATTTTATCATATGTAGTGGACCTGTAAGATAGCAAAGAAATTTTGGAAGGAAATACATGATGAAATTCAAAGAATTTATAATGTAAATTTTGAAATGAAGCCAGAATTTTATCTGTTAAATATGCTTGGGCAACAAAGAGAAATAAGATGTCATCAGAAGACACTGTTATATCTGACAACTGCTGCAAGGCTGATATATGTGCAATATTGGAAAGAAAGGAAATACGTTGATATGGAAGAATGGAAATTAAAAGTCCTGGATATGGCAGAGACAGAAAAGTTAACTTTTTCTTTGAGAAATAAACCTATCCAGAACTTTGAAAGGGAATGGAGAGAAGTTTTGGATTGGATAAAGACATAATATAAGAAAAGAAATAAGAATAAAGCAAGATTGTAAATAGTACAATGTAATAATGTAGCAAGGTAAAATAATAATGTAACAATGTAACAAGGTAGTAAGATAACAAAGCAATTGTCTAGCAATGTAAGATGTAACAAATCCCTGGAGTAAGCAACATTTATGTATGAATGGAATGGATACACGCAGGTTCAACTGGAAAACAAGCTTGGAAGTGGGGAGGGGGGTCTTTTATTTTTAATTAAAATCTTTTATAAAAAATATTTTAAAAAAAAGACTTGTTTCTAAACTTCAGAATATACAGAGCTGCATTTACACGAAATTTTGTATTAAAACTTTTCATTAACCGATAAACCACCTTGAATCTTGTGCTAAATAACTAGCTAACTAAATAAATAATAAATACAAAAATACTGGCCATTTTCACACTGGACTGTTATAGTGCAAACCCCAGGATTCCATAGGATGTTGGAAGTGGAATAATGGCACTGTAACAGTCTAGTGCGGAAATGGCCATTATTTCAGATCTAGAGAAGACATCTTTTTAACCGACATTGTAGTGCAAATATCTTTACATGGTGAGTAAACAACATTCTCTTTTAACAGTATTTCTCAAAGTCACTTCAACCCAAAGCTCTGAAAAGGTCATCAATAAACAACAATCACAATTCTGATGTGGCTACAGCATTCAAAGCAATATGCAGGTCTTCATAAATTACATCAATTGTCAGGAAGGGGAGGTACACCTATACATATCGTACATGAACACTGATCCACACATCTTTAATGTTACCACAAAGACAAACACTAAGAAAACTCCATTAAATAGAGGTTTCCTAAACCAAAAGAAACTTCCATAATCCTCATACCTATCAATGAGCACAGCTAAACATTTTTCCTTCTTCCACACACATCTAGGGCCCTTTCTGCATGACGTCACTGTCCTGTTTCTGCCACAGGATGGCAGTGGTCAGCAGGTCGCGCTTCCACATGACGTCGTCACTGTCCCGCTGCCATCCTGTCGCAGAGCGTCGTGCTTGTACAATTTTCGCAAAACAGAAAAAATCCATTTCACGTCTGTGATCACATCGTGCTCCCATCACTTCTGGCCATGCAGAAGCTACGGAAGCACACTGGCGACACATCCTCATGGAAAAAGCCTGGCTGCACTGCAGAAGGAAGACGTGGCACCATTGTGTTCTCTTCCACATGGACCAAGCAGATGGAGAGAGGAGCGTTGCTGATGCGCTCCCTTCTGGACCTGGGACTGCAGCAAGACGATGCGGAAGAGCATCGTCGTGCGGAAATGGCCTAGGTAATAAGAAGGCAATACGTGAAGGAATCTTAAATAGATAAATATTGAAATTTACCACAACTGCTTAATACAGAGTTCAAAATGGCAGGATCCAGTTTCTTGAATATGATAAAATGAATTTTTATATTGCCCTATGAAGTATATTTAATATATATAGCAAGAAATGTAACAAAATCTAACCTCGTGAAAATTCCCTTCTACTCTTGGGCATCTTTTTGTAACTGATCTATGCTCAACAACACATTCTTTGGGAAAGGAGGCTTCACTAGAATCCTAAAAAATCTTGTAAAAAGTATATTACCCAACTGGTAATTTTTCTTGTTTGAACAGTGAATGAGTTTTCAGAAAGGAGGAATTGTAATAACGGAAGTCCCATGGCTTAGGGGCACGCTTCAGCTAAGGATGCAGATGGCTTTACATATTAGCATCTGAATAAGACCATGAATATCTTAGTCAAGATGAGTGGAGGGAGGGGGTGGTATCAGTGCACCAAAAGTGCCTAAAGCAAATATAATTTTCTCCCACAAAAGATGCTGACTTAAAGGAGCCATTTAGCAAAGCTGCTTGGATCTTACACTGACAGTATCAATGTTACTGTGCTACTGAAAAGCAAACCTTCTGTTTCTACTGGCTTAGGTAACCAGAAAAATAGGAAGGTGCTAGTTGTCAAGGCAACCATAACTGAAAACCAGTGGGGAGAAGAGCAATTTGGGGAGGGGGAGAGTTAAAATTATCTAAAGAAGTTAAAGCACTGTGTTACAGATTCCTGGACAGAATGATTGTCAAGGAATTTCAAATCATCCTTGCCCTTGTCTCCATACTCAGGTCATATAAAAACAAGTCACTTGCAGAACCTTGATGCGTAACAACTTTTATTTGGCAGAAGCTTTTGATAGCTGGCCTGTGGTTCATCATCCCAGTTTGTACAGGAGCAGCACAGGTTGAATTCCTCAAGGATCCCTTGACACACCACCAATGCAGCACTTCTGGCCTATTCCGTGCCCCTGCTCTCCAGGTGTTCTACAAAGATCTGAGGAACTGGATGATTATACTGAGGTCTGTTCCTCCACATAATCAGAGCCCCAAACACTGTGCAGTTGAGGCTCCCAAAGACAGAAGAAATTGTGCAAATAAAACCAGTTCCTTCTTCAAGTCTTCACCAAACATGTAGAAACTGGGAAGTGTCTGAAAGAGAAGGTTGCCTTTTTGTACTGGTGCCTTCATGTAAGCCCTTTCCGCACCTTAACTTTTTCCAGCGCTGGGGTGCGGGGATCGCGCGAGCAGCCTTTGGCAAGAGGATCTCACGTCCCTGCTGCTTCAGCTCCACATAAGCTGCCTGCTTGCGCAAGAGCCCCATCTCTTCCTTCCTCAGTGCAGCCTGGGAGTTTCTCAGGCTGCACTGGGGCACGAAGCACGACCAGCGTGGCTCTGGAGGCTCTGCATGCTGGGTAAGTGTGTGCAGGGTTCAGAAGCAATGCACAATCACGCACCATTTTCAGCTTCCAGCCAAAAATGGAAAAATGCACGATCGGTGCCTGCCGGCCCCTGGAGCGTTGTGCAACTGTGAGTGCGTCGTGCAGATCACTCCTCACAATTGAACGATGCTCCAGGTGCCCTTTCGCATGGAAAATGCCATGCGAAAAGGGCTATAGTCTTTTACCATGAAGTCTCTGTACTGATCTCTTAATTCTCATGGCCCACTGTAATCCAGCCTTCAATTATACACAAATAGGTGGAAATACAACAGTTTCCCTCTAAGTTCTAGAGAAGGGTCTCAGGTGAAAGTTTAATATGTGGCTTGTTCTGTTTTAACACTGTTTATGACTGTTGTTATTGTTGTTGTTGTTATGCGCCTTCAAAGTCATTTCCAACTTACGGCAACCTTAAAGAGAACCTACCATGGGGTTTTCTCGGCAAGATTGGCAAAGTTTGCCTTGGCCTCCTTCTGAGACTGAGAAAATGTGACTTGTCTAAGTAGGACTTGCCTAAGTGTGACTTGTCCAAGGTCACTCAGGATTCAAACCCGGGTCTCCCAGAGTCCTAGTTAAAGATTCAGATGACTACACGACACTGTCTAGCCCCTAACAAATCTCACAATACCTTATCTCATACTATCTCAAAAACCTATAGATATAGGGAAGGATGTTTACATAGATGTCTTCAAGCATGATATGCAATTTAGTGTCCTCACACAGTGCTTTAAGCCCTTCCGCATTGCTTGGGCCCTGTCTAGCTCTAGACTGGCTCAATCCAAAAACCATAAAGATTTTCACAAATCTTCCAAGAATTCATTCTTAGGAGGAACTTGAATGGAAGAGAGAAGTAAGCTTCAAAACATTACTTTGAGTGCTGCAACATCCAGAATCAGCTGTGAGATGTTACTTTCTAAACTCTGAGGGCTGTTTTTGAAGGAGAACTAAGTACAGTTATTCTTGAAGGAGACACAGAGGTTTTCTTGAAGGAGAAATAAGTATGGTAATCTACCCAGCACGCTAAGATAACAGGTAAAGGGAAGTATGGCATTGGAAACCAAAAGCTCAGAAGAAAAGCAGAACAATTTTGCCTATTCCTGCCTCTTCCTCACAGAGAATTATGGGGGCTTACTAACCTGAACTGTGGTGTCTTGGAGCTGTACTTAAATGCCATGTCCCTCACCTTGACTTTACCATGAATGAGGAGGCTGACATGGAATGTGTAAGTGCGACCTAGGTGTGGGAACTCAGGGAAATTAGGTTTTTCCAGAATGCTCTCTTTGGAATCCAGCACAGTACTTGAGTAGACTTGAGGGTTGGGATGGAGTTGGTGTGGTCTGTATGAATACCCTTCTCAGAAAAAGCATGCATATCTGAGAAGCTGGGCACAGAGTATTTTGGGCACTTTCATGGCTGTGTTAGAGATGGGAATATTTAAAAGGGTAATTCTTTTTGTTTAATGCCTTCTGCATATCAAGATGAGCCTGTTCTGTGACACTCCTATGATTTTCACTTTAGAGGTACAGCTATTATGCAGAGAAATTTGGGGGGGATGGAGTGGAATTGTGTTAGTCTGTTACACTAAAAAGAGTGACATAAGCTTTGTGCATCAGAACAGAGTACATATTGAAACTCAGTTTCTCTCCAGTTTTTCCATTTCTGTAGCCTTGTAATACAGTTCTCAGCTCAAATAAACTAAAATACATTTCAAAATGAAAATGTTGAGTTCAAACATGTTCAGAAATATATATTTAAATATGCAGTTTCAGGTGGATTTTTTTTTAAAAAAAATAATTTAATCTGAAAATGAGAAGAAACAAAACACATATGAAAGTGGTAAAAGACCAGAACTAGATGGATTTGTTCATCCCCAGCCAGGAACAGTAGAGGCCAACCTCACTTCCTGTGTGCTAACCTTTCACACAGAGAGCTAACAGATAAAGAGGACTTTGGAGATACCATCCTATTTATCTCTTCCTTCAGTTCCCCATCCCTTAGCACATTGTTCCACATTTCAAATTGTAGATTCTCAACCTTTTGTATGCTGTAAAAAAAATGTGTGCATATGTATGTAAATGCATGTGCATACACATCATTCAAAAGCGTGCAGCCAGAGGAAACTAGCGTTGCTGACAAAATTTATAGACCCTAGAGTGTATGTGAACAAATGAGTTCACCCTTTGGTCTTCAGAGAGCTTGAAAAACTGATCCCTGGATCCCAGCGACAAGGAATGACAGTGTCTCAATGGCTCCTGTCTCACACACACACACACACACACACACACACACACACACACACACATATATCTCCCTGCCATAAAGCCAGATCTGGCTATAAATACAAATCAAGCAGATACAGCAGCAATGACTTGAAACAAAGAAAATAAAAAGTTAAAGGGTATGAATTAATCTTTCAGTTTTTTTAAAACTGAAAAAGGCAAAGCAGGCTAGCAGAACGGAGGTTCTACGTTATATAACTGGATTGTGCCCACAGAAATCCATATACACAAGAATGACATAAGACACAATTATAACATAACACAGTGGGTTCCACCCAAGACTGCAATGCAAATATTTTTTCCGTACACAATAGAACTTCTCCCTCACCCCCTCTCCATTTGCAATAGTATCTGTACCCTCCTGCAGATCTGATCCAGAGGGTCCCTCAAGCTGCAGGAACAGATCTGGGAGTAGCAAGGGGAAGTGTGGAGCGGGGAGGAATCAGTCCCACAGGTGACATCCATTCCACTGGCTGATGAGCACAGTCAGGTACAACCCAATGAAGCTTATTTTTGAATAACATGCATAAGATTGAGCTGCACAATTACTAAACCCCTCTAAAAAACCCTGTTATTCTATTATTTTCATCATGCAATTGACTCTTCTTTCAGACATTGACATTACTGATGCCAGGAAATACTTTACATCTTGTTCTCCATGCAGGCAAGACAGCTAATAAATCCCAAGGTGGAGAAGTATCCCAGAGGGACTACATGCAGTGTAATTACAGACCAGAATTACCACATTATATCAGCTCCTCTGCCCTCCAACAAATATGGAGTTAAACAATAGGAAAACCTAGGAAGATGTATTTCAGTGTTAATAATCAGGAATGGCACCATTTTAAATATCTGACTCATTACTTACTTGATCTATTGTGTTTCTCATACTGAAACGGGCAAAGAGTCTAGACCTCTTTTCTTTAAATTGCAGTAGACAGTCTCTTCAGTGGACATAAAACTTGTGCATTTTTTCACCAATAGCAGGAAGATCAGTAACAAGATTCTATTTCTTTTTTGCAAAAGGCAGAGGAGCATTTCAGAAAAACATTTAACCCGGATTATCAATCAGTGATAGAAGTACCAAAACAACCCTTTCTGATAACAATAATATGAAATCATTTTTTGTTCTTCACCCATAAATTTTTACTGCTGTGTCCACAGTACTGACTGTAAACAAATGTAAAAGAATCTACAGTGCTATAAAAAAATTATTATCTTTAACTTTACAGATGTACCTAATGATGTCTGAGTGAGCAGTAAGTCACCATGAAAGTCATCTTGGGATCAAAAAAAGAGTAATACATTGTTTAACAGCACTGAAAAAAAGCAAATGTCATCCTAGAGACACTAGACGTGTAATTTCCATCTCTTGAATATCTACGGGATCCATAGGTTCTTGACCATTGAGACTATCCATCTACTTGTCTTGGCTTTGGTTATGTCATGCCTGGATCATTGTAACAGCCTACTGTCAAGTTTGTCCTCTTGCTCTCTTCTTCCTTTGGTTTTAATTCAGAACTGCACAAGCCAGATTGTTTTAAACCTCCCTAAATATTCACATATTTCTTTCCCCAATAGATCCCTTCACCGGCTAACTGTTTGAGCCAAAGTCCATTTCAGAATTTTGATTCTTGTAGTTAGGGCTCTGCACTCGAATCTTCCCCAGTACCTAGCAGCTTGGCTGATGTGGTACCATCTAGGAATTTAAGTTCTACAGGCAAAGGATTGCAGTCATACCTCAACCTTCACTAGAGTTAGGGGCATAGGATCCCCATGAAAGTGGAAAAACCATGAATAACTCTAGGCCCTCCCAAATCGTATTTAACTCACAAAAGAGTATGATCAGCATATTCAACCCACCGTGCATTCCTTTGAGGCCTCAGGGCTCCTTCACAAGGCAGAAGTGGGTGGCTGATGGGGCTTACTGCCACCTCCACTGTTGTCCCACACCATTTTTAATAGGGACCTGCAAGCCTGGTTCGCGGTTTCTCAGTCTCATGAGGTTTGCAGTCCCTATTAAACATGGCCTAGGGAGGCTGCAGAGCTGACAGCAAATAATCCATGAATAATCAAATCCACAAAAGTGAAACCCACAAATGTGGAGGGCTGATTGTATTGTCTGTTCTAACAATTCACACAGTTCTGTAAAGGTTGCGAGCCTTTCAAGACCTGGCTCTGCATCTGTGGAACCCTTTGGACCTCCAGCTAGAGAAGGATCACTTCCATTTTTGTAAGGAGTTGAAAACCTTCCTCTTTGATTCACTGGATTAAGCTTCTGAGTTGTACCTCAGGTTGCTGGGTTGGGGGCGGCTGGTGGGATAGTGGGGATTTTTACGCATATTCATAGGGATATGTTTTATCGTCTTTTTCTTCAGTTGATGTTCCACTCTTTGGTGGAAAGAGCTTTATAGATAAATGCTGTTGTGCTGTTGTAAGATGAATTTATTAGGAAACATTATGAAAATGAGACAGAAGCCACAAGTTTCAGGAGTATTATGGGACCAAATATTGTTTGATGAGGAAGGCACAACAAAGGAGAGCTATTCACATGGGCTTCTCAGAAGCAGTTGACTGACCACTGTTAGAAAGAGGATGCTGCACTAGATGTACCTCAGAGTTTGGCAGATTCGTATGCAAGAGTCTATGCGATGCTGATCTTTCAGCACCGTGAAAATATACTGTTGGCATCATTCTGATCAACACTGAGATTAAAAAACAAAAATCTGAAACACACAGAATGACAAAAAGACAAGTGTCTGAGTCTTATTTCTAAAGGTCTGAATGACAATAATCAGCAATACAGTAGCCTCTCTGGGTTTCAAATCATACATGCTCATTCCTCAAGAAAAACATCAACATCCGATGAGCTGGAAACTCCTATACTCTCTCATACTGCTCTTGCTGTAGAGGCTAAGTGCTCTATGTTGGCTGCTACAAAACCCCAAAATATATTCTATTATCTACAGCACCATCTATTGGCCCTAATCAATGTTACCAAGATATTGCCAATTCAGTGAGCCCTCCAACACACCTTTTAATAAGAACTGTTATTTCTGTTAAAATAAATTAGATCTTCCTGCCATGATGTAAAGCCAAATTCTTTCAAAATTTTCATGCCTAAACCTTTACCAGACAAACCCTGCATGTTTTCAGTGTTGTTTTATCCTGGGGTCCGCTCATCCACTTTTCCCTCTTTTCTCCTCTTCTCACATGGTCAAACTGCCCCAGACCGTTATAACTTCAAATGTGAACTTGTTACCAGCTTTCTCTTTCATGATGCATAAATTAGCATAGTTCTAACTGTGGTAAAGATGGCCAAGGGACAACTTAGATGACATCACACCAACTGAAGCTGTGATTAATCCAAACCCATCCCTAGTTAAGGACGTTGGAAATTACCAGTGATATATTCAAATCTTTTACTCCAAGTCTCAAGCCAAGTCTCAAGTCCTTGAAGATACTTTCAAGTTAAGTCTCAGGCCTGGAAGCCAACTTTATACCACAACCAAAATTCCAGAATTACTGGATAGAGTGAAATAAATTCAGTTTTAACAATTTAAGCAGAGTCGGCTCTCCACATTTGCTATTTTGCCATCTGAAGCTTTGGAAGTGGGGAATAGGATCCTATCTTACTCCCCATTACTGAAGATTCAAAAGCTTTAGAAGGAAGGATCCTTCTTCCTCAAGCCCCTTGCCTAACACGTTTGCTGTTCCCCTCTGAGAAATGCACCTTGCACTCTAGGGGTGAGTCTTGCCTTCTGCTCTAAGGAAAAGTTTTAGAAGGCTCCTCCGATATGCAGCAGGGACAGGCTGCTAAGCAGACCTCAAGCCTGCCTCAAGCCCTTTGCTGTTCCCCTCTAAGAAATGTGCCCACACTTTGGGCTTGGGACAGATTGTCATGTGACTAGTAGGCAAAAAGAGATGGAGGCATTGTTCAAAGTCATAAGGTTTCTGAATGAACTCATTATGTTACTGAAGCAAGAGCAGCAAGACAGTCACTAAAAATATACAAGTCTCAAGTCGAGTCAAGTCAATGCATCATTTATGGCCAAGTCACGTCTGAGTCAAGTCACTGAAGCGACTTAAGTCCAATTTGAGTCCAAGTTCATCGATTTGAGTCTGCATCACTGGAAATTACTTAGGCCCGTAGTGGTCTCAGCATTGGATTATGACCCTGGAGATCAAGGTTAATTTACCCATTCGACCATGTAAACCCACTGGGTGACCTGAGGTGCATTGAATACTCTCAGCCCCAGAAAGCCCTATGATAGGTTCACCTTAAAATTGCTATTAGTCAGAAATGACCTGCAGGCACATAACAACAACAATACTCTACCTGGTCTAATTTTGAACCAGCATTGAGGCTGTGTCCAGGGCTAGAGGAGGTTTGAATCTAGCACAACATGGTTACTTCCTTGTCCAAACCTTTATTCATTTCAGTTTTGGTTGTTCTGCTGGGAGACTAGTCACCAAACTAGTTCTTCCAGGAGATTGTTCTGTTGGCATATCAGTTAATAGATCCAGGATTGTGTAGTGCTGAACTAGAATTGTGAGAGAGCAGGCTTTGAATTCTAGTTCAGCCATGGAAACCCACTGGATAACCTTGGACAAGTCACACTGTCTCAGCCTCAGAGAATGGCAATGGGAAACTTCCTCTGAACAAAGCTTGCCAAGAAACAATCATTACAGGTTTGTTTAAGTCACTGTAAGTCAGAGTCAACCTGAAGGCACCGCATCTATCAACAACATATCACTTTGCAGATCTTCTGGCAGAAACTGATTTCTATTGGCAAAGTAGGCTTGTGACTACCTCTAACCTCCTTACAACTGGCATATTTTTGAAACGGAACTGCACAAACTGAGCACAAACCTATCACAACACAGAGTTCTTAACAGTCATGATGGCTATAGCTTGGTAATAAGCAAACAAGGCAAATTCAAGAAGCTTTGGCATGCGAAGACCTTCATTTCAGTCCCTGGCATCTCCTATGAAAACATCTTATATTGCAAAGACTTTAAAAAGTTCTCATTGGTCAGATAACCCAATAAGGATTAGATGAACTAATGGCCTGCCTTAGTATAAGACAGTTCTTTGTATGATAGTTATGCAGCTACTTCTTGGCTTTGCTCTGAAAATTTTACCATTACTAAATCTGCTTAAAACTCCCTGAAACTCTGCTCCTCAAAGTGCTTCACTGAAGCAAATCCAAAGCTTAAAAGCCCTAATTCTACAAAGAACGTTCTGTCCTCAATTCTCAAATCAGTCATCTGTCCTTAACTTCTTAGGTGGCAGTTTTGTGGCTCTAAAAAAGACACACACATCTTTCAGGTTATGAACATACTACTTCCTGATTTTTTTTAAAAAAATGGCTAAATTATGTTTAATTATGTTATTGTATATAATAATGAATCCTTTCATGCAGAATGATCCTAAACAGAAGTAAAGACGAAATACTTCAGCAGTGTGTACAGTCTATCCATGTAATATTACACTTATTCTTGTACAGCCTTTAAACACACATAGATTTTAGGAAAAAATTAAGTTAATCATATGGCTTGATCCTGTATGTACGTCTTTTCCTTTATGTTAGTCACTCCATTTTTTCCCCAATATGAATTAGTACCCTAGCATAGGATATCCAGGGGCATTAACTCTTTGCTCCGTACTACAGTCTACAAGTTATGGGAGGGTGGATTTTGAAGCTCTCATTAAAACAAATGGAAGCACTTCCCTACCC
Source organism: Iguana delicatissima (assembly GCA_948472985.1). Lineage (NCBI taxonomy): Eukaryota > Metazoa > Chordata > Lepidosauria > Squamata > Iguanidae > Iguana > Iguana delicatissima. The sequence goes on from CAOKZL010000619.1 coordinate 500,968, forward strand.
CAAAAATCAAGATTAGGGTGCAACATGTCCAATCCAAATCAGAATGACAACATGAAATAAAATAATCAAGTCCTCTTGTTAGGGTCTCAACTGAGGTCAAGGGGTACACGATTAATTCCACAATGGCTGCAAATTTGGGGTGGAGACAATAACCTGTTTCCTGTAGTCTGCAATCTTAACTGAGGGTTTATTGTGTTAACTGAGGGTTTATTTTGTTATTCTATGACTTCATGTCATTTCTGACTTATGATGAACCTATCATGGGTTTTCCTTACAAAACGTGTTTGAGGTGTTGCCTTTGCCTTCATCTGTAGTTGAGAGAGTGTGACTTGCCCAAGGTCACCCAGTGGGCTTCCATGGCTGAGTGGCAATTCCAATTCTGGTCTCCACTGTCATAGTCCAGTGTTCAAACCACTGCACCACACTGGCTTTTCACTGAGGGCACTGAGAAGGAGGCAAATTAAATGAAGCACTTAGATCTGGAAAAAAGGTAATGATTTTATAATCTAGTTGTATTTTAATTCATAGTGGTCAATAATACCAAGAAGTAAAGAGTGAGATTTCATTGACTTAACAGAACTATGCTCATATGAAGTATCAAACTGGATTTCAGGGTGAAAATCTTTCCCAAATCAGGATCATAGCTTTGGTTTTCTTTGTTTGAAAGAGAGCAGAATGAAATAAAAGAAACTTTGCAGTGCAGCCCAGTTCTGTGAGCTACAGCGCTTTGGATGGGAAGAATGTTCTAAAACATTCAACAAATGGTCAAAAACATGTTGGAAACCCTGAGCAAAACAATCCTGTACTGATAAGAATATCTGTAGTTTGGAACTTATTCCACACAAAATTTGCATGTGGTGTTTGACACAGAAAACAGCTTTTTTTTTTTTGGTGCAGGAAACAGCTTATTTTGCACAGAAATGCTGTTTTCTGCACAGCAAATGCTGCTCACTGTGCAAAATTAGCACGTGTGAATTTTCTACAGAATAACTCTCAAACTGCAGATAGTCTGATGTGAAGTTTTTCAAAGATCTTCTTGAAGCAAGAAGGAAAGTGCCAAATTACTCATTATTTCCTTCAAGAAGAAAATCAGTGAAGAATTATATCACTACAAGCACCAAGACATTGTTTCTGTCCCAGAACCAAAATGAAGGTTATGACCTAGTGATGGCTCCTTAATATACATGGTACCTGCCATTGGGCATTGCTGGTCTATTCAATTTCTTTTTGCTTTCTTTGAAATCCCGCCGAAATTTTGCTCAGAAATAAATAAACGTCGTCCTGAAATGTAGCTTAAGGCTCAGCTGTCCTCCACTTTGGCTCAATGAAGAAGGCCACTCAATTAGGTTTTTCCCCAGCCATGGTCTATCAGAGCTGCAAACCCCAATGGAAATACCATTGGTCAAAACAGGGGGAAAAGTTATCTCGAAGAACAAGGCAAATACACTGGGCAAAGAGCACAGCATTGGCATTCGTCACTTCTGATGGACTATTAATTGTATAGATAATAGTCCACTGTGGCACCATGTAGAGAGCCAGAATGGTGTAGTCATTTGAGTGTTGGGTGAGGACTCTGGGAGATCAGAGTTCAGATACCCAATGAGTGATGAAAACCCACTGTTACAGCCTCTCAACTTGAGAGGAAGATAATGGCACAACTCCTCTGAATAAATCTTGTCAAGAAAGCCCTATGATAATGTTGCCTTAAGCTGAGGTCAACCATGAGGCACATAACAAGAACCACATAGTGCCATAGATTCCTCTGAACTGTGTAAGTGCTTGGTGGTTAAAAAAAATAACTAGGCACAGAAAGATGGTTTGTTTTTCACACAAGTCTTACAAGCAATATTTCTAATTAAAGCTAAGGGTATTTCCACCCTACACTGTTATAGTGCTCTTATTCCACTTTCAACATCCTGTGGAATTCTGGGGTTTGTAGTTTACTAAGGGCAATGAGTTCTCTAGCTGAGAATTCTAAATGCCCCTCCATAAACTGCAAAGCCCAGGATTCCACAGGATGCTGAAAGTGGAATAATAGCACTGTAACAGTGTAGTGCAGAAAGGCCCAAAATTAAATTACAATATGAGGCATAGATGGGAAATATTTTCTACTATATTTCAACCCTGAAAGTACAGCCATGAGGTGATTATTCTTCATCCTCGTTTTGTTCTGACATAAGAGCTTCCTACCGGTATCTGTGTTTAGATTTTACACTGGCACACATCACTGTCCACATAAGAATAGCCCAGAATTCAGCTGAAGAGAAAAAAAAACTCGACTTCATGCTTGTTGCATTAGAAATGCATTAGCAATTCTACATTGCTTTCCATCATTTTTAAAAAAAAAATGCTGTAAAACCAGTTTAAAAATTGCCCCATAAAATGAAGAGCTGATCTCTTCACATTTTGCTTCAATGATTCAGACAGATCCCACCCCCATTAATCAATGTAAACCTTGAGTTGACTAATTTGTCAGTAAAGCTGACTAAGGCTTCCTACATTTGTGACAACTCTTAAGGCAGTTCTAGCTGTGTTACCAGTATTATGTTTAACTGCATATTCCAAGACTGAGAGGCCATTCCATCAAACAGTGCACATCCTTGGAAAATGAAGTAAGATCATGTTCCTTGAAACTTTCAGCTGAGTTTTACAATATAATTTCCAACTTTTTTGTATTCTTCTGTTGTACCATTGTAATTTTTTATTTTTAAATTATATTAAAATATAAAGATAAATGTAGATAGACAGACAAATAAGATTAATTGATTGTGAAAGGTAATGCAAACAGTTTTAAAGATATCTAATAATTTACTAATTTAACATTTTCAATGGACAAGCAGGTTATAACCCTATTATAGGCCATCCCTGAAAGTGAAAAAAAGTTCTTTCTTAAACTGGACTCTCTGTCTTTACGGCATGATTCCCTGTAAGAAAGAGCTGTCACATTCCAAAGCTTAAAAAGTCCATGGGGATATTAAATGGGGATATTAGAAACAACATAGGAAGCTGATATTGTTCCTGTTTACTTATTTATATGCTCCTGAATCAAGTTAACAACAATTTCTGAAATTTAATATATTACCAAGAACCAAAGGTTTACAGCAAGAGGCCCCTTCTGCTGTCCTTCAAGAGCAATGTGTGCTTGTTTTAGTCCATGGGTAGTGGGATTAAACATCAAATGAAGTATTCTTGCCCCCAGAAGCATCTACAGATCATCTCAATATAATTTCCCCAAAGTCCAGTCTCTGAGGGCCAAATTAGGTCCAAAGCCCTTTCATAAAATTCACTTTGCAAATGAATGCATATGTACATGACTTCAAGCTGCCTCTCGATTTATGATGACCCTGTGAATTTCACAGAGTTTTTCTTAGGAAAGGAATACTCAAGTGTTTTTTTTTATCAGTTCCTTCTGAAATATAGCCTACAGTACCTTTTATTCATTGGTAGTCTCCCATCCAAGTACTAAGCAGGGTCAACCCTGTTTAGCTTCCAAGATCAGATGGTATTTGGTGCCTTTAGAGTACGTAGACCTCTAAATAAGTGCACAGGTCTCACCCAAGATGTCACAGTTGAAGACCAGTATACATGTGGCTGAGCAACATCAGAGTGTGGTCAAGATGGCAAAAGTAATTAACGAGCAAGAACACACAAGCTAGAAGAGGCTACACGATTCTGGTCCATCCTCTCTTCTCACCCCCCAGCTGAGTTCACTGCTTCTGCACTTTGAACTCCATTCATGGCAAATGAGGTAATCTGAAGACAAAGGGGGAAGTGGGAGGAGGAAAGAGAAAATGCAACTGTTTAGCTGAAAAAGTGGGATTAATCTGGACTGTCCTGCCAGATTTGACCAGCTGGAGGATATACGAGTGGAGCTTCACTTCCAAGGCAAACAGTACATGTGGGCACCTTGTTCCAAATCAGTGCCATGGGAAGAGACAAGGGCATCGAAAATCCCTACCACATTTCTGTTGTTTACTGCTTGAAAGCCATTCATTCAGCTGCTAGCTGCATGAATAGCATCACATCTACTTGGACCAGATTCCTTTTAGAAATAAAAGAAACTAGACTGTGCAAAAAAAAAAAAAGAGGTAGGCTGAAGAACACTTCAAAAACATCAACTGATGAATGCACAGATGTATAGATGTGGGTAGAAATGACAACCTGCAGACAGCTGAACCAAGGATGTTTATTCAGAACTAAACTTGGATTTACTTCCCAGTAAAACTGTTTGACTAAAGCTTTTGAAATGAAAAGCAAGGAAATTGGAGCCTGGCTGCATGGACAAACCTCAGCATGCAAATATAATTTTATCCTTTAAAATCATGGGAGAGAGTATGAATGGAAAGCAGGCATCTTCACATGAATCCTGGGAATGTATCCTATATGCCTTGATGTCAATATTAATATTATATTTAGTAAATACTATGATCACCAATAACGCTTAAATCAAATTGTGTATGAAATGGGGTGCCATTTAAAATCATAGGAACACAGATTTTTAAGTGCAGGTACACTTTACCTTAACATTTGTAATTCCTTCAGTACCAACAGGAAACACTTTTAAATCTTCACGCTTTGGGGAGCCATTTATGTTTGTTATTGCAAAAGTTAACAGCCAACAAAACACCTGTCTTCCTGTCACATTATCCCATTTCCTCTGTGTGAAGTGGTTTTCTGCTGTGAAGCTTGAAAACTTGATAGAATGAAAAATCAAACATCTTCCCAAGAGATTTATCCAGTGTGAAAATTTCTAGCTATTCAGCATACCCATGGGAAGATCCCCCCGCAAGAAAAATAGCTAGGACACAGAGGCCCTTTCCTCATGGGGTTAGTAGTACGGCATGGTGCGACCTCTGACGGAGATCGTCCACACTGTGGGAGCGGACTGGGTCGGACTACTTGTCGCAGTTCCGCACCTCAGTCTGCTCTGGAGCGACCTGTTTTTACAGGTTTTTCAAAAGCACGGAGCGTGCCACTCCATGCCACTCCGTTCCCGCACTCTGGTGCAGATTTGCAGGCACACACCAGTGCGTGCCTACAGATCTGCCGGGGGCAGGCTTCCAGCTGGTAACCTTCTCCGGTTGGTGGAGAGCCTCCATTAACCGGAAGCCGCCATTTTGGATGCTGGGGACTGCGGAACAGCGAGCTTGCGCTGCTCTGCATGGGGACAGACTTACCCGGCTGCCGGTAAGCTCTGTTTCAGCACGTTTTCCCCCATTTCCCCCTCCATGTGTAGAAAGGGCCAGAGAGGACAAAATATTGGACCATATTGGCCTTGAGAACTTTTGGCACTTAGGAAAAATTCAGTGACAAAAATTCAATTTTTTTTCCCTTAGTCTCTGTCAGCGGCGGGTAGAGGTCAAGCAGATGCAGGACGAGCGGCTGGCGTTGACGGTTTATTGGCAGCCAGCAAACAGAGGGTTACAGCTCCCCCACAGATGAGCCCTAGCTCAATGTAAACAGTCTCGAACACAAGTCACGCCTTAGTAGGCAAGTAGACTAACTTAGAAAACAAAGGAAGGTTGCTTCACCCAAACACAAAGGAAGGTTACTTCACCCAAACGCAAATAGAGTCCTCAGCTGGCAAGGAGGCTGGACGCTGTCACTGGTGGGAGGGGCTGGGTCCAGACGCAGGTGGAGGAGAACGCAGAAGGCCGACGGTTGTTGCTCCGTGATTCTCCCCGCCCAGCGCCCGACCTAAATAATCCCCCAGACCGGCAGTGACCAATCCGGTGCAGGCCTACAGCTGAGGGCTCACAGCTGGGCTCACAGCTGGGAGCTCTCAGTCCGCATCCACTTCTCCATCAGCCGCCGGGACCGGCGGACCGCCTCTTTCCCTTGCTGCCACTGCTGAAACGTGGGAGGAGGGGCGGCAGTCTCCTCAGAGTCTGAGTCACGGGTGGTCAGAGTCCCTGGGCTGGGACCGGGGCCCGCCTCCCCTGGCAAGCCTGCCAGAGATTCGATCACCGGGGCGAGCCCCGGGTTGCCCCCGGCGCCGCTAACGGGGCCGTTCATGGTGGTGGCGGCCTCCGAGACGTCCGGGCCTCCTCCTGTGGTGGTGGCGGCCTCCACGGCAGCTGGGCTCTCCCCTGCGGTGGCAGCTGCCTCCGCAGTGGCCGGGCTTCCTCCCGTGACGGCAGCAGCCTCTGCGGCAGCTGGGCCTCCTCCCACAGCGGCGGCGGCCTCTGCGGCGGCCGGGCCCTCCCCCACATCAGCAGCTGCCTCCGCAGCATCCAGGCCCTCCGCCGAGCCTGGGTCCATGACAGTCTCTTACACCAAAGAAAGAACAAATGTTTAAAGCTAGAAAATAATCAAGTAGTTGTATATATTCCCTTTAATGAGTTGCCAACCTGATTGACATTGTGGTTATTATCTGGTGTTTAACCATACAGAGATCCAAAGGTTCTTATTTTAAGAGAGTTAAATTTATCCGCACGTATGCACACACCATAACAGAGCAATGTGCACTCAGACTAATTTCACTGCTTTTACACAAGGCTTTCTTTCTGAAGTGATTTTATTTTCCCTTCCTGGTACAAGAAAAATCATTTCATGATGTACAACTCTCAGTGTCTGTGACTTTTCTGGGCACAAGTTCAATCAGCTATAGGCTTATTTGGTTATAAATGTTACTGGTTATATGTGGGACATTTTTATGAGTCTCAACTTCTGCACAAGTCTTCCACTTGTACAGAGGGGCATTCTGAGACCCTTCCATTGTCTTTGTTCCATCCCCTAATATTTCTCTCCATTCTGAGAAGCTTGGGAGCAGCACCTCATCAGGCGGCAAAGGAGGAAATCTTGCCCTGATTTGGTGATGAGCAGAAGAGCTCAAGAATCAATTTGCTCTAGCAATTGCATTCAAATGGAAGAAGGTTGCCTTGACTCTGAAAATAGAAGCATGTTCAATGCAATTTTTTTGTGCCTTCCATGTCATTTCCAATTTATGGCAACCCTACGGTGAACTTAACATTGGATTTTCTTGGCAAGATTTGTTGTTCAGATGGGGTTTGCCCTTTCCTTCCACTGAGGCTGAGAGAGTGCAACTTACTCAAGGTCACCCAGTGGGTTTCTACAGCTGAGCAGGGATTTGAACCCTGGTCTCCAGAGTCATAGTGCAATGCTCAAACCACTACACCATGGTGGCCTCCATATTACATAATATCACATACTACATATGCCTCTTTCCTTACCTTCTGTAGCCTCCTTCAAAGAATGCTCCAGTTTTAACAAGAAGATATTTTAGACTATGAACCCACATGGAGGTGCGGCACCTATTTGGTATTTTCCTGAACAACTTTCTTCTTCAGTGACTGTCCTCTTTTTGACAAGTATATTCGTTATCCTGGACAAGGCTGAAGTGCATTTGTGTTAGCTTTTACCTCATCTTTCCTCTTTCAGTTTTCACTAGTTGCTAAATCCTTCTCCTCACTTCTATATTCACCACCTCTGGGCTAAACCATGTAGCAACTGCATTATGAAAAGTGAATATTATCTTACTGTAAATATTACCGTATTTGCTGGCATATAAGACACACTTTCCCTCTGCAAAAAATGCCTTCTGAAAATGGGGTATGTCTAACACATTGGCAAATACAGGTAACTCCTGTCCACCAAGTCAATAAGGAAAGGAAAGGCACCTTTCTCTTCCTTTTTGCCTTAGTGGGAGTTCTCTTTACCCAGGCAGAAATGACAAGAACAGGGGAGAAAAGAGCTCCTTTCACACACACACACGCTCTTCCTGTTTTTTTTGCCTCAGCAGGGAGGTCTCCCCAACCATGCAAAAATGACAGGAGCTAGGGAGAAGGAAGCCCCTTTCATGCCCCCCCGCCCTTCCTGTTCTTCTTTCTGCCTCGGTGGGAAGGTCTCCCCACTCAGGCAGAAACAACAGGAATACGGGACAGGGTACTAAAAAAAAATTTCCTAAAGAATACAGTCTGAAAATAGGGTGCATCTTATATGCCAGTGTGTCCAATACGCTGGCAAATATGGTATCTTGCTGTGATCACATTACACCAATAATCCAGAGCTGAGAATTTGCTTTTGAGAAAATGTTAAGTTCACATTCTAGGAATGCTTCTGATCCTCAATCATACACTCTCAAATAAAAGTTGCATCAGAATCCTAAATCCTATGTTGCAGCTGACAGAACGTCTAACAGCTCCTTTTCGTAGCAAATATTCTTGGCAGCTGCTGTCCCAAATTTGATAAATGGTAAAAGCAATGTGCTATGTTTGGGGCTTAATCTATAGCATTTTACCCAGCACGCCAAGCTTTTTGATGTGTTTAACTGAGACTGTTGGCAAAACAAGGTGTTTCTGAAAGCAAAAGCATCTATAAAAAACATACCAATGTAAGTGCTGGAGGACTTTTGCTTTTTAAGAAATTATGACCCCATTCCACAACCCATCCACTATTAGTCTAGTTCAAATACAAGCTCAACATTTAATTTAATTGTATCATACCCTCCAACTGTCAGCTGTTTTTAAAATGACCAAGTTTGTTTATTCTCCTATTTTCCTGCTTTGCCTTTGGCATACTTCCACAGGTGCATACCAAGGTCAAAAGGCAGTTTGCATTCAATTATCTCAATGGGGGAGCCGGAGAGAGAAAGGAGAGAGGGCTGGAGTCTTTCCCTTGCCAATATGCTCAGGCAAGCGCAAACAGCTGCAGTCCTCTACTAGTTTGTCTGTTGTTCTCATCAATACTGTTTGCTATCTTAATCACACTCTGATGTTACTTGGCTACACATATCCTGGTTTTCCTCTGAGAAATATTGAAAAAGAAATGATATATGCACAGTACTTTAGAAGGATCTCTCACCATAATCAGCTTTTTCTTCACATTCCAAAGCTGCTGGTATACCCTTTATAGGACCACAGAATATGGGCAAGTGGCTCTCATCTCATGTATAAAAATGCATAAAATAGCACCTTGGGAGAAAAGGTGCTATGCCTTTCCATGAGGAGAGAGCCACTGATGTGAAGCATGTCACAGGATACAATCTGATGTCCCATTACCAGGCATGTTAAACATAGTACAACTTAATTCATTATAAATGTGCCATAGGACTGCCTGCTCCATATGTATTCACTACCCTTGCGTCACCAGTTGATACATTCTTAGAGGGAAATACTCAAATTCACATAGAGTATCCCTTAGTAATAAGAAGCAGTTTGAACTGTCCATTCTTCTCATACACTCACCTTTACAATTCTCTCAATTTTCAACAATGTTAAGAAACTTCTCTTATCCAATCTACATTCAGTACATATTTACATTGTCATCCATTATTAGGTGCACTTGGACAACCATTGCAAACCTTCCTACACTACATAAATTTCTTGTATGAGAGGCTGTTTTGTTTGTGTATATCTGAAGTACGGATATAATTGTTCACTAAGTTTCTTCTTGAGGTTAGTAATTTCAGAAACTTTCTTCCCAGTGCAAGAAAGTCTTTGAAAAACTCAGTTTTTGAAGGCTATTAGCAACTTGGGATTTATTCATTGCAAAATTCACACATAGATGTTTCGTTCAGAAAACAGTATTTTCTGCACAGACAACAGCATTTTCTGCATGGAAAATAATATTTCAACACAGAAATACTAATGCTTGTGCAAAAAAAAAAAAAAAAAAGCCATTTCCAGTGCAGAAGATGCTGTTTTCTATGTCAATTTTACACAGAATAAATCTCTAATCACAGCATTTTCTGTGCAGAAAACACCATTTTCTGGGCAAGAATTAAAGTTTCTGCACTGAAATATTATTTTTCACACTGAAAATGCTGTGTGCTGCACAAAACAACCTTGTGTGAATTTTGCACTGAATAAATCCTAAACTGCAAAAATTCTCATCAGTCCTAGATTCTTCACATCCAGGTTTCTCATCACTCAAAAAAATATGTTTTTCAACTATTTTCTGAATATTTTTGAAAATTTTATCCATCCTTACTATGAAACGGGAAAAGCTGTGACAGTGTACTCCTTTGTCAGTCATGTACGGAAATCAACATTCTCAGCCACGTATTTAGCTAGAACCCATCTTCCAGGAGCGTGGACGTGTATGTATAAAAGAACTACATGGCATATCTTAAGTCATCTAGCCTGGTGGAGTTGGGGGCCAGGAACAAAAAGCAACCCTTCAGTTGTATAACACCCAGCATCTTCACCATTGACTGTGATTGCAAAGGCTGATAGGAGTTGTAGTACAGCATCAGCAGGGTCACGCTTTGCTCACCTCTGATCTAAGCCAATTAGGGCCTCCACACAATAGTTTTGTGTTTGTCAACAGTGAAGCTTAGTCCATCACAAAAGAGAATACTCACTTTTTGGTGGATCTGTCAAGTCACTGATAATCTCAGCTCAGATTTTCTGCAGTCTACAAAAAAAGACAAAAATCCCTCATCAAAGATGGAAACTGAAAATATACGTAAAGTTAAATTTTAAGATTTGCCAAGCAAAATCTAGTAGCAACTACAATTTCCAATCTGTGACACTACAGATCCTTAGTTTTATGTTCTCAGGATTCCTACACTTTTGATTGTGTTAAGCAACCAAGTCACCCTGATCTTCCTTTACACAGCTACTTCTTTAATTATATTTTTGAGTAAGAATATGAAACATTTCATAGGTAGAGCCTCTAGTTTAACATTATAAAACAAGTGGGTGGGAGGACCTCACATTTTTAATTTATAGAATCTAGAGATGACTCAATTTGAAGTCATCAACAATTTCATCATCATTTCAAAAGAAGATGGAGTTAAGTTTTTGGCATCTATGTCTACTCTACATGCTTATTTCATTGTTTTCCAATGAAGTCTGACCATTGCATATACTGTGGCTGAATACAGTGGGCCCTCTGTATCTGCTACAGTTTGGTTCCAGGACTCTCCTGGATACCAACATTTGTGGATGCTCAAGTCCCATTATGTACAATGTAAAATGGTGTCCTTTATTTAAAATGGCAAAACCAAAGTGCATTTGAGATTGTAATTATTTAATTTTTTTTTAATATTTTCATGCCAAGTTTGGTTGAATCTGTGGATACAGAACCTGAGGATATAGAGGGCTCATGGTATATTGAAAATCTGTAAATCTCCTTTCAGGAATTTGGAAGAAGACAGCCAGATGGATTTGGTATATGGAAAGAACAAACAATCCAGCTATATCCTTCTTCTCATCTCAAACAAGCAAGAGACATTACTTATAAAACCACTCTCCCCATCATTTTGTGATGGTGGCAACGCAGTCATGCAGGGTGAGTCACGTGTATTAAAACATTTCCCTGTTAAAAGAATGCCTCAACACTGTAACTTGTTGAGGTATTGTCTGTGAAGTTAAAGAATAAGAATAGTAGAGATGGGACGAATCCAGAATTTTCCGAACCCGAATCCGCCTCCAAATCCTTGAAAGGTTCTGCAAATCCACGAATCTCAGGAATCTCAAATCTTTTGAACCTTTTTTCACAAAAGGGTTTAAAAAGCAAGGGAAACAAAGCACTTCTATTGAAAAGTGCTTTGAAGCAGAATTTGACATCTTCGTTTAATGAAAAACAAATTAAAGAATAGTTTTCACTTTCAGAAAAACATGCCCATATACTTCTTATTAAGAACTACATGTAATTTGGAAGTAGCTCCAGATGTTGGAGGATGCTCAAGATGATGCCATCTCCTCATTGACTATTACAAAACAAAACAAAACAAAAAGGGCAAGGATAATCTTGGGCAAGACACACTCTCTCAGCCTTAGCAAAAGCCTAGGCAAAGGGAAACCTGCCTCTGAAGAAATCTGGGTGGGACAATTGTCATAGTTTTGCCTCAGGATCTCACCAGATTGAAAATGACATGAAGGCCCTTTCTACACAAGCGGGAAAATGTGGATTATTAATCCCACATTTTCTTGCCTGTGTAAACAGGGCCACATACAGAGATAATCCAGGTCAAAACTGGATTTTCTTTGCATAGCTCCTTATGGCATCCCACAGTTTGTAGTCTTATGATGCACTAGCACACTTTGGCAGAGAAGGCTGTGACACCTTGTCCAAGTACAAACCCCAGAATTATGCATGAAAGAGCTTTGCAAGAGAGCCATGCAAAGGAATCTTCTTCAGCTGTCCTTGAAATCTCAAGAACAAAGTGCATTCCAGTCAAGTCTCAAGTCCTGCAACAAGGAAGGCACTTTAAAAACACAAAAAACAAGAACACCAGCCTCTAGCCCAGTCTCAATTCTCTATCCTGATGTCCAGGATAGTCCTAAAACAAGGAAGGCACTTAACAAAAACAAACTAACATCAGCCTCTAGTCCAGTTCCAATCGCTAGCCTTCAGTCTCAAGTCAAAAGAAAAGGAAGAAGAGAATAATTACCTTGTAGAGTAAGGCAGTCACAGGGGCAGGCGGCAGGAGTGAGCTTGATCCGGGGCTCTCGCACCGGCTCAGGCCTCCTGGCACGCAGGAAAGTGACTCTCGCCAGCCCTACATGCCCACACGGGCCTGATCCAGGGCTCTCATGCCAGCTCAGGCCTCCAGGTGTGCAGGGATTCGAAAGATTCAATTCGCCTGTTTTGGCCCTGGGATTCGGATCTGCGAATCTCTAATCCTTCCCAAAGATTCGAGGATTCACAGACTCAGTTGGCCCATCCCTAAAGAATAGTTTCCAACTATTCCTAATGAGCTCCAAAGCATCAGAGTTTTTGGCGTGATAAATAAGTTTTGCTTTAGGAGAAAACCACAGTAGATTTCTTCTGTATTTACATGTTACCCAATCACTGTGAGAAACAATAACTGAAACAATAACTGATATAAAATAAATAGCCAAGGAAAAAATATTTGTTATATTGCTTGTGTTATCATGATTTCATCTATGAATTATAAGTACTTTTAAAACTTACAACACACAATAGAATGAATAGCATTCATCTGGATTACAAGAAATGCAAGGATCACATGCTTACCAAACACAAAGAAGGACGTCTGTTATTTTCTGAATTTTCCCCAACAATGTATTGTGCTGACTACAAAGCAAATAACTGTGTTTATTGTTATTAGAATGAGCCATAAAAGAAAACAACATTCCAAAAAGTTATTGTGGTTGGCCAGTATTCTACTGCAGCTACTAATTAAATATACTTAACCAGGTAACCTCTCCTCACACAGCTTCTCCCACATTATGCTCATCAGCAGGATAGATTACCTTTCCAGTGCAGCTGATGTAACTGTGTAATAGAGTTACAATCATGGCAACAGTTGGAGTTACAATCATGGCAATACTTTCACAATTGTGGCTTCGTAACTGTCATGAATACAGAACAGTTACTTAGATCTACTCATCCGTAACCGTGCGCTTAACTAAGGCCTTTTCTGCAGGTTACCTTATCGCGACGGTGGGGGGTGCCATTCACGCAAGCAGGTTCTCGTGCGAAGCGTTCTCTTCACTGCTCCTTCGTCCCACAGCTGGCTTCCTGGTCACGCAACCGCCCTGCCCCTTCCTTACGCAGTGCAGCCTGGGAGCTGTAGGCTGCGCTGGGGGAGGAAGCGCAAGCAGCACGCCTGGGACAACGTACCGCAGGGCAGGTAAGTGCACGCGGGTGCAGGAGCCTTGCGCAACAGTGCACCATTTTCAGTTTGAAGCTGAAAATGAAAAGGTGCGTGCGCGGTTCGCGTTAGGCTCATGAGTGTTGCGTAAATGGGAGTACGTCGTACGGACCGCCGCTTCCATTTACATGACGCTCAAGGGGCCCTCTCGCAAAAGAAATTGCATGCGAAAAGCCATTATGTAGCAGATGTAGAACATTGGTTGTTATGCTTAGTTTTGTTTCCTGGACATAATGAGTTACTTTTTCCATTAGAACAACAGACCAGAAACTTCTCCACAGGATAATCAGTGGTCTAAAATTTGCTTTCCGGTTCTGAGCTATTACAAGTCTAACGCTAGACTAATAAAGATAATTAGGAACCCATGAAGAAGATTATTATTTTCAACAAAAAATAAGGAAAGTAGGTCCAGCTGTTAACAGGTGAATTAAATCCTCCAATGTAAATATCCCCTTCATCATAACTACTCAGCATAAAACATTGATCTTTTAGAGATAACATCTTAAAACAAAAAGCCATGATAATTTACAAGACTACTCAAGAAACATCTTTAAAACATCATATCTTAAAGGCTATTTTACTCAAGGCCAAGGTAACACAGTGATGTAATATTCGTCTAGCACCAATGGCATGCTAGTACTGAATGGAATACAGCCCTTGCTTTCAAGCAGCGCATTATAGTTGTATCTACCCATATTATCATCCATGAAAAATTGTTAGACAAAATCCTATGCATTCCACGTGGTAGATCCCATGCAATCTGGCTTTGACCTTAGAAATAAAATATACAGAGAGAAACTGTATTACAGGGCTGATTCTTTCCTTTTCAGTAACTTGCCAATACTTGCGTTCTGGGACAATAAGCATCAAACTATTGACTCAGTGAGTCTCAGGCCCACACCCAACACAAAATTGACATGAGTCTTGCTGTAATAAATACAATCCCTGCCTGTACTTCTGACTCACAAAATAATTACAGTCTCTTTAAGTAAGGTGGCACTTTTTACAAATCTACTTAGCGGTTAAATGAGTTACAAGTGTTATGGAAAGACACACCCATCTTAAACACTTGAATAGATTTTCTTGCTTCTCTTCACTAAATCCCAAACAATAAAATCATGGTTCACATCAAAGTTTGAAGAGAAGCATGCAAAGTCAGCTAGTATTCATTTAAAAACAGCAGCAATTAACAATAAACCTTATAGAATGTAGCTTTGTTGAAATAAGAAAATAAGTGGAAGGCATATGGTTTATATGTATTGTCTAACTCTATTTGTCAGGCCCATGTTCCTAATCCCTCTCCCTGGTAAATTCTATTTTTTTTCCTGTATTTGCCTTTTGGAGATGTTTGTTAATGCTTTATTATTAGCGTGAGGAAGTATTCTCATTCTTCAGTTTCCACTTCCCTACATATTTGCCAAAGAAGGCCCATATCTAGGTATTACACTAATGCTGTGGTTGACACTAGTACTTGATATTTCATGTGGGTTTGCAAGGGAGGAAGTAGTTGTTTAAAAAAAAAACTCATCCTGACCAGTACCACTGTACAGATTTAACCATTTTTTACATGATATTTCCTATTGAAAATCCATCCCTACCTACTTTTCCAAGGTTTCTGAATGCATTTGGGAAAATGCCTTCAGGAAGTAAGGCACCTTTTCAACCTATGAAGGACCAATTCTATGCTCTAACATTACACCAAAATGGAAATAGAGTTATGGTCAGAGTTTGGACCCCAGTAATACCATTTCCCCGACGACTGTCTACATACCAGGATTAAAAACCAGTAAGGCAACACTTAGGTCATTTCCACACTATACTGTTATAGTGCTATTATTCCACTTTCAATATCCTATGGAATGCTGGGGTTTGCGGTCTCTGGCCTCTCATGTAACTGCAACCCTAGGATTTCATAGGATGTTGAAAGTGAAATAATAGCACTATAACAGTGTAGTGTGGAAAGGCCCTTAGACCACACTTGTTTAGTTCAGACATGATTTTAGCAACAAGGAAATCTCTTTGAATTATGGTTACAATATAGAGAGATGTTTGGTTTCAGCTTTTAGCTGTTATATACATGTGCCACACGGTAATTGATGGAGGAGAACAGTATGGAACAGGCCTATCTGAAAGTAAGATCTGTCCACAAAAGCACAGCTCCAAAAAGTAGACAGCCCCAGCTGAAACAAAACCATTGGGAGAGGAAATGCTAATAAGGTGCAACACTATGGAAAAAGTTGTCCAGTACACTCAGATAAACTGTTACTCTGCCTTTCCCTAGTGAGTGACTTCTAAAGATTTCTGTGTTCTGAAAACTGAGTACGTTCAAGACCACAGCTATAATACATGCCTCTTTATAGTAGATACAGTCCTAATAAATGTTTTATTAGGCTGCAAGAACTAACATGGGTGAAAGCACATAATGAAGAGTTGTATAATCCTACAAAATTGATTTCTCTCTGACCAAATTAAGTCCCAAGAGCTGTTCTTTCCTGATAGATTCATACCCTACTGCAGGGAGACATCTCTAACCATTTTATCCTGTCTAAAACTCTGAACTGCCCCATCTCTCTCTATCTCTAGTCCCTACAAGAATGCAAAAGGTGCTGTTGTTCTCTCTGAGTGAAAAAAATCACTCCTGGCCACAGTGGCTTCAGGCATTTCTGACTTTTGTACTTGCATGACTTGCTTACTTCTGGGAAACTTACCACATGCCTGTCTCAGAAAACTCAGCTTTTCTGAAGAATGGCTAGCAGCTGCACAGAGGCCTTGCTTTTTCTAGCACGGTTTCACAGCAGGGGCAAGTCAACAGAGGCACTCAGTGGCAGGGCCCATGCTCTGCATACAACCTCTGGGAACTTTCGGTACGGAAGGAAAAGATTCCTCCCTGAAGAAACGGGAATCTGCCACTAGCCAGTGTAAACCAGGGATAGGCAAATCCAGCATGTCTGATGGCCTTTTATGACCACAGATCCTCTGGATGCTACTCTGGATGCTGAACTACTGCGGCAATTCTCAAACTATGGGGTGGGACTCTAAGGGGGGATGCAATGGTTGCTCAAGAGAGGTACAAGAAAAGTCAGCCTGTAAGTACAGCAAATGTGAAAAAGAAGGGCAAGCCCATGTGTGAGAGAGTGCATGCCATTGAGGACTGACAGGTCTCTGAAAAAGAGTGATGCAAATTGTCTTCCCCTGTTACGCCTGCCTCTAATTCAAACGTAGCAAAAATTGGCTTCCTCTTTTTTATTCTTTTCCTACTGAGCTTCTCTGTATGTTTGTCGCTGTTGCAGCAGGCAGCTGTCCCTTAGCAACCATGAGGCAGTTTCTGGAGTGAAGGGGAAGGGAAGGAAAGAGAGGAGGCAGCAAGTCTGAGAACTCAGCATTAAGATGGAGGGGGCATGTGGCCCAAAGGGACTGTTTGAGAGAGGGGGGCATAGGAGAGGACACGGGAGGCATGACATAAAGCAGGGGACACGATGTCCTCATATAAATGTAAAGGAGTTCATAGGGGTAAAAAGTTTGAGAATCACTCAGCTGCCAAAAAAGAAAAAACTACTAAAATGACTAAAAGTCTACTTCACAAATGGATATTTTTTTTTATGTTAAACAATATAGGGAAACTTTCCAGACTGCTGAAAAGGCAAACTGATACATCTGGAGGCTTCCAGAAGCAGCAATTCATCCTCATTTTTTTAAAAAAATTTGGCCCAAGAAAGCTTGGTCTGGGATTCTGGACATTTTGAAAGCAACCTTGGGAGGCCACATACTATCCTAGGGCCACACTTTGACCACCTCTGGTATAAACGAGCCTTCCCTAACCCGGCTGTATGGAGATGTGCTGGACTATAACACCATCATTCCTAACACCATAGCTGATGGCTAGGCTGCTGCAGATGATGCAGAGTTGCAGTCTGATATATCCCAAATGTACTCAGCTAGGGAAAGTTTGTGTAAACAACAAAGGAGGAGGAGGAACCAATGTTCTGGATCAGTGTGAGGCAACCTTCTATGTTTCATGCAGAGCTTGGAAAAAGTTAGGGCCTTTCTGCACTACATTGTTATAATAATATTATTCCACTTTCAAGATCCTGTGGAATTCTGAAATTGGTAGTTTAGTGAGGCCAAAATGCTCTTTGGCTATGAATTCCAACGGCCCTCTCTAAACTGCAAACCCCAGGATTCCATAAGAGGTTGAAAGCAGAATAATAGCACTATAACAATGTAGGGCAGAAGGCAGTTCTAGTGCCAAAATGTACTTTCCCAGACTTATCACAGACCTGCTTTATATGAGTGAGGGGGCTGATCCACTTCCCACTAGTCATAAAGGGAGAAGCATCATGGAGCTGGAACTAGAAAGAAAAACCCAGAGGTAGCAATCCCGCAGAGCTGATCTCTGTGTGCACTGAGGGGATTCCTTGTCAGTGGCTAAAGGGAAAGAAAGATACCACTGTGTTCTCAAATCCAATACATATGCAAGTGGAAAATTGCCCTGAAAAGCGAACATAGCCACATTTAATTTCAAGAAGGGGAATTTCTCAAACATGAGAGGATTTGTGAGAAGACAGCTGAAGGGCACAGTTATGAGGGGTCAAATCCCTTCAGAAAGCTTGGAGGATATTTTGAAAAGCTATAATAGAGGATCAAATAAAATGTATACCACAGATTATAAAAGGCCCAAGCAAGTCCAAAAGGGTATCATTGTGGTTAAATAGCAGAGCCACAGAGACCATAAAAGGAAAGAGGAAAAAACTGACGTCTTTTTTTGAAATGAAGAAAATGGGGCAAAGAAACCAGCAATCCAAAAAATGAAAAGGAAGAATTTAAGTCAAGGGATTCTAAGCACAAACTGTCAAAAGCGACTGATTAAAAACATTTATCAGAAGCTGTTGTACAATAGCCAAGAGATGTGGAAGCATTTATGCAAAAGATATAAGATAATGAATAAAGGACTACTAATTCAGAAGCCCCAAATTGTTCAATGGCACTTACTTCTTCCTTTGTATGTGTACAACTGCAAACTAGGAAGGACCCAGACAAAAAGCAATAGGATCCCCAGGTTTCTCATTCAGACAGGTTTCTTGGACACCCGAGAAGAGGCAGAATGCAGAAACCGGAAATTTTGCACTGTACTCTTCTTCTAATTCGGGACTACTTGACAGGGATGGTGGAAAATAATTCGCGCACATTCACTCATTTAAGATGGCAGACACAGACGATTTATTGTAACAAATGATTACACATGTGCACTGATCACAAGAAGACAGGTTGGACTAGTATGCACAACCTATCAGTACATGAGGTAGTATACAAACCCAGCAAAGACAAAGATTTTGGGAGCGAGAGGGAGAGAAGAATGGAGAGAGATGAAAGGGCAGAGGGGAAGGAGTTTTTTTACTGAATAAGGAAGAGAAGCAGGGCTATGGCAACAAGAGAACTTATTTTCCTGGTGGTAACAGCAGACTCTGGGAGAAGCAGCAGATAGCAGCAAAGGGAAGGAAGAGAATTTTTAAAAAATACAACTGTAATTAATTGCCTCGAGGAGATGGGATGAGGAAGAGAGTGTTTCCACATTGTGTTGCTTACAGTAAGAAGCTGATGGAGACACAGGCCACCCTTCTATGATTCATGGCAAGGGGAAAAATCCCTTTCAAAACAGGGACTTTAGTCTCAAGCTGCCATGCACAGCAGCCCCAGACTGAACTAGAAAAATCAATGGGGACTCAAAAATCCTCAAAACATGGTTTGGATGGCCCTGATGATGACAGGGAGAATAATGAGGATGAAACAGTTATGAGGGACTCTTGATTTTATTTTGGTTAAGAACAGATTTGGAAATGAACAATTGCCAATGCACTTCTCCTTAAAGGGAATCCGAGCACATTAAGAGCACCAATTAAAAAGGAGAAGAAAAGAGAAGAAAAGATGGCATGCATCCCCAAGTTTCAATGTGGCCAAATCCAGACTGCTCATTTCTGCACCAAAAGTACAAAAGTCTTGTCTGTACCCCACAGGAAAGCAACTCTAGATTCCATCTTCCCTATGTTTATGGGCAGTCTTGCTCCACATATGGGGTTCTATTGCTGTAGGTGACTGGAAGTAAATCTTTCTCATCTCCCAAGATGTGCTTGGGTCTCTGTGAGGGTATAGATTGTACAAGCAAATACAAGCAGAGAAATCTCCAGCATCAGTGAGGAGTAGGAAACCTCCTACGAAGATCCACCAGGAGCTTGGTTGAGCCCTGGGGAGAGGTGGGTAGCAAAAAAAAATTATTAGGTCATCTCCAGATTCACACTTAGGGCTGTGGGAGGAGTGCAGGGAGAAAGTGACGCTTCTATCTGAGCTGCAGTCAGTTAGAAATTCTTAAACAATGACTTTCAATGGCTTAAGGGTGGACCCAAGTTGGGTTGAGAGAAAGAAAGCAAACAGGTTGGTTCAGACCAGTGAAAAAAGGTGAAAGGTACTGAGTCATCTAATAGCAGCCACTCAAGGAGAAGGGAAGCTCAGCACGCAGAACAACCTGCTTGCCTTGACTGTGGTGCACAGAGTGGTCACCTGTGCATTCACACACATGGGCAGGAGAGGGGTTCACACCTGCATAGAGTTCCACTTCTAGACCTAAAGATTTAGAGGGAGCCCTACCCCTCTCCTCTCTACGATGGAAGGTCATGCAAGATTGTTAAATGTTATGTCATTTTTCTGGTTTCGCATTGATAACCCAAAGCTAAAAGATTACTTTCTTCAGTCTGGTTCTCCAATAAAACCAACTAAGGAGAGTTTCAGTAGGTGAGTCAGGTGGATGGAAACATGAAAATATGACTAGCACATGTAGCTATTCTCAGTCCTTGAGGAAGCACCCTTATACACACATTAACTGAACCAAACCAACATATAATTAAAACAGAAAAGGGCTCCAATTCATGAAGTCTTTCAGAGCCTTAGCCAGGCTTCTGACACTCCCACCGAGTACAGTCTCTTAGAATCCAAACAATGAAGAGAAGTAAAGTCGAAGGTTTTCATGGCCAGAATCCATAGAACATGACCTCAAAGCCCGAAAAACCCAAAACAACCTAATGAAGAGAAGTATTCAATATTAAGCTAGCCATAGGGGTCAGGGTAATTACAGATGGGAAATGTTGATGCTATGGAGATAAAACTGGACAATTTCTCCTTTTTTAAAGAAAAAATTGAAATATTCATAAAAATTGTGGGAAAATGCAATATTGGCACCCCTTACAGATTGAAAATCACCTTGTTACTTTATGAACATAAAGTAAATTATGGATAACTTGGTTTCACAAAAAAGAGTGTCTTATATATTAAAAACACACTTTATTCAGAAAAATAATTAAAAAATCTAATTTACAAGCTCCTGAACTGCAAGGAACAGCTGAGCTATAAGGAATGTCTTTGGTTTTGCCAGCTTATGAGGCCTGGGGAAACAAAACAAAACAAAGCAAAACAAAAACAATAAAAACAGAAGAAATCATCAAGATCAGTAAACCTAAGACAATTATTTTGTCTCCACTAGCACTCCATGAGAACTAGAGTGTGGAGTGGTTTGAGTGTTTGACTACAGCCATTTCCACACTACAACTGTTATAGTGCCATTATTCCACTTTCAACCTCTTGTGGAATTCTGGGATTTGTAGTTTCCTGAAGCCAAAGAGCTGATTCTCTGGCTGAGAATTCTAAAGGCCCTCCCTAAACTGCAAACCCTTGGATTCCATAGGATGTTGACAGTGGAATAATAGCACTATAACACTGTAGTGCGGAAAGGCCCTACAACCCTGGACACCAGGGTTTGATCTCTGCTTCATGACAGAAACCCACTGGGTGATTTTGGGCTTCTCACACAACTCTCATCTCCAGAAAACCCCATAATAGGCTCGTCTTAAGGTTGTCATTTAGCTGGAAACAACTTGAAGGGTGGCAACAACAAGAAGTCTTCCACAGTACAAAGCAGACAAAAACGCTCATTTCCACGGGGAGAAAAATGAAACCAAGATCAGGAATTGCAATGATAGAAATACTGTACATGGCTTTACATAATAGTTTATCTGCTATATAGTTTTTTAGAAATACTGTGGGGGAGAAAAGGTAGGAACACCTTGTCCTAATAGGTTACTATTCATTCTAAAAGAAAATATGCCCTAATTCATTTTTTTATTTTTTTCTGGGAAAAAAGACTTGGGGGGGAAAGGGATTTTTTAAATATATATATATATTTTTCCAGACCTTTATATAATCTTCATGTGATGTCTGGTATACACGGAGCCCGCATGTCTCAAAATCCTGAACTACAAATGGCTTCCTTCCACCCCCATTTGTGTGTGTGTGTGTGTGTGTGTGTGTGTGTGTGTGTGTGTTACCTGGCACAGTTTTATAATACATCTGGTCAAAAATAAAATGTTAAGTAACTTTTGGCTTTTCACGGTATATTAATATATTGAAGGATTAATTTTTAATTACTGGATTTAATTAACAAAACCCCATTTTAAAATGTGAAAAAAACCAAGTATATTGTATAGGGAAAAGAATCTTCTAATAAAAAATAGTATCAAAGTAGTATACAGTCTTATTAATGCAGAGTTTCTGTTTGCCAGACATCATAGATCTCTTTCAGGCATGTACCCTAAATATTAGACAGCATTATGAGACAGCGAAATTGATATAAGGTTATTTATACAATCTGAGTAATTTAACTTTACTTATCCTTGTACAATTTAATCTAACTGTAATTTCAACACACTGTCTTGGCTAGGTCATCATCTCTCAGCTTGCTTTTTGTAATACGGAACTGTGGCTTCCTTCAGTGTTGTTAAGGATATAACTAAAAGGACTTGCCTTGCAATTTCCTCAGACAGTAGGGTGACGTACAAACAAATATGTATGGATACAGAAACAAAGATCTTTTAAGGTAGCATGGTCTGGATATTTCAAGCTATTATTTTATATACTTGATCCAGAAATGATGCATTTGATGGTATCTAATGTCCACATGTTACAGAAGCGGGAAACCAAAATCAAGTTGAAAGTCCTGCACAGACCAGACAGATCATGTAGGGAAGGTTCTTCCAGTACCCAATCCAGAAATTCTCAAACCTGGGTCCCCCTATGTTGTTAAGTTACAAATCCCATCATCCACAAACACTTGCCACACAGACTGGAAACACCAGGGTACATTTCAACAAGATCTGGGGAATGAAGTTTCAGTAGCCTGACTGATCCTTTCTAAAAGTCATCAAAGCCATCACTGAATCTTATAACAGTGACTCTGGATTGAAACAGGCTGAGGCATCTTAGGACTTTTCTACACTACACTGTTATACTGGTATTACTCCACTTTCAACATCCTATGGAATCCTGAACCCGGGATTTGTATTTCATACAATTTGTATTGTATGAAATACAAATCCCAGGTTTGTATTTTAGGGAGGGGCATGTAGAATTCACAGTCAGAGAGCTGTTTGGCCTCAGTAAACTACAAATCCCAGAACTCTACAGGATATTGAAAGTGGAATAATAGCACAACAACGTGTAGGGAGGCCTGGCATTCAGTGTCAGCACCCTTTATTATAGACTGGGCCACCTGTTATTCCCAGGAAAGATGAAATTAATACAAAAAAGCACATTTTACTTTCTTTTTATTACAAAACTACCTTACACTAGTTAATTCATTATAGCATTTTCACCCTTCAACACATCAGTGCCTAAGTATACATAAATGCAGTCAGCTACCTATGAGTCTTCTTTAACATTTCAGATAAAGCAGCTTTAGAAAGATACGAAGCAAAGAAAAGAAGTAGGAGGAGATGAAGGGAAGAAACCTTTTCACACTACCACTTCCTCTGCAAAATGTCCTGCCCTCATTTTCCTGTGCAGTTCCCATCTTCGCAAAAGCAAAAACAGATTTTGAACTATACAAGAAAAAAGGAAGAAGAGGAGGAGGTGGCAGCCCTGGGGAGGACTTGGAACTTAAAAGCTACAAGCAGGAAGAGTTAACTATATTCCATCCCCATCTAGCACTTCTGGGCTTTATACTGTCTCTTCCAGAAACTGCGGGGGGACCTCTCAAGGGGGTTGTTTTACATATTATCAGGTAACATGTGTTCCAGCCCAATCTACTGTAATGTGACTCAATAAAATGTCAATGGGACAGACACATCCTCTGTCTGGACCAGCACTGTTCCTTTCAATGTACAGGAAAAGCAAATTACAATTTTTCGCAGAGGTCATAAATGATGTTCCTGGCACAGCTTGCCTCTGACTTCCAGCAGCATCAGCAACAAACCTCATCTCTTTCACAGAAAACAACACCCATGAAGATTTCATTCTAATTCTAGAACATCCTCACAAGTTATAACCTTCGCTGCATTATTTCTTGGTTTCTAAATAGGGTATCATTTTGAACACTCAGCAGAAAAAAGCCATATAGAAGCTGTCTCCCTGAACCAGAAGTGATTGGACATTTTATTCAAATTAAGGTTTACAAGCCACTATTGCTGCACTATGGCACTGATTCTTCCTATTGTTAGTGTGTCCCTGAATATATCCAGACTGAAAGTGCTGAGAATGATTACTCATTACTTTCCACTCAGACTAGTGCAAGAAGAGTCAGGAGGACAATCAGCAATGCCTGAGCATTAGAGCTGCTTCAGTATGGGTCCTCCTTTAAATAGTGGTGCTACAGTTCCCATTCCAGGCAGAATTTTCCACTTGCAGATCTCCTGTATTACCATTATCACGTATTATCATTATGCGTATCTTTATGGAAATACAAGACAATACCTAATCCAAGGAGAGCAGAAAGCTCTCCAGAAGGCCCTGGCTATTATTTTAGACCAATAAAACCATGGGTACTATCTTTACTTGAAAATTTGTTAAAAAGAATGTTTGTGTTTCTGTTAATCTGATAAAAATGTTGTAGAAGGAAAGATGAGAGGATACCATACCCAAGATGTGAAGAGAGCCTACTGTCAGAGGTTCATAGACAGTAATCTATTGGGCTACCATGTTTTAATTCCTTAAATGGCAGTTCTTTCAAGTATAAACACCAACATCTACAGTGTGGAGGAACATGTTGTCCACATCAAAAGGAGTACACCATCCAGATAATGGGAAGTTAATAGTCCCATTCTATTTCCTTTGATCAGACTACCCCTAAAATAGTGAGTCCAGTTTTGGGCACACAGTTCAAGAAGAGTATCAACGTGCTGGAGGGTGATCAAGATGGTTGAAAAGTCTAGCAACGAAGCCCTATGAAGAACAGCAGAGGAACAGCAGTTTGCCCCAGAGAAGAGACGACTGAGAGATGATATGATAGCCATTTCAAATATTTAAGGGATGTCATGAAGAATATGGAGCAAGCTTGTTTTCTGCTGCTGCAGAGAATAAGACACAAAGCAATGGATTCAAATTACCATCTAAACATTAGATAGAAGTTCCCAACAATAAGAAGACCTCTTCTTTGCACATTTTTCAAGAGAGGCTGGATGATCATTGGGAGTGCTTTAGTTATGTTTTTTGTATGGCAGGGGGTTGGATAAGATGGCCCTTGCAGCTCCTTCCAACTCTATGATTCTATGTCGTACCAATAACGTCTTTGTACCTTTGAGATCTCCTCTCTGTGCACAGAAATATACTGCTATAATTAAAATCACTTGAGAAAATGGAGCCTTAATAATTAAATATTTTGTCTTTAAGTGAAATTGATTAAGGGGATTGTTTATGGTTTGTTGATTCAGACAACTAGTGGGTCCTCATACACTTCCAGGAGCATGTTGGAGGAATCAGATGACTCACCCGGAACCTTATGGAGGCAATGACTGTGTAGACTAGCATTTCCATTTGAGAGCTAGGCATGTGATTGCTACAGTTTATGCTTCAGCAGCTGCTTGAAAAGGGGCCATCAAGGCTACAAATCAGCAGCAGCCAGGGGCTTCCATATCAGTGGTCCTGTAAATTTGCTGTGCACTACTATAATGGGATTCCTGATTCTATAACATCTGTCCAGGGTGCTGAATGTATTTAGATGACAGGAATCAGTAACTTAGATAGTTCCTTTATAGTCCAGAATAAAACTGCTGCCCTGACAAGGAAGCCAACGCCTTGCATGAGTCACAGCTACTGCCATGTGAAGGAGGTATAGGTCAAAGGCTTTATGCCATCCAGGCTGGATCATGAGCAGAGCCTGGAGATAATTCTGTGGTGGCTATTAGCGGTACATGTCCTCAGCTTCAGAGAAATTAGACATCTCTTGTATCTAATGTATCTTTTTAATTATTTCAGATATATTCCCAAGAAATAGTACATTTCTGTTGAATATCAGAGAGGAATAATAGAGGGAAAATTTATTGCTGTCAGAAGATTAAGAATTAGCTTGCAGAAGATAGTGAGTTACCATGAGCATGTGTGCCAAGTCCCACTTTGCCTCACATGGGGCATGTCTAGTGGTTATTGTGGCACTTAGTATATTACACTCCTGAGTGAGACTGAAAACTGGTTTTCCAGAAACTAACTTTCTTTCTTTCTTTGGTAAGTCATTGAGATGGCTTGTGGTGATTCCTGCTAATCTCCTGCTTCTGGGCCCGCTAGAAGCTGCCCTAAAATTTGGAGAAGTGGTCAGAGAGTTGTGTGATATCTAAAGATATCTGAGAAGGTGGTTGAAAGCAAAGGCTGGGAGGCATATCCAGACAACAGACCGTACTTTCCCTGTGCCTCTTTCAGAGAATGGATGGACAAAAATGTCATAGTAGGTTCGGCTTTTGAAGAAAGATCTGTTCCTATGGGAGAGGGAAAGAGGAGCGCAATGCCTGCCTGCTATAATGTTTTTCTGATTCCTCATACAGAGAGAGAGAGAGAGAAATCTGATGCTGAATTAAGCACAGGCAGCCTTTTAGCTGATTAACAGTTTGACTGATTAATCTATCCAATTAATCCATTAAACATGGCAGCCCTAATCATACATTATATCCTCATTTCATGGAATAATAAAAAGACATAGATGCAGGAAGCAATTGTATATTTATATATTATTAACATGAATAAATCCTGTCTACCTTAAAACCTGTAACTAATTCATTGCTTCATCAGATGCTCTCTGATAGATTCTCATTCATAACGGGGACTGATGGATTACAGCCAGCTGAACACCCACTTGAACAACATACCTTGCTCTTTTTAAAAAGTGATGCCTATAAACACTTTATGTCATGTTAACAGCCTCTAACTGGTGCCAGGAATCTCTCCCTCACTCCTCTTCAGCTCCCAACCACATCTCTCCTGGAAAATACGTACGTCACGGATGTTTAAATCCCTATGGTTATGCTGCATGCGAGTATCATCGCATGCTGTATGTTTTCTAGCACATAAAACCTTTTGCAATTTTATAGGACTTTTTTAAATAAAAAAAATCAAGGTTTACCATATCTTGCACATTTTGCATATTAACAACAACAACAACAACAACAACAATAATATCATCATCATCATCATCATCATCATCATCATCTTTATTTATGCGCTGCTTTTCCTGGTAGGGATGCAAAGCAGCTTATACTTTACCTTATATATTTTACTGAAACATAAATCTTGCATATTTATTGTACCTGCAAGAAAACTTTTATTGTTTCTGACAACAAAACAATTCAGAACACATTAGAGAATCATTGTGTGCAGTTAAATTTGACTTATCAGAAACAGAGTAGAATAAAACCTATGCACTTACAGAATTGGATCTGATCCTCAAAGGAAGCTACAGTGTGGATAAACACAACAATATCCTTTTGAATAATTTAACATACATCCAAACCCTTTTGGTGGGGAAAGCTGGCTTTAAAAATTTTTACTCCCTGTTGGTTCAAGAGGAGGTCCAAAGCCACCCATATGCCATGTGAGAGTCCATAAAAACAGCAGTGCCTTTGTTTTATTTTAATTTTTAGCCTACTATGTATGCTGCTGGGTAAGCCTGTAGAATCTGAGTAAGAACTCTGTAACAGCTGGGTAAATCTGCTTTATTCATCTTATCCAAGTCACACCCACCCATAGCCTTAACCCATTAATTCAAACGATTTGCAGAGCAATCCCGTTCATGTGACAGGCAAGTTGCATTCTGCCACCCTACCCCTCTGAAGTGTAAATGAAATCCAATCCCCACCCCTGCTGTCCACACAACAAATAATGAGTGAATCGCACACACTTTGATGAATGCTGAACGCAAGGACAGCCAAATTGCTAGGGGCAAAAAGAAAGAGAACTAACTCATATTTCCTGCTCTAATTTTGGCTACTCGTGTGGGCGAAGCTGAAGACCGTGAACTAAGAAAACTTCGTGCCAACTTTTCCTTCACTGTTTGCCCTGGAAAGCAGATGCTCTGAGAAAGAAGAAAAATGTAGATTGAGGACTAATTTTCTACATTTTATCCTCTAGAGCTGTCTGGGCTCCAAGAAACCCCTCTCTCTTTGAACATCATAATGTGAGAAAATGTTCAGAAAGTCCAGGGGTTTTGAGTTATTTGGGTCTGAATAACCACAAAATTTCAGCCACTAGAATGAGCTGTGACTTTCAAGGACCTCATTCACACTGTGCAATTATAGTGCTATGATTCCACTTTAAGTGCCATGGACGCCTCTTGTGGAATCCTCCTGGGCTTTGGAAAAATGCCCATCCCTCAGCTGTCAATCCCAGGATTCCACAGGATTTTAAATGTGCAAGTCTCCCCCTGCCCCCCCTTTTTTAAATTTTTTTAAATTTTTTAAATTTTTTTAAATTTTTTTAAATGAGGAAAATTACTCTGTGAGTACAATCTGCCAGTTTCAAATTCAGGACTGTATCAGGGTTTACTGGAGGCACAAGGGGGAGGCTCAACATACTTTAGACACAGGGCCTTTCCACACTACACTGTTACAGTGCTATTCTTCTACTTTCAACATCCTGTGGAATTCTGGGGTTTGTAGTTTCCTGAGGCCCAAGAGCTCTCTGGCTGAGAATTCTAAACGCCCCTCCCTGAACTGCAAACCCCAGGATTCCATAGGAGGTTGACAGTGGAATAATAGCACTATAACAGTATAGTGTGGAAAGGCCCATAATTTCAGACACAATCTATGAAAGGTACAATGTCACGCAAACAGCAGTAGTAATCCAGGGGACCATGCTTAGATGTGTCTTGTGAAGACTTGTTCTGTTACTCTTCTGTCTCAAGCAAACAGACATGGTTAAATCAAGCATCATACTTCAGACATGTCAGTTGTAGATTTTTTTTAAAAAAACTACAGTCAATGTGACATATGTGGTTGTGTAAGTTCCCTAATTATCCCTCTACATCAAACAAAGAGAAGAAAAACATTAATGCAGCTTAAAGGTGTTATCACATAGGGAAAAAAATCCATACAAATCAATATTGGAAAATACTATGAAGCAAATTGCTTGGAGGAACTTATTGTGTTAGTCATACAGGGAAAAAAAGCCATTAATTCTGAAATCCACACAGCAGACATGGTCTTTAAGTGTCCAAACTCAATTTAAAAGCTTTATATTGCTGGGAATTTTACAGTATGATACTGACTCGTGCATTCCACCTACAGATCTCACAAAGTTCAAAAAGTGCTAGGAAACCATATTGCCCTGTTACAGTTTTTTAATATAAAAAAGCCCAAATTTTCATAGCAATTATCATGATAATACACTGCCAAAATATCTGCCCACTTCTTTTAAGGGCCTGAAGGGTGGCTCAAGGATTCAAACACAGTACTTCATATTCAGCACTCAAGCCTACTTTCTGTGGACAGCTTTACAAACCCCTAGATGTGTACCAAAGACAGTGATGCTACTGGAAACTGGCCAAGGTCCCTCAGAGACCAGAACATGGACGGCTGCACTTCAGTTCTGGCTTGGGGCTTACATTTTCAGGAATGGTTCTGCCCATTGGCTCTTTCTCCAAAAGACAGCTATAAAATAGTAGGAAAACAAGCTATAAAAGTAACTGACCAAAAACGGATGCCAGGAAAGACCTGCTACTATGGGGATTATGTCCACCCTCCTTTTTTCAAAGCTGTGTTTGGCAAAGCTTTGGATCAAGTCAAACAGAGACGCTGGGATATTTTCCATCAAGACCAATTGTCCTGTGCCAGTACATCTTGTTCTCTGCTTTCCAGACCTTAGAAAATTCCCCTTTCTGGACAATAACTCCCAGAAGCAATAACTCCCAGAAACCCCCTGCCAGAAACCCCCTGCCATCATTTTCATTATGATGCTTATTTGAACAAACAATATACAGCAAAACATATTGGGACAGTGCTGTCCCCACCATTTTTGTGGCTCTGTTAGGGTCTCTTCTAACAACTTGTTTTACTAAGAAAGCCCTGTGCCCCCCAACAAAGCCACAATCCCCACACACACACACACACCTTGGACAGTTTTATGCCCAAAGGAGCTTTTTTTCAAACCCAAAGTGACTTCCAATTCACTTCTTGATTCAGAAAAAAAAGGCCTCCTCTAGGACTGAAATGTCTCATAATAAAAAATGAAATTGTCTCCAACTCTCCTTCAAGAAAAAAATGGGAAAGTTATGTTGGCCTCTTGACAACCAGTGTATTTGGTCCCTGGATCTTGTGTCATTGCCCACAGTTGTAGTAACACACTGAAAGCCTTTATGTATGCTAAGCTAAATGTTTCATCTTCTCAAGTTTTATTAGGGACAGCTGATGGCATCTCAGTGGCCGATACAGTTACGTCCACGTAATGGACTGAAGGTAGAAACTGCTGGATACCCCCTTTTACTTGGTAATGTTTACTCTTGTATTCATGAATAGAATATTCAGACTGGCTCCTAATTCAGCAACTCAAGAAACTGCTATGAGTTTTTTTCCCGTGGGGGAGACCTGAATTGCCTTAGCAGTTAACAAATTTCCAATAGATTATCAGGAAGGAAAAAACCTGAAAACAATTTGTGACTTGAAGGCTTCTCTCTTTCATTGCAAGCTATAGTAAGAGTGTGGTGGGAGGGGAAGTACATTTGATACTGCATATTTGAAAAGTATTTTATTTAGTACCTGTAGATAATCATGTTATTACTGTTTAATTGTGTTTTTATCCTTTCTTTCATTGGGCTCAAGGTAGAGCATATGACTCACGTTCTTTTTACTTCCTCACTTTGAGGCTGGCCAGGTTGAGAGACAAAATGACAAGGTCCCTGAGTGAATTTCGTGGCAACTTAAGGGCTTGAACCCGCATCTTCCATGTCCCAGTTCAACACACAAACCACTACATTTCTTTGGTTCTTTATCTATTTCACGTAAACTGTAGATCAATTGTGTGCTCCCTCCTCATTGATTACTGTTGGGTGAAAAAGGCGAACATCCCCTACCAAGCAGGTTTACAGTATAACAGATCAGAAGAATCACATGTTTTCACTACCCTTCAGAAACAAAACTGCAAAGAGGATCTATCACATTTATAAATACAGCATTTGTCTGGCAAAACCTACATGTCAAATCTACATCCACACAAAAGTTACAGAGACTGAATTTTAAAAATCAGATGCCATTTCAGGATGATTGGGTGATGAAATTGCTTAATATGGCAGAGCCAGATAAATTGGCTATTATAACCAAAGGAGGGTCTTTGACCAAATTTAAGAAGGAGTGGAGAAAAGTTATAAGCTGCTTTATTGGTTCCTGAGAGAAAATCGCAACGGTAGGAATATTAGGAATAGAAATAACATTGTAGACCATTCTACCAATTATATTATACATTAACTGTAAGTGAATGAATAGCATGAGTAATTAGTAATCAATTTTTTTCCTTTTTAAAAAACTTTCTTAGATAAGTTCAAATATTCACAACATTGTTTAACTTAGAGGAAGTATGTTTACATATCACATAATAGCTGTTCCCTAATCAATTGGAAGTCATGTGTATAGTCTTTTTATCCCTTTTTAGTTTGTGCTTGTCTTTAGAATTAGGATTGTCTTTCGGTAATGTATGTAGTATATAGTTTGTTTTTATTCCTTATGTGTGGTTTTATATTTTTTAATATGGTGTTTAATAAAAGTACTTTTTAAAAAAAAATAGATAGGGGCAAAATAGTCCCATTCCAAACCAAAAACAGTGCAGAGATGTAAAACTTCCAGAAATTCTGAAGCCATAAAGAAACTTTGTTCCTCCTGCCCTTTTTTTTTTCAGGAAAAAAATTGAAAAAATTAAAAATGCTTTATTAGTACCTTTTACAAGTTTATAGTCACCTTGTTACTTCAGGAACATAAAATGTATAATATCTAATTTGGTTTGGCATGATATTATATTGTATAGAATATTTTAAAAATACATTTTTATAGAGACAACAACCACAAATAGAATTCAGTTTTCAATTTTCAATTTTCAATTATATTTTTACTCTCAATTTAAATGTATTTTGTTATAAATGTAACTACAAATTCATGAACTGTAAAGAACACCTGCACTCTACTTTTGCCAATTTATGAAGATCAGGAAAAATACTAAAAAGACAAGAAATCAACAGCACTAGCACAACCACAAAATCTGCTTAGTCTCTTCTATTTCTCCCTGGCATAAAGTAGAGATAAAACACTTATTCCAAACTAAAAGAAGAACCAAGAAAAGGAAACCTTGACCAAGAATTGCAACAACCTAATCCTGTATATAGCCATATATAAAAGTATGTTAGATGGCTTTTAGAAATAATTTGGAATAAATTATATATATGAATGATAGCCAGCATGGTGTAGTGGTTTGAGCACTGGGTTACAACCCTGTAGACCAGAGTTCGATTTCCCGCTCAGCCACTGAAACTCATGGGGTGACCTTGGGCACGTCAGGTAGTCTCATTCCCAGAAAACCTTGTGACAGTTTCGCCTTAGGGTTGCCATAAGTCAGAAATGATTTGAAGGCACCCAGCAATAACAATAGCAACAAATACATTAACCACTTACCTTAAACATTTTATTTATCAATCTAAAAAAAACTATTCAACAATATGTTCCAATTTTTACAAGGGAAAAAAGATTTCAGAAAAAAAACCTGTTTTTCCATATATATATATATATTTAAACAGTTTAAACAACAATGTGCCATTGGGAGCAATCCTAACTGGGATGGTCACACGCCAAAGACAAGAAAGAGGACCCATCTGCCTTTACTAATTGTGTATTTGAGGCCAGCTCTAGCTAGTATGACAACCTATCCTTGTTGAAACACACCCTCTCTCCTCTTCTGCATATGACAAGCCAAATCCTGGCCAGTAATAGCTGGTGGCTTTCATGTCAGTTGAGCAGTGGCTCTGAATTTCAAAGAAACTTCCCAAGGTAATGGACTCTCTCACTTTCCAAAATAGGTTGAGCACCTTGGATTCCTATGTTAAATTACAGACTAAAACCTGGAATGGATTCACCACACCCCTGACATGCTACCTGCCAGCTGCAGCTAACCCTAGTTTGCTGACAATGCCCATGGAGGCCTCTGTCCCTGGCTTCTCAGAGAAGATTCTTACCTGCATACAGTGAGGTGAAAGACCACTGCTTTACATCTCGGTTCAAGGCTGAGCAGCCTGTGATACAACTTCTCCATGTGACAGCATCAGACTCCAAAAACTAGAGCAGGGATGAAAGTCATATACTCCTCCAATATTGTTAGACTGCATTCCTTACTAGCACAGCCCCAAAGGAAGGTAATGCCAGGATCTGTAGTCCAAGAACATTTGAGGGTCTCATGATTCTCATCACTGAACCCTATGGGAACACTGGCAACAGCAGGACTCACCCACATAATCTCATACACAGATCAGCACTTCTCAGTTACTCCAAAAGCATTGGGAGAATTAGTTTGTAGTAGCTTCTTCAAGAGTAGATAAAAGTTATGAATCTACTTCCAGAGCAACCTTTTCATTTGCAACCTTTTCATTTAATTTCACCACTCACTTCTGGGTCTCTGACAGGAGCTGTATGGTCCCAATTGAGTTATAGCTCTTCACTAGGATAATTCTGCTGATTTCTTTCCTGAGAAATACTTTATCCTGTATTTTCATGGCCAGCTGATTTGCTGTAAGCTCACAATATTCCTGCCTAAAATGCCTCTCCATTCTAGTGGTTTCAACTGCTGCTATCTTGACTCTTTCCTGCAAAATCCACCTAATTCCACTGCACTAGATCAATGGCTCTTGCCCTTTGGTCCTTCAGATGTTTGGGCTTTAGTTCCCAGAAACCCTGACCACTGGCTGTACCAGCTAAGGTTT
Organism: Iguana delicatissima; assembly: GCA_948472985.1. Taxonomy (NCBI): domain Eukaryota; kingdom Metazoa; phylum Chordata; class Lepidosauria; order Squamata; family Iguanidae; genus Iguana; species Iguana delicatissima. The sequence goes on from CAOKZL010000619.1 coordinate 534,801, forward strand.
CTGGGAGTTTCAGTCCAAATCATCTGCTAGACCAAAAGTTGAGAACCATAACTCTTGACTGAAGAGCAACCTTGATGCAACCATAAGCAACCTTATATTATTTCAAGGTCTGTGAAGGAGGAAATTTTGGTTCAAAATTCCCGTTTATTTATCGAATTAGATTTCTAACTACAAGACCATTTTTCACCTCCCTAAATACTCAACCATTTTGAAGGCCAACCAGAAATCTTTTAACAGCAAAGTAATTTTGCTCAACCTCAAACCTGAAAATATCACAAGCAATTTGATCTTTTAATGACTAAGCACCAAACATGCATTCAAAACCACAGAAGGAGGAGCTAAAGCATTTAATGGGATACTTCCAAAGCAAACTGTATTTAATGACAACATTCAGACAACTGGTTAAGGGAGAATGACTAGTATAATTATGGTGTTTCTATGAGCTCCGTAGCTGAAAAGAAAAAGAAGGTTTAATCATATTGACACTTTTTATTGTTCAAGACTTTAGTGTTGTTTTCCCCAAGTTTAGATGATAAGAAGTCCTGCTCATATTATGCTGGGCACCATGCCATATTTTGGAAACTAGCCCTAGGAAAACACACACTGATTAACGTATTTCAACTCTGGTTGAGCTGTAGAAAATGAAGTAGAAGTCTATCTCTCCTTCAGTTTCTGAGGAACAAGGACAATCAGCAACTAAACATTTAACAAATCCAGCAAATATATCTAACTTCTTAACAAAGCAGAATAGAAGAGCAGCTGACAGAGATACAGATCATCATGTTTGCCATCACATAAGTGCTACTTACTGAGTTTTCTTAATATTCAACTGTAACTCTCCTTTTGTGCTTTCTTTCTTAACTTTTAATGGTAGTCATAAAATCACAGAGTTGGAAGAGACCACAAGGACCATACAGTCCAAACCCCTGCCATTCAGGAATACATTATCAAAACAATCCTGACAGATGGCCATCTAGCCTCTATTTAAAAACCTCCAAAGAAGGAGGTAACAGAAGTAATAAAATGAATTTCAGTGGAGACAACTGTAAGGTACTAGACTTAGGCAGAAAAAAATGGAATGCACAGGGATGACGAGTGACACCTGACTTGACAACAATCCATGTGAAAGAGATCTAGGAGCCTTAGTAGACTAGAAGCTGAACATGAGTCAGCAGTGTGATGCATCCGCTAAACAAAACAATGTAATTCTAGGCTGATCAATAGACGTATAGTGTCTATGTCACAGGAAGTAATAGTACCACTCTCTTCTGGTTTGGCCAGACCTCACCTGGAATACTGTGTCCAGTTCTGGACACCACAATTCAAGAAAGATATTGACAAGCTAGAACAAGTTCAGAGGAGAGCAACCAAAATGTTACAGGCCTGGAACCATGCCCTATGACTCTTCCACCTTCTGGACAACGAAATTGTCTGCCAGGCAAGTGAAGAATTTGTTGGACCTTACATAACGTGCCAGAATTTGACTCCTAACCAATATCAGAATAGCTGAAATCTCCTATTACTCTTTTCTTTCTGACTGTTTGATAATCTATTTCAGGAAGGTATCATCCAAGTCCTCAGTCCGGCTTGGGGCTCTGTAGTAGATTGCATGATGACCTCACTATTTTTTCTCTCCTCCTTAATTTTTATGAAGATGCTCTCAACCTGGCTTTCAGGATTTCAGTCATGGATCTTCTTCACAGGTGTAAACATTCTTGACATACTGTGTTCCTCCTACTTCTTTCCTGTTGCTTTATTTCTCTGAAATAGGTTATACCCCTCTATTCCTACATTCCAATCATGAGACTGGTCATTCCAAATCTTTGCTATTTTCTAATCATAATAGTGGAAGGCAGGAGAAAAAGAGGAAGACCTCATTGCAGATGGATTGATTCAATAAATAAAGCCACAGCTTTGGGTTTACAAGTTCCGACCAAGGCTATTGATGGTTGGGTCTCACAGGGATCTCTTATTTACTGGATTGGTGTAAGTCAAGGCTGACTTGATGGCAAATAACAACAAAAACAAAAACAAATGTGTCAGAGTACCCTGGATATTACCCAGATTCTTGGTGCCCATTTGGGGGATTGGCTGGATGGAGTTCCAATCACTCCATTAAAAAACAAATTCTCTACACTTTACAGGTCCAAAGAGTATGGAGAAAAATGCAGACAATCTTTTGTTACTCACTTGAAAAGAAGTCACCTTGTTCCATTTTTACTCTTGCTTATGCTCACTTACTTGTTACTGACTCTCACCATATTCAGTGGATTTACTTCTGGGGGCAGGGAATCAATCTCAAAAACAAGAGGGCTTCTTACTATATATTGAGGATTCAATCCATATTTTGTAATTTACCAGTGCAATTTACCAGTGTGAACCCCAGTGTTAGCCCCAACTAGAGTAGCCCCACTGAAATGATTGGGATTTGTTATTCATCATTATGGTGGGCCCACTGGTTTTAACGGATCTGCTTTTGTTGAAATGAACACTGGATCTAATCCTAAAGGTCCAGTATTAAGAACACTCCTTAGGGAGAAAATCCTTGATGAGATAGATCTCTGAGTAAAGATGGGATTCTCCTGGACCGAAAGGATAAATATGTTCTTGATTTGGGGCCCTTTCAGACTGCACAATTATAGTGCTATGATTCCTTCTTGATTGTCATGGCAACATCCTATGGAATTCTGGGATTGGTAGTTAAGAGAGAGATCTTTGAAACACTCAGCTATTGATTCTGATGTCTCTGACCAAACTACAAACCCCAGGAGGATGCCGCCATGGCATCCTAAGAGGACACTGTTGTGCTACCACTGGATACTGTGAAAAGCTCTGTGGCTATCCTTGCGCTACAGTTCAATTCCACGTGTGTTCAATAAGAAGCCAGTTTCACTATATTTAACGGAGCTAAAAGGCAGCGTCAGTCAGTTTTTCTGTTGTCAGTGGGGAAATGAACCCACTCCATTTTAATCCAGGATGCTGTACCCAATCCCCCAAATAGAGTCTGCACTTTGGGTAGCTACTTTATAGTTCAGACTAAAAGCTGAAAGCAACGTATTACCCCCATTACAATGAAGCCACGAGCCAGTGCTGCTTACAGGCAAGTTTTCACAAGACTGCAACCTTACTGATTTTCAGCACGTATTTTTGGAACTTTCCATTAAATTAAAGGGGGATACAATTAAGGAGTTGCAATCAATTTTTCTCACCAACGATTTTAAGAACACCTTCATCAAAAGTGGCAACGATTTCTTATGAAGCAAGAAAGTATTGGAGAAAAGCTTCTCTTGGTTAAAATCTAACATATCAACTATTTTTAAAGGTGCGTGAGCAGGAACGGAGAAATGTGGCAATTCTGCATACTCTCAAGGCCTAAGGTAGTTGAGGCCCTGGTGCAATTGCAGAAAAAAAATCTATTTTCCTGTACATGTGTGATCTATTCTAGAGGAGGCTGCATATAAATTAAATAATGGCATATGTGAGTAAATAACCAAACACAATGCACAATAGACAGCAATGCAATTTGAATGAGGCAGTGCGGCTATCAGCTCAATTCCATGTATTTGTTCTCAGTTACTAAAGGTATCTATTAAAAGGCTGATGATAATAGAAACATTAGGTGATTCAGGAATTGGCTGTGGAAGGAAAAGGAATAAAATAACACTTTTTCCCACACAACAGGGCTTCTAGTGAATGAGAGGGCTGGAGTAATTGTGCCAATTGAACCACTGATGATCCAGCCCTGCATACGCTATTAAAAATCTTAGAAGCTGTTAACAAGTACTTTGGGACAGCACTAGGTACTTAATACTAGGATATTAAATATTCTCACATCAAAATAAAGCACTGAAACAACAGGGAATTCCTCTGAGAAATTATTATGTTTGGTCTACAGGCTGCAGTTATATCCAAAATTACTCTGCAGTAAATTTCACTGAAATCAAAAGGATTCACCCAGTGAAGTAGAAGCAGGGAATATGTAGCCTTTCCAACTGTGTTGGACTGCAGCTCTCATCAGCCACAGCCATTATAGACAAGTGTGGCAAATGATGGCAACTACAGCCCAACAACATCTGGAGAACTACTTGTTTCCCACCATCATGATAAGGCCTGCTCTTTGACTGCAGTTGGCAACCTGCGTCTGCTGACTGCAATGACATACGGGCTGGAATCTTGTTGATTATTCTCAAACACAGCAGACCCATTGAATCGACTGCTGAATGTGAGTTGTCACACAGATAATCCAACTGGTACAGTGGATCTACTCTAGCTGGGACTAGCAGTAGTATTTAACACCCTGTTTCCTCCAAAAAGAAGTTGGGCTCAATGAAGTAGGGAAAAGTACCAGGAGTTCACAATATGCAAGAAAAGAAAAGAGTCCTTTCTATCCATGGCATCTCTTCACTATCGTGTAGGTGGCAAGGAATCCACTTTGGGCTTTAGTCTGAATTTAAGAGGAGCTATCTAATATGACTCTATCTCTAAAATAAGTTCAGCACCTTGAACAGATCCTCTCTAAAGTCTGAACTAAACCCAAAAATGGATTCATTGCTCCACTGAAATGGATTCACTGACATGGAAACTATCCACTCCAATTGTTCCTAATGCTTAAAACTTCCATTCCATAAAGTGAAAGGAAAATGTGGATTTCAGTGAAGAAAGTCAGGCAGAATGCAACATTATTTACACTGATGATATGGCATTTTATTACTGTTCGATTTTTTTGCCCCATAGGCAAAATATGTCATCACAGCAGGTGGCCTACCATCCAGCTGCTTTGAGTTCTCTTGAGAAGAAAAGCAGAGTAGAAATAAAGATCATCATCATCATCATCACTATCATCATCATCCACCAGGCAGAGTAAGCTGAGGATGAGGATGAGAACAGCACCAAGGTGCAAGGACAAAGTTCTGAATGCGACACAGTCCTTTTTACCTCCCTTCAGGGACTCTGTTACCCTCCAGTGCAATGGTTGCTTTGCCAGCGCTGAATAAAGATTCAACTGCTGTTTTCTCTATGTAGAAACAACAGGAACAGAGACAGGCTACCATTCTGTCTGCTCCAGGCAATGAAATGGCTCAGGTTACCTCTAAGTATTATTTTTTAAATTCTAGGTATCTGGGTGTTCTGTAGTAATTATGACACATTTTGTGGCTATTGACATGCATTTACCAGAGTACACCTGTGTTTTGATTCACCATCATCAATGGTCTGTGGAGAAAATGGTGAGTTCAATTTTACCATAGAAATTGAGATATACCAAATTCAAAGGTACACTCGGGCAGTTTGTTTGTTTTGTACACCTCCTCTTTTCCTTCACATCCTGGAACTTGGGGATAAGTCCTTCCTTCCCTTTTGTCCAACCAAGTGCAAAGGACTGAACAGCTCCTGACAATAGGCTCAGAAAAGATACTTGTCTTGCCAAGACTTGGAATCGAAGGCTAGGCCCAGAGGTCCAGTCTAGCATCCTCTGTTTATCTCTGTGTTTGTGAATTTTTGTTTTGATGGTAATGGTGATAAATGTTCATACTTTGCTCCCTTTTTATACTGAGGTTTTCATACCTAGAACAAATACGTGGAACAGGTTTCAAAATACACCTACAAAATCTTTATTTAATTGGCTAGTATGAATGCATTCACACAAACTCCAGGGATATTGAGAGGATGGGTTCCATCCAGCATCATGCAAGTGGACTTTAAATCACACAACAGCTCTGAACCATCCAGTCACTGCTACTGCACACAATCCACATCTGTTCCTATGAGGTATCTGAACCTTCTGGGGTAAGTAGAAGAATTTGTTCCCCAATTGATATTCATCTGCTGATAAGTAAAGACCATTGGATACAGTTCCCCTGGGCCCATGATTTCTTACTAGTCCAATAAATAACATAAACTACTATCTTCATTTTCTACAGCAGAAAGTATTGTCCATTTCAAGGCTACAGTGTTTATCACTATTTAAAAAAAAGCTAAAGCAAAGGAAGGGAAGATAAGGGGAGGGGAAAAGACTTCCTTTTTCAAACCAACAGAAAATATGCATCACTTTATAACTTGACAAAAGAGCTTTTGGGGTCCATTTCTGGTTATGTTAGCATATTCAAAGCATTTGCTTTGGTGCTTTCTGCTGTCAGGCATAGTTAGGCTAATGAACATCATTCAGCACCAAGTCTGGCTTTTCTGAAGTGTGAAATGCTGCCATCCGCATAGGAGAGTCAGGAAAAAAGAAAAAAATTGTCTGATCAAAGGAAAGGAAACAGAAGAACCACAGAAATATGGGGGTGTAGAGATAGACTGCTGTTTGGGAGAGAAAGTCTAGAATAATCTGAGAGGAGAATGTCAGATCATAGCTAGAGTTCTTTTCCTTTGAAAAGTTGTAAGACTGCAAGATACAACTCAGATGTTACTCTTCCTGTACAGTGTTGCCATGGGTGACATGGGTGATTCTTGCCCTTCTCTCCCACCACCTGTAGCAAGAAGAATTTTAATTCTATCCCACAGTAGATGAAGGATCAGGAACAAACCAGACAAAGCCATGGAGATTGTGATCATAAGTTCATTTCAGACCATATCTATGTCAGTTTGTGAACTAAAAAAAAATCAATATGGAAATATGCATCTACTTTCAGGCACATTTCTCCTATCCATATACTTATGTACTCTCTTCCTTGGAAATACATTTTGAAAGCAATTTTCCCTCTCAATTAATATGTTTTGCATACATATTTTTTATTCAACACACTTTAGGGGCACTCTTCCTTACTACACAATTTTTTCTGCATGTACTTTGAGTATGGAACCAAATCACATTGTTTTGAGAAGTGTGGATTTCAGCATGCAAGTGTGTTCCAGCTTGCATGTACATTTGGGAAGTGCAGATTGGATAAATTCATATAAAAATTCAAGTAGGACAAATTTCTCTTCAATCCATAGACACTGCTAGGAGCTCCACATTGAACATACGAAAGATGCTAAGTCAATGCTGCTGCCCATAGCAATAGAATCCAACCAAGACAGTCCTATACCTCTCTCTGGTCTTTTCACAGGACACATCAGGTAGGGAAAGCCCCAACTGTAAACCAAGTGCCCAGTCATGACCCATCCAAAAGATTAACATAGTGGCTGTGCTGACCCACTATCAGCACTGATGTATTAAAATGGGGCTGGAAGACAGCTGGAGTGACTTGAGAGCTACTCTGTATAATTGCCTCAACCTATAGCCAGTCCATGGGCTGAAACATTGGCAGGCCAGCCATAAACTGGCCAGGCATCATTAAGGTTGCCACCCTTTGAGCCCAGCCCCTGTAGCTGTTTGCTTTACTAGTAGCTCAGTTAACCAGCAGTGACAGTGTTTTTCTCCGTGTCATGAAAAGCATCCACTACTAACATCTGAAGAATGAAAGAGACAAAAGCAGGCCAGGCCACATTTCATCTCTGCCTTTTGGCAATACTTCCACTTCCTTTCACATGCTTGGGAACATCCGGTGGGGGGAAGATGCAGAGTCACCAGAGGAAAAACTGAAGATGGCTCCTGTACCTTTCATGGTTGTGTAGAAGAGGGAACTTCAGTGGGAAGTACTTTTCATGCAACCAGGTAATAAGCATTTCCTCCTTCTACACAATCAGAGTTAGGCAACTAGACATGCTGGAAGAATTCTGCAGCTGCCTAATCTTCCAGTGGTGTGGCTATACAAATGACTAAAAGAAGGTGGCAACTACATAAAGACCATAAGCGAGAAGAAGAGATCAGTTGGCTCATTAGGAGGATAGCCCTGCAGCTCGAGCTTCTCTGGAAAAAAAATCTGTGGTGGTAAGATCTTCAATTAAAAAACTGCCATTTGTTTAGATGTTCAGTGGATTGCTCATGCCATTGGCTGCTATTCCAAAGGGTTATCAAACACTATAATTAGATATAGCAACAAGCAATTAAATATAATCATTTTCAGCAGTGTGATTCCAGCAATATCGCTCTCCTTTGCCAAAAGATATCACACTGAGGGAAAACTTTAAGAACTGCTGAAAGCAAGTTTTAGCATATAATTTCAGGGCTAGCCCTCAGATATAAATAAATTGTTACACGTGCATTATCCCACCCTTCAGTAGAAGAACTTGTGTCTGCCTTTACAGCTCTGGGCCAAGAGACTCAAAGTGATTTCTGGCAACTGCTAGTAGACAAGGCATTGGCATCAGAAGCTGAGGCATCTGGAACAGTGCTAAGAGATGGAGGGGAGAAACTGGTACAAATTAATGAGGCCCAATGGTCCAATAGATTCCTGAGGCCTGGCTACGTTGCATATTTTTGGCTTTCTGGTACTATCATTTTATATTATTTGTCTATTGTTTTTAAAATCCACTCTAAAATCAGTGAATCTCAAAGAAAATAATACTAATGCTATCTCAAATTGTGTGTCACATAGTACTAAAGATTTTTAGCAGGTCCACCCTTGCTGCAAGAGAGTTCAGGACTGGGACCCAAGTGAAGAAAAGAAAGCTACAGAGTATAGGGATGCAGCAGCACCTGCAAGTGGGAGACAGGGAGCAAGAGAGGTGGGCAAGTATGACAGTACCCCCCACCCCGCAAAAAAAAAATCATTCACACAAGAAGGATTTATTTCATCTGTTTATTTTACAATGTAAGATACAACACCTTAACTATCTTTATTATGGTCATAGACTAGCACAGGTAAAAAAAGGGAATACAGAACAAAAAGAGGGTAAAAACACAGACTAAAAATAGTATTTAAAACATCCCTTCAGGTTACGTAGCTCCAATACAGCAAGACAGGGTTGCTACTAGTCTACTGCAGAGGCCATTGTCTGACGAATTTTAGCCACTGCTGCACAGGTTCTGGCAACATTATATGTTATATCAGGCTTGGTGTCTGAAAACAATAGAGAAGTATAGAACTGTCCAGTGCGTTCTTGGTATTTATGCAGGGGGGTGAAATAAGGCTAGACCGAATATTCCTGTAGTATGAGCACTGGAGTAATACGTGTTCTGTTGTTTCTATTTGGCTGGAGTCACAAAAGCACAGTCTGAGAAGGGGGTCTTCTTGTATTATCTGCCAAAGGTGTATTCTTCTCTTATTTACATAGGCCAAATGAAGGCAGTTCCAAAAGTGGAATGCCGTATGAAGCTACTGGACTGAAATTCATCTGAAGATTTTAGATTTCAACTCAGTAAAGACTGGAAGCTAACTACAGAAAGTAATGACCTAATGCCAATTGTTGTTGTTGTGTGCCTTCATGTCGCTTCTAACTTGTGGTGACCCTAAGGCAAACCTATCACAAGAAGTGGCAAGATGTGTTCACAGGGGGTTTGCCTTTGCCTTCCTCTGAGGCTGAGGAATGTGACTTCCTCAAGATCACCCAGTGGGATTCCATGGCTCAGCAAGGATTTAAATCATGGTTCCCAGAGTCCTAGTCAAAGCAGAGCCATATTAAGATTTTTGCAGGCCCTAGGTAATATATTTTATATTATTTTTATATAAATATATATTCTTATATTTGACTTCCTGCCTTACCTAGATGTACCACTAGGGATATTTTTGGAGGCCCTAAAATTCTGTTTTCATAGGTCCTAAAATATTTGTAGGCCCTACACACTGTGCTTAAAGTGCCTAATGGATAGGGTGGCCATGAGTCCAATGCTAAAATCCCTACACTTGCCTCTCTAGAGCCCATGCAGCTGTTTATACTTTTCATGATGTTGTGCCAGTTCTTTACAAGAAGCTTTGAGCTAAGACTATGTTACACCAATGTTGGTGAGCACTTCCATTTATTTACTCCTTGAATATTAACATGACATGGTTACGGCTGGCTCTCCATATCCATGGATTCTATATCCAAAAAAAAAAAAAAAATCAGAAAGCAAACTTTGATTTTACCATTTAACATAAGGGACACCATTTCATTACCCCATTGTAGGCAATGGGACTTGAGCATCCACAAATTTTGGTATCCACAGGGCGTCTAGGAACCAAACCCAAAGGCCCACTGTACTGTTGTTTTTTGCACTGCTGAAGTGAAATAAAGAATACTTGCAAATTTGCTTGTCTTCTGCAATAAAGGGTATCTCAAAAAATGGTCAGTAAGACCAATGTAAGACTTTTCAAATTTCAAGATTTTTTTTTTCAAAAAATGACACTTGTACATTGATTTTTTGCACAGAAAATATTTTACATGGTAAATCTATTTTCCTCAAATATATTATTTTGTGTGAAAAAAGCTTCTCACACACCCTTTTACAATCTATTGCACAGGAAACAGTGGGGAGAAAGGTCTGTCAGGGGATGATGCTACCATGAAAACAAGAATTCAAGGAGCTGTATTTGCTCAAAGATTGCATTAAGTGCAAATCCCAGAGTAGCCCATAATTCCCCAAGCACACAGAGATACAAACCTTTGACTTGGTGGGTGGGGAGCAAACCGGTCATTGTTCAGCAAGTGAGCTCAAGGTTGTACCTTCTTTGTGCCATGAGTTACCCAGCTGTGGGATCCAGTGCAACCATGAGAAAAAAATGCACACAACCCTCACAGTCTCATCCGATGGTGGTGGGGGAAACATCTGAAATTGTGTGAGTGAGAAGGATATAAGAAAAGACTTACACCCCTACTTGCTGGACCTTTTGCCTCAATTTGCTTTAACGAGGGGCAGTAATTTCCCCCCGCCACTTCACATTGTGCATCTGATGAAATTGTTAAAGCTGTTAAAAGTTTACATCATCTTACCTTATTTTATTTTATTTAGTTTCTCAGGTGCTATGGGATTCCTTATTGCTACAACAGACTACCAGAAGTAGACTTCAAGAATCTCTCACACAAAAAAACCAAACAAAACAACAACAACAACAAAATCTTGTCACTCCAAGGCAAAGGCCACAAAGAGTACAAGGAGAACCTATGGCAAGTGAATTTTGGTCAGAACATGGCTGGAGTCTATAATATTTTGTATTCTGTTATCTAGGTCTAAACTGAGAAAGCAAGAGCAAGCCAGGAGCAGAGCACTTTTTGTTTCTGACTTCCTTTTCCGACATCACTGCCTCCAGATTTTGCTTGTCTCTTGTTTAATCTATCTGCTTGTCTATCAACCCAAAATAATATTTTGTAACAAATGGCATTACATCAAGTCTAAGAAAATGTCAAATTAATGTTTTCCTCTTCTAGAAAACTGCACTCATTGTGAAATAAAGCATGTTTCTGCACCATTTGTTAGACATATTATATTGCCTGAAAATGTAATGAACTTTTCTCATCTTTTTCATTGTTACATTAATATGACTGTTTGTGGAACAATTTTGATAACATATTTTGCAGTCATCCAGCAAATTGCAAAAAAAAAAAAACCCTTTTTTTGCATTCTAGATCCCATTCATTTTAATGGGGCTTGTGCAAATGGTGCCTTAAATCTTCTTCGCTACTGTTGGAGGTCTCTAGACTGAAATCATGTCTGGGGTTTTTTCCCTGTAATCTATGCTGATGTGAGCAACAAAAGGTTGTTTACAGAACCAATGCACATGTTCCAGAATCCAATCCTGCAATCATTAAATCTTGACATTCACCAGTTGACTGGGACACTGCAGAAGGGGTTCCCATCTGAACAGAAAAAGTCTACAGATGTATAGCTCGAATCACAAGAAAAACAGATGTCATGGAAATGACTTCTAGCCTATCCTCCCATCCTACTTTTTTATGCAGATTTTCCTTCCCAAGGGAGACCAATTTAACCACATGGTCTCCAGCTGCTATGCAAAATGGTACAGCTCAGTCACCCTCAGAAAGACAAGAGTCTGGGGAAAGACCATGGACCTACAATGTTGTTGTTCTTGTTTCTATTCTGCCTTTTTTCCAGTTCAGGATTCAAAGTGGCTTAAAAGTTAAAAAACCCATTGTTAAAAATTCACAAGATACAAATGTTAAAACAAGATTAAACAATCCAAAAAAAAAAAACCCAGATTAAAATATATGTCATTAGACAAATGTGTGTGTGCACACATGTTCAAACAACAACACAACAATTAGCAGGATCCATTGTCTTGTTTAGGTGAGACAGGCCTTATACAGTTACTCATGAAATGCCTGTCAAAACAGAAAAGTCTTTATTTGTTTGCAAAGAGAAAATAGGGAGAGTGCTAATCTAACTTCTCTAAGAAGAGAATTCCAGCGCCTGGGGCAGCCACTGAGAAGGCCCACTCCTGTGTTTTCACCAGATGTCCCTAGGGATGATGGGATAGACAGAAGGGCTTCCTCAGCAGATGTTTCATGTATGTGTTAAATAGCATGGGCGACAGAACCAAACCTTGAGGGACCTCATAGGCCAATGGCCAGAGAATAGAACAGAAGTCCCCCAGCACCACCTTCATGCTTTGCCCTTCCAGAAAGGAGCAAAAGCACTGTAAAACAGTGCCTCCAAGTCCTATTCTAATAAGGAGACCCAAAAGGAAACTATGGCTGATGGTACTGAAAGCAGCCAAGAGGTCCAGCAGAGCCAAAAGGAACACATTTTCCCTATCTAAGTCCCAGCACAGGTCATCTACCAAAGCAACCAAAGCTCTCTCTGTCCCATAACCTGGCCTGAAACCAGACTGAAATGGATCTAGATAATCCATCTCATCCAGAAATCCCTGGAGCTAGGAGGCTACCACACGACTCAGAACCTTGCTTAAAAATGGAATGTTAGAAGCTGGCCAATAATTATCCAGATGGTAGGATCCAGGGAGGCCTTTTTAAGTAATGGTTTTATAAGAGCCTCCTTCAGGCAAGCTGGACTTCTGCCTTTTTTTAGCAAGATATTAACCACTCCTTCTACCCACTCAGCCTGTCCCCCTCTGGCTTTTTTAATAAACCAGGAAGGACAAGGATCTAATACACATCTCTCGAAGAATCCCGTCCACATCCTCAGGTTGCACAAATTGAAACATATCCATTGTTTTTGTGCAAGCCCCTGCTTTGTGCAAGCAGGGGCCAAAGTTACATGCGCTGAATCTGTATCAATTATAGCATCCAAATAAGAGGAATCTGCACAATTTTACCTGAAAAGTGCTAGACAAAGTTGTTTGTAGTGGGCTGTTGAGTGTTCTAGATTTTCCTCTCTTGGGTCATGTGTAAAAGACCCCTGACCATTCAAACCAGCTTAGCTGGCTACCTCCATTCAGATGCAAGACGCAGAGAAGGAATTTGCCTTTCCCACTTCTATTGCCATAGAAGAGGCCCTCAGATAAGCTTTAGTCTGTTTTCCGTTGGACCTGCTCTGAGTTTTCTACCAACATCACTCTAGTCACCTTCTCACTTGTTTCATCACCATCAGCTCCCTAGAAAACCAGGGGTCCAATTTTGCTCCACTGTCTGAGAGGAGATGCTCAGGAGTAATTGTGTCCATCATCCTGGTCATTTCTCCATTCTAGAGGTCAGCCAGGATGTCAACAGGATTGCTTGTCAAGGCAGCAAGAAACTCCCTAAGACCCTCCAGGAAATCCATCCAGATCCATAAGCCTCCTAGAGTGGAACATTTTAGTAGGTCCTCCACCCCTGGAGAGTGTCCAACTCCCAGTAAGTCTAAGCCCCACCAGGTGATTATCTGTCCATGCCAATTAAACTATACTCCTCCACTCCTAGATCACATTCACCTTACCCATTACAGAAAACGAGGCCTAGAGTGTGCCCAGCAGCATGAGTAAGGCAAGATAACACCTGTGACAGACCCACAGCTGTCATGGCAGACACAAAGTCTTGAGGTGCACATGACAGGGCAGTCTCAGCATGGATGTTGAACTCCCTTGTAGTGTTGAATACTACAAGCTGGAAAGATTCCAACACCAAGACCAGCCCAGTCTGCTCAGGAAGGGAGACTGTTGAGCAGTGGGGTGGCCAATACACAACAGAATCTCTAACATGTCCCGGCCACCCAGCTTCAGGTATTTACACTCAAATCAAGAAAACTGTGAGATAGGGCACTTGATGAGATGGATAGAATTTCAATAGATCACTGCAACTCCACCTCTCTATCCCTAGGTCTTGTCTGCTGCTGAACAGGAAACCCCGGTTGACAAAGATGAGAGATACTACACCCCCCTCCAGCCTCATCCAACCGGGTCTCTGTGGTGATACATGCCAGGTCAGCATGCTTCTCCATGATAAAGTAGAGAATTGCAGCTCTCTTCCCATTTACCAGCTTGGCATTCACCAGCAGCATTTTCAAACCAGGGCTTGTGTTACAGAAACTATTCAGGTGATTTTGGGGATGATTTTGGGACAATTTCCTGTCCCTCTCAGCAATGAATGATATATTTTTGCCATAATTAAGGCAGTAACAGCCAAAGAAAAAGCCACAGTAGCATTATTTTCTGACTTTCTCCATAACTTGGTTGAGGTTCTAACAAGATAAGAATTGAGGCTTTGGCAGTGTGCATTAAAAATTCAAGACTGGAGACCCATCATTTCACTAGTCAGTCTCAAATGTCTTCTATTCCACCCCCGCTTTTCAAAAGAAAAATCCCAAGTTAGACATTCCTTTGAATTTGGCTCTGCAGTTAAGCTCCTTCTCATGAAGACAGTAAACTTGTTTAAACAATGGAAAGGAATATTTTCACTGGAGTAACTAAAAACTTCAACCAATATCACTACCTTTCTACAGTTGTGGGATTGCACACTCCCACGAGGCAAAAGCCTATGCTGATGACAGCAGTGCTACTAATAGGATCTCCCATGTCAGACAGGCTTTTGATGGGGAGCTGACTAAATGTGCCAAACAGCCACTGAGCAACAGCAGTAGTGAGAGGTGACACTGGCAGAGGATCCCTCAGAGACAACAGCCGTGGCGCCTTAGCTAACATTTGTTAGTACTGGTCAGAAGGAGGCATGGGAAAATCCTTCTGAATATCTATTTCCACAAAACTCTATGATGGGATAATCCAAAATGAAATAAGGGATAGTGCCAGAAGATGACACTCCCAGGTCAGAAGGCACTTAACAAGCTACTGGGCTACAGCAGAGAACAACTGTAAGTAGCACTTTGGTTAGTGGCATAGCTGGACTCAAGACAAAAAGATATTCAGCTGCTGATTTGCTCAGAGGTGAAAGGAAAGTCCAAAGCTTCGCATCACATATTACAGGAATGTGGACTGTAAGAGGCATGAATCAGTGGAAGCCAGACATAGTAAAACAAAAAATGGAAGGTATAAACATCGCAATACTTGGGGTGAGTGAGCTAAAGTGGACAGGAATGGGATATCTTGATTCAGAAAATTACATGCTGTTTCCCTCAGGAAATGAAAATCTAAGAAGAAATGAGATGACATTAATAATGAGTAGAGATGTAGCAAAAGCAGTAAAAGGATATAATGCAAAGTCTGACCAAATAATATCAACAAGACTTCAGAGAAAGTCCAACAACATAATCATAATCCATGTTTATGCTCCAACTACAGAGGCAGGAGAAGCAGAAATTGAAAGATGCTGTGCTGGAGTCCAGGAAATTGATCATACACCAAAGCACAGCTTGTTGTTAATCATAGGAGACTGGAATGCAAAAGCAGGAAACATAGTAGAATCAAAGACTAGGAAAATTTGGCCATTGTATTTCCAATTTCTACGTATGGTTGTAAAAGCTGGACCATGAGGAAAGCTGATAGGAAGAAAATTAACTCACTTGAATTGTGGTGCTGGAAGAGTTCTATGGATATCAGTAAAAAGACAAAGAAATGGGTCCTCTAGCAAACAAGCCAAAAATCTCCTTAGAAGCCAAGATGACTAAACTGAGATGATCATACTTTGGTCATATCACGAAGAGACACAGCTCACAACAAATGACAATAATGCTTGGTAAGGTAGAAGGCAGGAGGAAAAGAGGAAGACTGCATTACAGATGGATAGCCTCAATCAAGGAAGCCACAGCTCTGTAAGACCTGAGCAGGGCTGTTGATGTCCTAAGTCAAAGTCGACTTCACAACAGTTAACAGCAACAACTCTACTCTAAATCCCAGATACATTGGGGAGAGCTATAATTTACCCCTTCATGAAAAAAAAGTGCTACTGCAGCTGATTATGTTTTCCAACTGGTCCTTGGACACCTGGCACATGTGGTGAACCAGGATTTATATAGATTTGCTGAGCTATGAAGATGCAGCAGGAAATGCCAATGACAAGAATGCTTCCCTTGACATGAGATAATGTTTGTAATTAATAACTTGCAAGCAGTAGCACTAGTTTTTGTCTTCTTCTTTTTCTTCTTCAGAAGGTTGGACAGGTTTACTGAGGACTCCAAAATGCCCCATGTGTCTCTCTTCTCCACCCAAATTCTTTGGGCATTAGCTCTGTGTTATGTAAGGGCTTGGTTGAGAAATTTGTATCATAATAGCTTTGGGGCATTGAGACAGTCTAAACAATGAGAACATTCTCCTCCCACTGAAGTCAATGACAACAGAGGGAGAGAAGTCTCAGCTCACAAAGTTTTTTGGTTGCATTAGATCACCTTCCTACGCAGCCAGAAGTGTAACAATGGGAAACTTAAGGTGCTGTAGGTGTTGGAAGAGGTGCAGCTGTTTAAAGAGTGAACTTTTAAATATATAAAACAATGTATAGAGAGAGATAGCACTGAACCCTGAATAAAGATTCAAAAGATCATGCGAGACTGACTTACCAAAGCTAGTTAGATAGCACCTTATCCTAACTATCATCCTATGGGTAGCCTGGGCTACCTTAGTTCATGCTTGTGTTTTCTGATAGGGTAGTGATGGCTGGTGGTTTGCATATCACTGGGGCAGTAGAAGTCCTGACTTTAACGGATGTATACAAGGTGCTGAATACTCTCTCAAAAATTAGGTTCAATACCTTGGAAATTATCTTCAAAGTCCAATGTGAAACCCCAGTGCAGCACCACTCCACTGATATGGAAGCCATTGGCTGAAAACTGATTGTGGTACTTGCTGAATACATAGCTGTAGGAGCAGTGAATCTACTCTCAATTTTACAATTTTTTTCCTCCTGCAGCTGTTCTGGGAGCTAAAGATGAGCCAAGCCTCTGAAGAGATAGGGTCCAGCACAAGAAGAACTCCTGTTCAACTCAAGGCAAATGCAGGAGTGGTCTTAAACCAAGATCACAGATTCCACTTTCCTGTACCTTTATTCAAAGAACATAATCAGCCTTGTTAACATGAAACAGAACACACCCTCAGTCTTCATTTGGGGCAAGGCAGGTCAGAAGTGCAAATATACTCTCAAGTCTAATAATTCTCACTGGTAGTAGATGCCCTGTGTGAGGATGGACCAGGAATTTAATCCCTTGATTAGTTCATCCTTGAATGCCAGGACAATGTTTCAGTGGGCCTTCAGTATCTGCTGGTATTTGGTTCCAAGATCCCTGGTGGAAACCAAAATTTGTGGATGCTCTAGTGCCATGATCTACAGTAGTGTTGTAAAATGGTGTCCCTTACACAAAGTAGCAAAATCAAAGTTTGCTTTTTTGGATTTTTTTGGGGGGGGGGTTATATTTTTGAGCCATGGTTGATTGAATTCATGGATACGGAATCTGCGGATATGGAGGGTCAACTGTACTATAGTTTTATCCTAACTGTGGAAGAAAACAAATATTCCTCCAAAGTATTATCCTGGTATTTCAACGCCCCAAGTGTTGCAAAGGAATTATCTTGCACGGAGAAACATGTGAGTTTTCATACAAAACCCATATTTTCTGCACAGAAAATACATTTCCTCTCCAGGACACAGTACATTCTTCACAGGAAACCTGTTTTGTGCAGAAAAAAATTATTGTGCAAAGAAGTTTTAAAAAAAATTCTTCTGCAGCACTTCAGGATGTTCAATAATAGGGGGAAGTGGCAAGACTCTTGCCGGTCTATTATTACCACAGATCAGTAAATAATTTTGAATAACAACTGAGAGGCTTTATCCTTTATCCGACACTAAGGTGGTAGTTTTAAAGGGCAAAAGCAGGGCTGTATAAGGGGGCAATGCACTTTAGCAGACTGAGAGGTAAGCTGCCACTCCAGTCTCCAAGAAGGAAAGCAGACCTGGCATCCACCCAAGCATACACAGGCTGGGAAAAAAGGAAAGGGCATGGAATGAGTAAGGTTGTACACTAGTGGGCAGTTCAATCCTTTATCCTCTTGCATGCCTTGAGTTTTTCCTCATGCTACACTGGCAGCAGAGAACATCACTGAGATGCAACCTCTAAGACGGATGTGAAGGATTAAGAGAGGGGTGAAGTGGTCTCTTAGAAGATGCCACGTCCAGCATGAACGTTTGGGACTATTGATCACTTTTGGTAAGCATCAATTCTGAGTTTTCCTGCCTAGATGCCGAACATACATTTGTTCACTTATGATCCAAGATAATGTTCACAATATCATTACCAAATAATCTTGTCTGAAACTTTACTGTACTTTCCATTACTTTCCAATGATATTTACCAAAAAACCCCTCAATATTCAAATGTTTACAGTGGGAACAACTGAGTTTTTTCCCCTGTTTTTTTCTTGCCCTTGTGCTTTGTCTTTCCTAACTCTTGTTTCAAAATTCACATTCTCATATATTGTGGAATGTAAAAATCTCAAGAGTCTGTTTTCTAAAGCTACTCAAAATGAGAATAATATTACAAGATATGAGCTCAGGAATGGTCAATAAATTCATGGCCTCCAGTCTCAACAATTACCATGCCTTCTACACTGCAATAAAATAGATAGCGTGAGTGTATTTGGTTTGTGTATGTCATGGGGGGAAGTCTCCCATATGATTCAGAATTCTACATGAGTGTTACTGCGAACCAAAGATTACCATGGGCTATATACCCAGCATCACCAACTCATGTTGCAGCAGAAATAAAAGGCAAATTCAATGGGTACTGTAGAAAGGGACTGGAAATAATATAACAGGTATCATACTGAATACTGTATACACTTCTAGTCATTCAGTCTCTATCATACATATGTAAATGTATGACACCCACAAGTTGCGGAGGGGGGAGAGTACAAAAGAAGGCAATCCAGATGACAGTCTTCCCTCTGAGGGATGGCTAATGTAGTTAGGACCCTTTGTTTACAAAATTAAAAAAACACATGTGTAAAGGATGGTATGAACGGTATCTGTGGTAGATAACAAGTTCAGAACAAACCGAAGATGTATAACTAGATTACAGAATTCGTCGTCACAGGGCTGGGAAAAGGGCTGGAATGCTCTTTTCAGTGACTTCTAGGAGGAGGGGGAAATGTGTGGTCTTTCACATCCTGATGAACTGTAGCTCCCCTTTTTCTTCACATTTGGTTATGCTGGTTAGGGGGGATGCGAGTTTGTTCTTTACTACAGGGTTGGGGGGTAAAACTAGATGTGATCATAAATGTACCAGCAGCCCACACCAGGTGGGATACCTCACTCTGCTACTATCCCCCTGGACTGTCACTTGGTAAATATATATCACTTCCAGCTGGTCAGGTTTTATTCTGTATTAAATGTACACAGCTGCTGAGAAGATCCTCATTGGGGTACTAGACTCAGAAGAAGCCCTTTCATCAGTCCAGCTGCCTTCACAGACACAACTGATGGGAACACACAATAGGTTCTTCTCAAAGGCTGCCACTGGACTTCAGAAAGCCTCTCCAGGGAGGCTAGAATGGCCCACTGTTGGCAGGCAAAGAATATTTTTTATTCTGGAAGCACCTTCCAAAAGTTGGCACCTTCCAAATTATTTAGACTATGACTCAGATCATTCCTTATCATCCCTTCATCAGACTAGGACTGATGGGAATTATGGTACAAAACATCTAATAGGCATCAGCTTTGGTAAACGTGGTTTAGACTATAGTCGAGGAAACTGAGTATCAGCAAAACATGTTTCCACAGTTTCTCTCTAGCTATGAACTATCCATTGGTTTTTAGTTGGAAATCTTCCAGTAAGAAAGTGAGCAAGACCAAGAAAGTTGCTAGAAAGAAATTAAAATTTAGGGTGACATGCTCACACTGGAGTACATTACAAAAATTACACAAATGAGAATACAATTACATTTTTAGTATAAGAAATAACACATTCTAGCTACTACCACACATTATTTTTAAAGGGCACTTTTAGGCATTTTAGAGCCATTTGGACAGGCATTTTTCAAATATCATGCCATTCTCTTCTCAATAGCCCAAGGTTTTCAAAGGGTAAATGAACAGTTGGCATGTTGTTTGGTTCTGATGCTTAGGTATCCAAAAAAACATAGTCATGAAAGTTCAACTGCATGGTTGCATCCATCAGAATCTTGGAATTTGCACTTAGAGGACATATGTAGAATTCTCCATAGATAGGTGCCAGACCCCTCTAACAGAGAGAACTGGAAATACAGCCCGAAACTGCAAATCCCAGGACTCTGTAGGATGGAGGCATGACAGTTAAAAGTGATTTCAAAGTATTATTGCTGCGTAGCATGCTTAAGGCCACTTTTTCCATGTGTGCTGGACTACAAATCTCACTCTTCTCAGCTAGCATTTGGATGCTGAGAAAATGTGCCCCTTGTTGGCAACTGTCTCAAGAAAGGTACTATATCATGTGATGTCATATACATACATACATACATACATACATATATATATGAGAGATTCCACTGCCGGACAGCTCTATCAGGAAATTCCACCTGAACCTCAGGAAGAACTTCCTGATGGTCAAAGCTGTCCGGTGGTGGAATATGCTGCCTTGAAGTGTGGTGGAGTCTCCTTCTTTGGAGGCTTTTAAGCAGAGGCTGCATGGCCATCTGTTGGGAGTGCTTTGATATGTGCTCTTGCATAGCAGGGGTTTGGGCTGGATGGCCCCTGGGGTCTCTTCCAACTCTAGGATTCTAGGATTCCATACATATATTTGTATGTCCAACAATCTCTCACATTAAGAATTACTATAATGGCAAGTTATCATGCTTAAAAAAAAACCTTTCCAAAGGTAATGTAAATAGATTAGATTTTGAGCTTGCTGGCAGCTAACAAAATGTATTAAGCCTTTTCTACTAAAATTCCAATCTCTGCTTCTAGTTTACTTAGATAAGTGCCCTGCACTTTATTTACCAGCCTGCACTCCTGAAGGATCCTTTCTGACCTTGTTTTATGTACTGAATACATAATACAAAGGCCTACAGTCTAATCAAGTTTCTGAGATAACCACTTCCTGCTCTTCACTTTATGATCTACCTCCCAACAATGGCTAGCTAAGGTATTTATGCATGTGAAAGAAAGAAAAAGATAGGAAATGGAAGAGTGATAAGAGAAGAGTTATTATTATTATCATCACCATCATCATCATCATACTTTGCACTGGAGGTGGTGGCAATGATTGCAACAGTTGTTGTTACTGTATTCTGCTCCCCCACCACCAGCACAATTATAGCACTATGCTTCAACTTCTAAGTGCTATGGCTACATCCTGTGAAATCCTGAGGTTTGGTAGTCAGAGGCACCAGAAGAGAACTCTCCAGCTGAGGATTCTAAATGCCCCTCCCTAAACTACAAATCCCATAATTCCATACGTTGTTGCCATGGCAGTTAAAGTGAAATCATAGCACTGTAATTGTGTACTGTGAAAAAGACCCATGCATTTACAGAAGTAATGCAAAGTCAGCTGTGGGGAGGAGGTCAGGAATCTATAGCCCTCACACATTGTTGGACTCCAATACCCAACAGCCTCACCCACTAGCCAACAGAGAGATGTTGAAGTCCAACAGAATTAGGAATGTCTCAGGTTCACCACTTACAGCATCACTCTGGGACCCTTCCACGAAAGAACAGCTCCCAGCTACAAAAAAGAACTCTATGTCTAGTAGTATATAATTTTTAAAAGGAAAGAAGAAAATAGATTTAGCCAGCTCTTTGACACAGTTTGAAATAGTCTTATAAAAAATGACAGATCTTCCCTACCTCCATTTTCATCATCCATAAATGGAGCAGTAAATGGGGGAGGGGGGGTTATTTTCAAATCAGTATATCTGTGGCTGCCAATAAAAGCAATTTAAAATAACAAAAAATGGGTCCTAAATATATTACATACAATAAAACTGCAGTGCTAAAAATCACCTGCATGTAATTCCCAAATAGAGAATAAAGTCAAATTCATCTGATGGTATGACTATCCCCCTCATCATCTTCATCCTCATCTTAGTTTCATAATCTACAAGATGTTACCAACTAGAGTTTAAGATAATCTATGATTTAAATGCTATTCAAGATCCAGGAATCAGTGAGTTACAGACAATTAACATGACACGTTCCAAACTGGAACCCACAGTTATGTCTTATTGTTGATGAAGACTTACTGAAACAATTTCACAGTCCCACAACTAGTTGTTTCAGTCCTCCGTTCATGTATGGTACACAGCTTCTTTTGACACCGCAAATTTGTTAAGACATTCAGCCTGCTCATGGAGTTGGATGGATTTTGATATTTGTGTAGTCCAGTTATGGTATTTTCTGTATGCATTTAAGACTACTTTCTGCAACTTGAAACCTCACTTATGATATTGCTTCGCTTTGATGAGAATTGTTCTTTATGTCTCTGTAGCTGCTGTGCTTAGCACTACTATATTCCTCATGGTTTATTGTTATCAAGCATTGTTGATCGTTTTTACCATCCAAATATATTTTGTACTTTATGACATTATAGATTGTTATATTTAATTTCATTTGGGTGTGTTTTGTTTCCCCTTTTCTCTCTCTCTCTCTCTCTCTCTTTTTTCTTTTTTTCTTTTTTTTTGGTCCCTTCTTTTTGGGGTGGTTTATGTTCCATGTAGTGCCAGTTTTCACACTTATGCTACTGTGACCCTTTTTAAGGCCATTTCATTCAGAGGTTGTGTCAGTCCCCTTGCAATTGTTCCCAGAGCACCTATCACCACTGGAACCACCTTAGTTTTCTTTTCCCAGAGGCACTGAATCTCAGTTTGTGGGTCTTGGTGTTTCATAATACTTTCCTTCTCTTTCACTTTGATTTTCCTGTTTGCCTGGATTGCCACACTTATAACCCAAATTTTTCTTTTTTCTCAACCGCGCTACATATGATGTTCCAATTGTTGATCATTTTGGATTTTAAAAGTCCCCTAAGATGATGACAATGACAATAACGATAACGATGATGATTACAGTCAGTGACATTTTTTGTAAAGGATTCAGGAAATAATAGAGATCTTCATCAGACTCTGAAAAGGCATCCAGGTAGGTGTCCAGCAAGCCTCCCTTTTCTCAGTCACCAGCTGTCTTATTTCAAAAGGCAAGAGAATAGCCCAATGATGTGCAGCATATGTAATTAAAGTCCTTTAGGTAGCAAGGTTCCAAACTGTACGGAATTTTAAAGGTCAGCATCAACACTTTGAATTTATACAACCCATTGTCCTGTTGTCATTCACCATGACCATGGTATCTGTACATCTGAAAATACTGTTAATGTGCATTCATAACCACAACGGTTACAGTTGGAAATCCATTCTTGAATTTTTTCCACTGAAATGTAAATTGCCACAGTGGGCTCATCATATTGTCATTTCACATGATAGAGGAAAATCCATACACACTTCACATCAGCTGCTCTTATAGACAGGTAAGGCAAGAAGTACAATGGTATTCTAGGACTTAGTTCACTCAGAACTTATGGAAGTATATACTTCCATCACGGGTACCATCCACCTCCATGTCAGATTTCCTCCCACTGAAATATGACGTGGGGAAACCCCTCAGAAGCTGCCCCTAATTTACACCAACGGCAGCTGTGAGTAGAGGCAGAGAAATTCTATGGGGTCACCTCCAAATTCACAGTACGGCAGTACCTTCTCAGTCGTTATGGAAATTCTGAGCTCTGTGGCGTAGACTACCTCTACGAATTCTGTCTTAGAGGTGGGAAGGAAAGGGAAGAGAAGAGAGAAGGAAAGGTGTAAAAGAAGTTGATCAATGATCCTAGTCAAAGCTTCAGCTAATGAGTTATCAGTTATCAATGACTACCCTGAGGAAATGATGATATAATGAAGTTACAATTCAATAGTAATGCAACTGGAATTAAGTTGCTTTCTGGTGCAGCTAGTAACAATTTTGAGTTATGTTTCAATGCTACTTTTAAAAGATATTTCCAGATACTTCTTGACAGAAATTTTCCAGTTTTAGTGCCATTCTCTTTTCAAACCTAAGTTGTTTTTTTCAAAAATGAGCAGAACAAGTGATGTTCCAAGTGACCACGTTTAACCATTGCATCAAGTAACAACAATGTATTACTTCTGAAACACTCTAATGTGTCATGGGAATGAATGAGTTTATTAAATAACCTTCCAAGCTCATGATCCCAATCTAACAGCTCATGCCTCCCAAGGCAAATCCATCTCCCACTCTGAGAATCCCATGTGCCTAAATAATTCTGAGGCGAAGAGAGATAATCCACAACTACATTTGACAGGCAGCTTTAAAACTTTAACAAAGAAAAATATTATTCACTGTGAAATTCTATGGGCATTTTCCATAAGAGCATTATCTTTGGTTCCCATTCTCTCAGCTTCACAACAAAGGGAAATGTGCTGAGTCACACCTTAGAAATCACAAATGAAGAGAATTGAGTTCACCTCTTAAATGTTTTTCTAAGTTGGTTGCTAAGGAAAAAAAAAAGGCAAAAGATTAGACCAGCCAGCCTTTTTCTAGTATCTTCCAAATGACATTTAACAGAGATAAAATTTTATTTTACTTCCTCAAGCTGGCATAACTTGGCCATGCTGGCCTAGTGGAAAACAGAAAAACAAAAGCAAAACTAAAAGAAATCTTTGGACATTGTCTTTGAAATGCTTACTGGCTGATATCCAGGAGTCATGAAAATATGACATTGTTCAGTCAAAACCTACAAGATAAGAGTAATCAACAGCTTTATGACCAGCAGCAAGTCACACCTATTTCCCCTAAAATTAATCTCCAGTCAATATTTTTAAAAAGACAGATGTTGGAGAACAACAGACTGGTATGCAAAATACATATAATATTTATCAGCTGTCGGCACCTCAGTATTTCTAAACCATGGCCATATGCTCAAATGCTCACATTAGTTTAAAATCTGCCAGAGCAAGGAACACAGAGTAAGAAATACAGAGTAAGAAATGCAAATGGGAAAGCACTCCATGGTCTCAGCTCAATACAACAGAGGATGTTCTAATTTCTGTTCTGATCATCATCATCATCAACATCATCAACATCAGTAATCCTACATACCCAAAGGCATCAGATCACATCTGATCTTGGAAGCTAAGGAGGGTCAGCTCTGATTATTTCTTGGACAGGAGACTGCCAATGAACACTGGTGCTGTAGGCTACATTTCAGAGGAGGGAACTGGCAAAACTACGTCTGAATAGTCCTTACCTAAGAAAACCCTATGAAATTCATGGGGTCAGCATAAGTCAACAGACAACTTGAAGAACAACAACACAAAGAAATAACATGGTACACAGCCATTTGGAGCTATTTGATCTTCTGGAATTAGGACCTGGGGGCATTGGCATGACATCTTTTATTTTCATGACCAGCCTTTCCTTTCACAGTGCCATTGGGCATACCAGTTGGAGATGACAGGTGTTGTAGCTCAACACAAGTCACCCTGTTGGGGAAATACAACCTTGATTATTTCCCATACTTAGCAACTCAAACTCAGAACACAGGAAGGCTATCCTTTTGTTCACTCTGTAGCACTGAACTCCCCTTCTACTGCCCTTTTTTAATTAACTCCTGTTGACTCAGCTACCTGGACAGACTTCCTAGACACCTTGTAGCTCTTGGTTGAATAAGAACGTAATTTAACATTCTCAGTTCCCATTTCTTCACTCTGCTAATTTCTCATTGCCTGGCAATATTCCAGTTTCTCCAACTTGGTTGGTTCTTTCCCTCCAATGTTTGTTGAAATTTTGAACTTGCCTGACTTTGTCAATACTTCCTACCATCCTTTCTAGGATTAAATAGGGGATAACTTTCCAGTCTTTCAAGGTCATTTGAAATTCTGATCCCATCTTCTGGAATATTAGCTACTTACTTCCCATTTGATGTCATCTGCAAATTTGACACACTTGTCTTCCATCCCATCGTTTAATCATCTAGGTCATTTATAGAGATGTTGAACAACAGCGGATGCAGTGGCAAATTCTAAACAGAGAATAAACTAAGCCAGAATTTTTTATTTTGCTAATTGCAGAGTGGTTTTCTCTGTTCTTTATAAAACATGTCAAGACTTACTGTCACGCAGTTTTTTAAAAATAACCATCTCTTGCACCTTTTTTGTTTCTTTGTGTTAATGGAACTTCTGCAGTGCTGTGAATACAACCATCTTTCTGCCCACGGAATCCTTGCTCAGGACATTGAACACACACGGCCTGCATCTCTTCCTGTGTATGTAGCTCAGAGCCTGACTGGCATAGGCAGAAGGAACTTGGGGAAGGAGATTTAACTGCCCATTCCGTACCAACAAAGGCAAAGTGTTGGAGACCACTCACATTTAGATGGAGACATGCTGTGTGAGCAGAAGCCTCAGTATGTTAGTAATCATACAGTGCGACTACTTCACCCTTAGCAACACTGGTACTGTTGCAATAAACAGCCCTCTCCTTGTATTAAAGCACAAACACTGAGTTAAAGCTCTCTGGTTTTATAAAACATTATTTTTGCTGAATGGGTACAGTAAATGTTAAAAGAGCAGGCCATTTTCATAAAAAGGCGCTGCTGTAAGAAGATTCCCAGGTGCAGTCTTAGAAATGCATCGTTCCTTAAAATTAATTAATAACACAATGAACTCATCATGCAATCAGATGAAGTACTTAAAATGGATATATTGCTAGTTAAATACAAAATTACAATTGTGATTAACTTTTGGTGTAATTCATTCTTAGGAATCCAAAATTTATACCGGCAGCCTAGTTACTTCAGATTTGCTGATATTTGCATGTAAATAACCTTCTGAATTTTTCCATTAAAATCTGAACCATATAAAAGGAACACATGCTATTTACCTGACATGCCTTGAAACAATAAAAAATAATTTCCAGATAAAGTCTTGTATCTGAACATAACATTTTACAGCCATACTAAAAATATTTTAAAGCCACATTAAGGCTGGCATCTTGTAAGTGACATATGCATGCATACATTCGCCACAGCACAATATATATATTCTGATGATAGTGTTAATAACAGAGTTGCACATACAGCAAAACTATGCACTGCAGCTGTGCACTGCACATTGTATATGGCATTTGTGCATTGTGTATCATAGTTGTGTACTGTGCACACAGTGTAGCTATGTGTTGTACAGTGGCACCCATTCCTAAACATGTGTTGCACAAGGTTGCTATTCTGCATATGGGTTGCACAGTGCCAGTACAGTGTACCTCTGCATGCAGATACTAACACTGCAGTCAGTGTGTGCTTTATTCGTTCCCTTTTATCCATCCCCAAAATATTTCATTTCAAATAACTAGTGAAAAATCTTAGATCCATATATGCATACATAGATAGACAGACACATACAGATACACACACCCTACACAAAATTTAAATGGCATATTTTCATACTTGGTTTTTTAAATAAAAAGTTAAATAAACATGAAAACTGAACCTTAATTTAAAGTTGCCGAAAATTTTCAGATTCAATTTTTGCTACAGAATTCACGCCTCCAAGATGAGAACTGCTCAAAATTTCTGACAGACCTATCATTTTACCATTTATTTAACTTATCTGGAACTGTCAAAACTATGTTGCCAAATCTGTATACTTCTAAAAGTATTTTTATAAAAAAAGAAACTAACAGTTTAGCTCTTGTTTCAAGCCTCTTCTTTTATAAAGAATGTGTAATTGCAAGCAGCACACAAGCATTCATTTCCAGAAATACATTTTCGCATGAGAAAAGGGTGCGGGACTATGTATGCATGACTGTTTCTGAAAAACAGCAAAGACCGGCGATGAGCAGTGGCTCCAGTGGCTGTAATGGATTTTACCTCTGAAGTTCAGATTAAAACCCAGAGTGGATTCACCACTCACTGACACTGGAGCCACTACTGAGAATGTAACTCTTCGCTAATTTTGTTCACATAGGAAGCAATGAGTAATTTTCCTGCTGTGAGAAAGTCTTTTTTTTAAAAAAAACTTTTGAAGATTCTTTTTTTTTTCTTTCGTTATGTGACAGTACATATGGTGGGTGGGTTTTTGGGCAACTGGAGGATCATCATATGTGCTATGTGTATTTAAAAGTGGGAATGTTTTTGAAATCTGTTAGTAGGACTTGTTCTGCAGAAAATTTCAACATAGTTCTTTGCAACCGAAAACAGGCATTTCTGTACAGGAAACAGCATTTCCTATAGAAAACAATGTTTCTATTCTTATTTTATCCACAGGAAATAGTTTTTTCTGAACAGAAAAGAAGATTAGAAAGATTATTTTGCTTATTTGCACAGAAAAGCCATGGGCAAATTTAACACAGCTTAAATCTTGAACTGCAAATTTTCATCAGGTGACGATTCTCCTCATTAAGGTTTCTCAACACTCAAAAAAAAATTTGATGAATTTTGAAATATTTTCAAATATTCTTTCAATCCTTAGCTACCACCAATGAATAATGGTATTATAGCACAGGCTTCAGTCTTTCATTGGTATTTTGATTATTATGTGAAAAGAATGTAGGAAATGGGATAAGAATGTTGTGGCAGCATGAGGGGGCCAGTCTGTCATTTTCTGTCCTAATTTACATCAGTTTCCTCTAATCCTGTACAATAATGTGCATTTGCCTTTCATCTTCAATGTCTACATTTTTGTTCTTTTAAAGGAGAGAAGGGGAAAAAAGAAGGGTGGGGAGCAAAATTAAGAGAAATAATACCTATCTATTCTTTAAAAAATTAAAAATTATGTAGGTCTCATGTTCCAAGGTAAAGTGAAATCTAAAGCTAGAAAATGACCTTTAGCTAACAAAATAAATCTTAACTCTTAAATCTACAATAAGGTTAGGATTTCAACACATGGATCCTTCACTCATTGCACACACATCTATGTGCTGGCAGAAAGGAGCTTATTAAAACTTATTTCAACAGCAGTACCTCATTCAGCACACACACACATACACACATGAATGGGCAGAAAAATTGCAACCAGCAAACAGAATGAGATAAGAAGTTATACTGCTCAGTACAAGCTGAGTACAAGCTACAAAAACATGCATGGAAATAAGAAACATACAGTGCCTGATACTAAGATATAGATATTTTAACGAAAACACAACAGATCCTTGGCCCAAGGGGGTGAAATGCTGGTTTCACTTTTTTCCAGCTCGTATTAGCAGCTCACAATTGGCCTTCACCCACCTGCTGCTACACTTATCAGCACTGTGTACCATGAGGGGCTGTACTGTTGCTCTGCGCATAGAATACGATGCTCAGCATTGCCTTACTACCACAATAATAATCTCTGAGCCACAGTGTGCTGAGCAGATCTAAAGGAGATTCAAGCTCAGACCTATCAATCACTCCTCTGTTCTCTAAAAATAACTCTGGTTTAATTGCAACCAGCTACAGTTTTCTAATTCTTTGTGACCCCCAACCCTCTAAAACTATTATCCAGAGACAGTCAAAGTAAATCGTGAACAAAGGTGTGGGTCAGATACTGCTGGCCATCTGTCTGACAGGTGCTTTGTGGCTTAGCCGCTCTCAATGAATGCCCCCTTCCATTTATCACTCCAAGGAAGCCATTTCTATAGTACAAACAATCCTGTTTTTAAAGACCCAGGCATTGTGGGGTTTTTTGTTGCAAATCAATATTTATGGCCATTTCCGCACTATACTGTTATAGTGGTATTATTTCACTTTCAACATCCTATGGAATCCTGGGGTTTGCAGTTTAGGGACGGGCTTCAAAGGTGATGATTTGATGATTCTAGAGTTTTGAACTTGCTCAATACTGTGTCTTTTTTTAAAAAAAAACTATTGTAGTACATTATAGTCCTGAGAAAGATGCTGGGAAAAAATTAAATATGATTATAAGCTGTTGCTATAATATGTTTAAGATAGATTTGATTTGATTAAAAGGAGTAATAATATAGTAGAATTAAATAATAGTATTTTAAAATAATAATATTGATCTTTGAAAGGAAATTTAGAAATTAAAATAGTTTGAGAATATAAACAAAAGGGGCAACAAATTTAAAACAGTAGAAACTAAAGAATTTAAGTACATTTTCATATCTCAAAGCTGTTTGCAACAAGGGTAGGAGCCATTTTTTAATTAGATATAGTTTTTTGTTGTTGTTTAGTTTAGTATAATTTGATTATTAGCCTTCTGATTAGAAATAGTTACTAAGCCGAGATTGCTAAAATCATTGTATGCCGTACAGAGTAAAGAATTTTACATTATCTTATGAATTCAATAAAAAGTACAATGTAAGAGGTCACAAGAACATAAGAGCAGGTTTTTCAAAGGTCACAGGATGCAGAAGGCAAGACTAATACGGGTTGTGCTGAATGATGTCCCTTCATTAACAGAGGCCCCTCTCATCCAGTGGAGCTTTCTATGAGTGAAATGCTGTGGACATGTTCTCCAAATTTTTCCCTTATTCTGCAGCAGCCCCCCAAACGGGTTCCTCATCCGTCTGGACAATAAAGGGGTGATGAAAGGGGCCACAGAGAGAACAGGAATTATCTCTTTGCCCTCCTCTTCACTCACCAAAATTTTCAGATTCCGAAGGACTGCCAGAAAAATCAGACCCTTTCTCTCCATCTGAAAGATGCATCTTTTTTTTTTTAAGTTATAGTCACCCTTGAATGGATTCACACTTCAAATGAAATAAATTGTCACTCTTGTAAGAAGCAGGTAAAGGTGTTGTTTATTACAAGAAAACAACAGAAATACAGCAATAACATATTTTACTATTTAGGGCCAAAGTCAAAGAACTGGCCTTAAAATTTATGAATGTTAATTGCAGTTTTGAATCTGGAGTGACTGGTTGATCTGGACTTTCCTTTTCAACAGCAGGAGAGGGCATAGGTGTGGTTTCCCACAGACATGTGCTTGCTCCTGTGGGAAACAGGACAAAAGACTGGATAAGCCATTGGTCTGATCCCTCACAGCTCTTACATTATTGTGACTATGGCAAGAGTTCATTC
Source organism: Iguana delicatissima (assembly GCA_948472985.1). Classification (NCBI taxonomy): domain Eukaryota; kingdom Metazoa; phylum Chordata; class Lepidosauria; order Squamata; family Iguanidae; genus Iguana; species Iguana delicatissima. The sequence continues at coordinate 565,915 of CAOKZL010000619.1, forward strand.
ACATAAAATTTTTAAGCCCCTCCCTTCCCAAAACCTACCAACTCCTTTATCTTTCAAATTCCTATTGTACCAAGCACATACCTGGTATTGATTAAACCTAATATTTCTTCTGTATAGATTTCCAGAGGATTATTCAAAATGGGTGAGTGAGTGTTCAGGTAACCAAGGGATGATCATATGCATAACGTGAATTTTAAAATGAGGAGAGGGTAAACATTCCAGAAAACTTAATAGTTTTCCTTCGTGTTTTCCTCTTTAACAAGGTTTTGGGTGTATGGGGATAAAAACACTGATCCAAAAACATGTTAAAGATTACAAGTGACAGATGGCATCATCTGGACATGTTGTAAAATTCTGTGAATGGAGCAGGGTGACTGCTCAATAAAAAACCCATCTGGACGTGTCCAAATTCATTCAGCAGTTTTATGTCAGTGCTGATCACCATTCTAATATGGAGCGGGACAGACTCGATAGTGATGCACATGGGGGAAAAAAAGAGTAGAAGAATATTTTATAATCCCTGCATTGTGTACTTAATTAAAAGAGAATTTGGAAAGTCACTTTGAGAAGAATGAACGTAATAATAAGATGCTGAGGAGCCATGCCTAATTCAGCAGTAATAGGATGAAGCTCCAGCTCCAAGGGCATTTTCCTCTCATTGCTCAGTTATGGACAGCTTCAGCATGTCGTGATATTAATTCCTCTTAACAGTAACAAAATTAAAATTGGTTGAGATTGTTCCAGGAAGTAGCAAAGAAAATTATGCATACTCATAGGAGTATTTACTTATTAATTCAAATATTTTTAAAAAAATATGTGATGTTATAGCATTATAAAGTATAAGCAGCAATATTAACTTTAGTTGTTTGGGGTAGATTTCTGATACTAATGTTTAAGTTTAGTAAGTTTTGTAACTATGATACTAATGTTTAAACAAAAGGCTATGAGTAGTTGATAGATGGGTGGTAACTACATTTTACTATATGTATTAAATGTATATTCTATTAGCCATTAGTGTTTGCTAGTTTAGATTTATTGTAGCCATAATCAATTCTTTACATTGTTAAATAATTCTGTTATTTTCTTTAGTTGTCAACTGTCCCGTTTAGTGAGATGTGTTAGTATGTTCCTTTTGATTTGCTATCAATGTTTGTTGATGTGTAAGCAAAAAAAAACAACAAAAGATTGTTCCAGGAAGTAACAAAGGACACAATTTGTCATAATCATAAAAGAAATTGTTTCCTGCACTTCAGGTCTATCTCAGAGGATACATTCACTATGCATCCTCTTTTCCAGTCTTTTCATCATGTGACAGGACGCATACGTCAGCAGCCTCACAGAAATCATAAGGCTGTAGCTTCTGGAACGGTAGATGTGCTACATGCAGAAGGGCCCAGATCTAGCCTCCAGGTTGCAGGAAAGGGGACAGACTTCTGCCTTAGAGCTGGCAGCTACTGCCACCAGGTGCAAGTTGTTCCGGGGTGTGATCCAATGGGCTGAACACATGGCACATGGGGTAGCTTCATAATGTTATACCCCACCGGGAAATCTTCAAACCTTCAGATGTTGCGAGACAAACATCCTTGACCCATGCCCTCAGAGGGCTGACATCCAACTGCATCTAAAAAGCCACAGCTGCTAATCTACACAAAAATCCCTTAATCTCAGATCCTCTAAAATCTAAAGGCTGACTTATCCCACTGAATTATAGTGCTCTGATTCCAATGCCATGGAATGCCATCCTGTAGAATCCTCCTGGAATTGTAATCTGGTCAGAGGCACCAGAGAAGAATTTTCCGGCTGGGGATTCCAAAGGCCATTCCCTCAACTGCAAATCCCAGGATTCTGCATAATGTTGCCATGGCAGTTAAAGTGGAAGGGGTCTTATGGGCCATCAGATCTAACCCCCTGCTCAATGAAGGCTCTCCAGCTAGAACATCCCCAGCACGTAGCTCTCCACTCGCGTTCTGAAGACCTCCAGAGAAGGAGACCCTACTACCTCTCTAGGCAACAGGTTCTATTGTTAAAGCACTCTCACTGTCAAGAACTTCCTGTTATTATTGTTTCTAATGTTCCTTCTAATGCCTCTTCTCATCTACCCTCCCATAACTTCAGACCATTAGACTTGGCCCTATTCTCTGGAACAGCAAAGAACAAGCCTGCACCCTCCTCTTTGTAGCAATCCTTGAAGTATTTAAAGCAGTGGTTCTCAACCTGTGGGTCCCCAGATGTTTGTGGACTTCAGCTCCCAGAAGCCCTGAGCACTGACCATAGTGGCTGGGGCTTCTGGGAGCTGAAGTCCACGAACATCTGGGGACCCACAGGTTGAGAACCACTGATTTAAAGAATGCAATCATGTCACCCTCAGTCTTCTCTTCTCCAGGCTGAATATGCCCAGCTTCTTTGACCTCACCTCATATGTTTTGTTCCCCATAACTCTTATCACCCTCATCATCCTTCTCTGAATTCAGTCCAATTTATCCTTCTTAAAATGATGTGCCAGGACTGGACACAGAACTTCAGATGAGGCCTTACTAGCACATGATATAGTGGGAATATTATTTCCAATGACTTGTAAACTATGTTTCTATTAATGCAGGCTAAGATAGCATTTGCCTTCTTTGTGGCAACATCACACTGCTGGCTCATGGTCAACTTACGATCAACAGTAACCCAAGGTCCTTTTCACTTATAGAACTGAACCATGTATCCCCTATCCTATATCTGTGCATTTGGTTTTTGTGGTCTAAATGTGGAAGTTTGCATGTGTCTCTGTTGTATTTCATTTTATTAATGTCAGGTCAGTTTTCTAGTTTATCCAGGTCCTTTTGAATTCTGTTCCTATCTTCCAATGGGTTAGCTATCCCTCCCAGTTTTGTATTATCCGCAAATTTGACAAGAATCCTCTCCACCCCCATCATCTAAATCATTGTAAGAATATTGAAAAGCATCAGCCCCCTAGAAGACATAAATTAAATTTATTAGGAATTTTGGAAGAAGATAAAATTGTGGATAAGAAACAAAACTTGGTCTATGCTATTAGCAGCAAGATTGATACATGCTAAGTACTGGCAAAAAACAGACTTACCTACAATGGATGAGTAGTTAAATAGATTGATGGGAATAGTTAAAACAATCTAACATACAGGTTAAAAGGCAAAGTTCAAAATGAATTTGCATATGTGTGGAAATGGGTTTTTTAAAGATGAATGAAGGCAATTTGATGCTATAGCTGTTTACAGTAAAAATTCTAAAATTTATGTTATTACGTGAGAAGTATGAAACTAGAATTTAAAGTCATATTCTGTTCATTGCTTGAATAGGTTATTCTTTATCACGTTTTAACTGGATGGTGATTATTATTAATTATGGATCTTTATTATTACCTTATTGATTAAGAACTATTAGCATTATTATTTAGTTGAACTATTACTATTATAAGATAATATTATATTATTGGAATCAAATATAGATTAGAATATAGAAATTATACAGAATATAGCATAGGTTAATAGTGATTTAACTTGTTAACTAATTAGATTATATATAAGTGGATAAATAATCAAATAAGATAAATACACAAATAATCATAACAATAAATGATAAGTAATAAGTGATGTGTTTAATGATATGTGAACGCTAGCAAATATTAGTTATTTTTTTAAGGTTGAAGTTAATACTTCGGTGTAAATGTTTAAGTACACTGGATGGTATGCAACAGGGCACGAACCAACCATTTTTTAGTTATTTGTTGTAATGTAGTTTTGCAGTTGTAATTATGTAATTTTCTTTAATGTGGATTGTTAGTATTATTAATATTGCCTGTATCGTTTGTGTTTTATTTTGTTTTTGTTTGAAGTTTGTTTAGATTGTATTTGTTTTGCTTTTTTCTTACTGTTTTAGTGTTTTGTTTCTGTTTAATAAAATAGAATTTTATTTAAAAAAGAAAAAGAAAAGTGTCAGCCTCAGGACAGAACCCTGTGGCACTCCACTTAAGACCTCTTCCTAATTTGAAGCACAGCCACTGATGACAAGTTGTTGAGCATAGTTTTCCAACCAGTTATAAGTCCATCCGATGATGTTTCCATCTATTCCATTAGTAGTCAGTTTGCCAGTCAAAATATCATGGGGGACCTTATCAAGCACTTTGCTGAAATCACAATGCAATAACTGCATAATATGGAAGGATCCCATAAATTTACAGCAGTAACGTAAATTCAGCTAACGAGATAAGTTAGGAATCCATGTTCTTCCACAATACTGAAGAGCACAAAGAGGTCTGGAAGTGAGACTCATACAGCTATTTTCATGATTAACTATCATAGCAGCATAAAAGATTTGCTTCTAGCAAATCTGAATCTGCTTACAGAAGATGTAAGGAATGGCCATTATAGAGTGGCCTCTCACTCCATCACTACAACAGGGAGAAAGAAGTCAGAATGCAACCTCACAGGATTGTTTTGAGGCTTAATCTGATAAGAAGAGACATGCTGTCATGGTAAACATTAGGAACAGTAGACACTATACATCCTAATAAATAATAAATGTTTCTGAGTGGGAGAAGAAAGCTATTCTCTTGAGCTCCAGGGACCTAGAGGCTTTCCATGTTCTTTAAAGGCAGTGGGAGCAGCTTTACGCTCAGATATGGATAGATATTTTAATCTGAAAACTGGCTGCTGGTATGCATGTTTGATCATCAATTGACGTTTATTTTCAGTGTTGAGTCAACAGTGGGAGCAGAATTTGCATTTCTAGAATTCCCAGGGAATGGTGTAGGCTTCAGATCAAGGAGTAGATGTTTCCCACTCTTCATTCCCTCACCTCATCTACACCAATTACAGGACAAACAGTGAGCCCTTCGGAATCCTACCCACTCCTTAAATATACCTTATAAAATTTCTGTCATAAGATCAAGCAGAGCAGATTTTGCACTGAATCACACATTAATAAACATGACCTGCCCCACACTGTATGGCAATGAATAAATGAACAGATTTTTCAAGAGTTCCCAAAGCTGGCAAAGATTCAGGAAGATCTCTCCAACACTGAGAATATGTTGCAGTTAAGCAGGCAATGTCTTATTTGACAAGTATCCTTCCACCACAATCTGACTTCTTTTTGTCACAGGGTATTGGGTATCCTAGAGATAGAAGGAAGGGCTGTATGTCAGGAATGAGCTCCAAATGTGCTCACTTGCCAAGGCCCCCTTGACTTGCCAATGGTTTCTCTGACCATTAGATGCTTCTAAAAAGGATCCCACAAAAAGCAGAGGGAAAGGCCTATGTGAAAAATACTCTAGGCTAGTGGTTCTCAAACTGTGGTGCAGGACCCTAAGGGGGCATGACAGTTGCTAACTGGGGAGAGGACAAGAAAAGTCAACCTGCAAGTAAAGCAAATGTGAAAATGAAGTGCAAACCTGTGGGGGGCATCTGCACACATGCACACTGTTGAGGATTGACTAATCTCCGAAAAAGAGCAACACAAAGCATCTTCCCCCATTATGTCTTCCTCCAACTGGAGAAATAGCAAAAATTGGCTTCCCTTTTTTTTGTGACTTTCTGACTCAGTTTCTCTGAGGGCCTTTCCACACGACACTGTTATAGTGCTATTATTCTACTTTCAACACCCTATGGAATCCTAGGGTTTGTAGTTTAGGGAAGGGCCCTTAGAATTCTCAACCAGAGAGCTCTTTGGCCTCAGGAAACTATAAATCCCAGAATTCCACAGGATGTTGAAAGTGGAATAGTAACACTATAACAGTGTAGTGCAGAAAGGCCCTAAGAATTCCATTGCTGGTCCAGCAGGATCATGCCCCTTAGTGACCATGAGGCAGCTTCTTGGGTGGAGAGAGTGAAAAGGTGAAGCAGAAAGCACAAGAGCTCAGCATTAAGATGGAGGGTGTGTGAGGCACGAGGGGCTTGTGAGAGAGAGAGGTCCATAGGATGGGACAGGGGGTTGCAACACTGAGCAGGGGATGTAACGTCCGCATATAGATATAAAAGGGGGGCACAGGGGTAATAAGTTGGAGAAGTACCACTCTAGACCCTAGATCACCAGGTAGACTTACAAAAAATGCACACTGCCACCAAAGTGGAATGTAACAGTTCTATTTTAATTTTTGTTCAAATGTTTGCTTCTGAACACTTCAGTAGGATTAAAAATATGCAATGTTGAAGTTAGTTATGAAAACTGGATTGCAACAACCATCCGTACTTGATGTTTTGAATACAAGAAAGGGAGGAAAAGGAAGGGGCAGCTGCTCTCAGGCTGTGAACACTCTCCCATAGGATACTCAGTAGCCCTGCTCCCTTTCAGTAGCAGACAAAGACCTTTTTATTTAGGCAGGTTTTGGGTCTTAAACTCATCTGGGAGAAAGATCTTTTAACGGGCTGTGCTGGCCTTTTATTATTATTTTTATTATTATATTTGAAATATGTGTTTTAAACTGTTTTAACTTTGTGCTTTTAACAAAATTACGTAATTGCTTTTAATTTACTTACATTCTTACTTTCCTACTTTCTTTCTTAACTTCCTTCCTTCCTTCCTTCCTTCCTTCCTTCCTTCCTTCCTTCCTTCATAGCCCACCCTTTTCCCCCAGTCTGGGACACAAGGTGACTTACAACAGTTAAAATAAACATAGTTCAAAATTCACAGCATACAAAAGTTAGAAAGCAAT